>CALNVZ010000674.1:1475248-1538178 GCA_940671915.1 Paracentrotus lividus | reverse complement strand
TTTTTCCCCTTTTCTCTCTCTCCCTCCTCTCTCTCTCCCTTAAATTAAGAGGTGATCGCAACAAATTTCGAAGAGCACACCTCTGAAATATTGTGTCCAAGGATATTTTCTTTCGAAAAAACAAGAAGTGCTTAATAGTTTGTACAGTAACAACATTTGAACCTTCAATTTACGGGTTGGATCTCCCCTTAAAAGCAGAAACAGGTACTACCTTAAAACCTAAAAGACTATCAGTTGTGTGGACTCGCAAATCTATATGTACACAGTCATGCACATACATGTATCAATGTACATTAATTGATTATTGTCTCTTTTAGTAGTCTGTGAATATTAACTTTGAGTAAAACACTGATTGTAGTTTATTAATTGTCAGACTTTTGAGTTGATGATAATCACAAAGTAGTGAGGAAGAAACCTTAACTCCAACATCATCGTGTCCGACAACTTGACTCACACCAAGGACACTGTTGTACATGTAGCCTACAATGTACTTGTGCAGTCTTGGATACTTCCCTGAATCTAAAACTGTATGGGTCTGATGGACCAGCATCACATTTAAAAACAGGTTCATTGCACCAGCAATATCCCAGTGCTTGAAGCCAAATACCAGCTTCCACTCAAATGGAATATTTTCGCAACCCCCCATGGAAAATGACCAGTGGATGGGATTGGGGGTTCCGTTAAGCGGGATGTCTGAATGCAGGTAAAAACATGAAAGGCAAATGTAACAAATGCTTCTACATTTGTGGCTGCTGCATAAGGGATGAAGAATGTTAGTGAATCAGAAATGGATCAGATGGAGATAAATCCCCACCTCTCAGCATACATTAACTAATTCTGGTCTCATCCGGTAAAAGTGAATATTTACCTTGAGTATATTATTTTGTAGTTTATTAATTGATCGTCGAGCAGGTCATGAAAGGTCATTTAGAAGAACACACTAGGTTTAGATGACCCCTCAATTTACTCAAATCCAACAAGAAAATAATATGCTCCCACTTGGTCTAGAATATATTCGTAAACTTAAGTTTGTGTCGTTACTCACGTTACATTTTTTGTTACTCACGTTAACCATTGTTACTCACTTCAACTTTTGCACCTCACTCATTTTAAAAAATGGCATGTACCAGGATATATTCACTATTTTTCTATTAGGTAGGAGGAGTATGAAGAAAATTTCCACTGGCATATTTTAAATGCAAGGAAAATAAGAAATTAAACTTTTCAGTATTTTTGTTACTCACGTACATTAATTATGCAGTCGGGCCATACGCTTTCTACCAATTCATGGGGAATGCAGATCAATTTTTTCTTACTGACAACTTGAAACTGATGCCCAATACATCATAAAAATCCAAATTCAATTTCTTATCACTCTTATAATCTATATGATTCATATGAAACATTCAAGTATATGTTTACTGTATTTCTCAATGAAACAAAGTTGACTTCTGAATGTAACATCTGCGATTCTGGAGGCATATTTGGAAAAAATTTACTGTTTATATGCCTAGAAGTATCTTGAACAAAATAAGATAGGTGAAAAGTTGCAAAATGAAAATTTATTTTTTCACCTCATGACACCCATCTCATGGAATTGCCCATGTAGTCTGCACACATTCTGTTTAGTTGGTGTGGTTTTTGGGTGTGTTCGTGACAGGATGCTGGTGTGTAGGGGTGTGGTACATGGTGGTGGCTACATGTAGCATCTTAAAGGCAATCCTGCACGAGCATCGCCTAAGCTAAAACAAGGACTGAAGATGCGATCTGTGTGCAAGCCGCCATTGTTCCACGAATCATTAGTGAAGAGCATAGCTTAATTTGCATAAGGTTTTATGCAAACACACACCAGCCAATGCGACGCGCTGCATTAGCGTACAAGCGTGTGTGTGTGTGTAGAGCATGCACTGTATCATCAGTGTTCTCGTGCATCCAAACATGCGAGCAGCCGAATCAGTGCCGATAACAATTGGCTCATGACTTCGGCAATCGTTCGGGCGTTCTAGCTTTCGGTTTTGGACACTTGCTAAGAGTCGCACATCGTTGGTATGAATGGGCATCTGCAATTTCGTTACCGCGACGTATTTTGAACTCCCTCTACACTATGAGGAACGTGCATCTTTAACATGGTACATGCACAGGGTGGTAGCTAGCATCATAATATGTAGACTTTTCTCACTCACAGCATATGATACACCACACTTCTCAATACAGTACGCCAGATGCTCAAAATGACTAAATTTTGCTTACATTTGTAAATTGGGTCAGTTTGAGCATCATGCATGGAGAATATCTTTAGGTATCATCATCATCCAGTCATGTCAAAGAAGTGTTATTTCCGGCGCCTTTGGCTGGACGATCCAGAGAGATGCATCATGGCTGCAAGAAGTTCAAGATAACACATGCAAGGCCTTTTGCACAGCATGCAGAAAAACTTTGCATCTCAACAATTTCCACTTCAATATAATTGCAGTGTTAGTTGCCAGTACCTACTGCTCTGATAATGATTTGTTCCCTGGGGTACTTAGTGTTCATAGGACTAGTGAGGTTGAAATAACCTTTAATAAGTTTTTGTGAACATTACACAGCTACAATCCACATTCCTCACTCAAAATACTCAGGGACGTGAATAAATTGATCACATTCGGACACAGCAAACCAGACTACAGCATATTTTATCTATTTGCAATGATATATAAGATGCCATTCAGTCAATCGCTATATAAAGGCGGTCCTGCATGAGCATCGCTAAGCTAAAACGAGGACTGAAGATGCGATTGTGTGCAAGCCGCCATTGTTCCACGAACATTCGCGAAGAGCAAGGCTTAATTTGCATACGGTTTTATGCAAACACAAGCCACAATCGCGATCGCGCTGCATGTGAGTCCGATCAGCGTACAAGGATGTGTGTGTTATAGAGCACTGTATCAATGTTCGGATCTTGAGATGTATATGCATCGCTACCTTCTCGCTTGCACAACTCTCTCATGCATCCGAGCATGCGAGCAGTCGAATCAATGCCGATAACAAATTGGCTCATGCCTTCGGCAATCGTTCGGGCGTTCTAGCTTTCGGTTTTTGACCACTGCGTAAGAGTCGCACATTGTTGTATGAATGGCAACTTGCAATGCTCGTTACCGTGTACGTATTTTGATCTCCCTCTACACTATGAGGAACGTGCATCTTTAATACGCTAAGGAATCTGCCCGTGCTGCATCCGCGGCCCCCTAGACCCGCACGCTGTAAGACCGCCGTGAAAAGCGGCAGCATCTCCATTTTCCACGAATCGCGGCCGGCACCGTCGACCCCGGGGATCGACAGAGGACGGGTCTGCGGGTTACTCGCAGGCTTCATTTTCCTCCACGAGCTCGCTTGGATGCTGGGCGACCATTCCTTGGACGACAAAATCCCCATTGACTCGCATGCTTTAACGCGACGAGCGAAAACAAGCAGACGACGAAAAAAGTGTCCGTCGGAAGTGCCCTGTCTCCTTTCAAGACTGGACCGGTATTTCACGGCTCTGTCCAACACCCTTTCATAGGCAAGCCGTGTGCCAACCGTTGTCACGCCGATGACAGATAAGAAAAACGTCTGAACGGTTAGTCTTTCATCGGATTAGAACGTCTGGGTCACTGGAGGTAATCCGATATTAAAGGAGATAATCGCCTGCCGATTTCATTTGAAGTAAAACCTAGATTGATCAGTGCTTGAAATTGCAATTCGAAATTGGTGTATTTGAAATCTACATTAAAAGTCTCCTAACAGAGCAAACATTTTTCGAAACGCGACGTTTTTTAAAGCAGTATTTTTGAAGAACCGGGTCCAATTTTATTTAATTTGCCGTGATAGGAGATGCAGATAGACACACCTGTCAGGGTCCAATGGCCTTTGTTTACTCTTGCATAACAACTAGCTTCTTGGTGCGACCGAGTAATCTCTCCCGCACTGTCCTAGGGGATTATCGGATTAAAGTATTATAGAGTGTTGATTGACTCGTTATTTATTAATTTGTTGAAAATCAATAAGCGTATATCTTTCGATGTTAGGAAGGCAAAATTCGAACTCCATATGAAAAATTACATCAAATTGATGTTTTTGATCTGAAAAGAGCTTTATTTCTGAAAAAAAAATTGTACTACAAAGAAGGAACAAGGAAAAGGAAACATGATTATTTATAACTTTTATAACTATATTGAATTTGGGTATAAAATGAATAGCAGTAAGGGAGGGATCAAATAACGTTTGGTGTATTTTGTTGTTGATTTTGGATAATAAAAGATGTCATGTCGAACAAAAATAAAAGAAAGAAGAAAGAAAAAGAAGGAAAAAGGGGACGAGTTTGATAGAACAGGCAGGTTTAGTCAAGGAAAACTGATAAAGGAATCGGGAAAGTGAGAAGATAATTCGAGAGAGAATTGGGATCAAGGAGGAAGTGAGAGAGGAGGAGGCCCAAGAGAGAGAGATGGACAAGATTAAGATTTCATTGACACATGAAATTATAATAAGTAAATCAATCAGTCAAACAAAAAAATAAAGGAAACGGACAATTCGGAGAAGAATCATATACGGAAAAAAACCATTATTGATTAAACCAGAGTAAAACGACTCACCGGGTTTTTTTTTTTTTTTTTTTTATGAATTGCAGGAAAAGTGATCAAATACAAGGGTGCGGACCCTATTGCTAGCCCCGTGGATTGCTGCCACGGGCCTTGCTGCTAGTGTATTTAATATGTCACATTTTGTCACCAATTTTGCTTTTTTAGTTGTTTTCAGAGAATTTAAATTTCAAGTTTTGTACAATTTTACTCAACATTCAGGCAATTAGTTGACATATCAAGTCACAACTGATCAAGTACTAACAACATGGCCATCAGAACACAATACATCCAAAGGATTCTGAATCTCTTAGTTACACAAGATTTTCAATTGCTGTTTTGGTGTCAAATAATGTGTCCTCTCCGGAAAAGTTTACTTGAAAATGAAGTTTAATGAAATATCAAATAAGGCGACAAATGTCAATTTTCATGATATCCTCTTGATTTTTGGAGCATAATGTTAATTTAGCTGGTGTCCTCAAGTTGTAATGCCCTCATTTTTTGTAATGTAGAGTGAAATGCAGCACTATTTTGAGAATTTAGGAGGAGATGTCTTTGTTAGCCCCCTTTTTTTTCATGTCACCTTATTGTAAAACTGAATTGTCACTCTTTTGTAACGATTGGCTCATGTGTGTCATATGTAAAGTGTTTCGTCTTCATATAATAAGGGTTTCCACAGAATTTGAAAACAGAATCCCTGACTTTATGTGGAAGTTTTGTAGCAACTGTGAATTCAGGATCCTATTAAAGATATGCCTGGAAAAATAACATTTACATATATATAGTTCACTTTTGTGACAAGATCTGCATGCTGTGCTCTGAAAATTTGGAAATAGTTCAAGAAAATCTGTCAGTTCAAGAACATGAGTTTGTGTTCAAGTTAATTTGAATTTTGGTGTTGGTGAAACGAAAATGGTACCCTGGTCAGAAACAGCCCATATAATAATGATAATAGATGTACATGTCATGAGTAGATAGTGGTGGAACGGATGGCTGTGAGTGAGGTGGAGGCCGTTATAACGTGTCTGATTTTGGAAACGTGGCAGAAAGGAAGTCATGGAAAGCAGCAATTTAAGGCCGTGTCCCACGGAATCGTTGTGGTGATCGTTGTGGTGACAACCTGCAAACTACTTTTTAGTATTAAAAAGCATCGCCACCATGTGCAGGTCCAATCGCTTAAAGTTCGTGAATTATCGCGTCTGTCGCCAACAAATACGTAGCAAAATTCTGTTCGCCACTGGTTTCTCAACAAGTTAAACAATAGCCGGCGTCAGTTGGGTTGACGTCAATGACCTTAGCCTGTCTTCTCTTGTCGCGACAAGGTGCTATCGTAGATTGTCGCCAGATAGATTAGAGAACATGTTTAGCACACGGAACGGCGGCCAGTTGTAGGTTGCCGCGCTCCAGCGTACGTTGCACGCATCGCTAAACCGAACGCCCAGGAAATTTAAGCCGCTATGGTCTTTGTCGCCACTACATTCACCAAATATCAGGATCGGCCTCCCATTCAGATACTGTACAGTCGCCGCTGATTTTTGAACTTTTCAAAATTCACCCACGACCCCAATTATAATGTGCGACTGAGAGGACTATCACGAACATAAAGGCGACAGGCCGCCATCAGGTAGAAAACACTTGATCGCCTGTGTCAGTCGCAAGGATCGCCACAGTGCTCAAGTTCATATTTTGGTTGATTTTAAGCTGCGACAAGAGAAGTCGAGCCACGAGATGCGCGAAGGTCGAGGCTATTGTATTATCGGATACAAGCTATTGTTAGTCCATTGTTTGCATGGAAGCAAGTCGTTGTCGTAGCCTATCGTAGACAGAGTCGTAGATACATATATGATCTCCGATCACCTACGATTCTGACACGATTCTGGCAGGTTCTAACACGTATAGGTTGTCGCCACAACGATCGCCTCCTGTGGGACAGGCCCTTTAGTCATGGAAAAGTCATGAAAAGTCATGGAATTCTGTTTTCAAATTTCTGTGGGAACCCTGTGTTTATGAAATCATTGTTTTCTTCACTTACCATGAATCATAGATACATGCTTTTACCCCCTCCCAGGGGCGAGGTTGGAGAGTACATGTAATTCATAACCCCTCGGAATCATCTTGTTTGGGTATAAATTCTGTATTTGTTTCATTATTTTCATTTTTAGCCATGCTGCATACACATGTAGATGTTTTGTTCATGAAATCATTGTTTTCTTCACCTAAATTATCATTGATCGTATGATCCATACTTTTACCCTAGCTCTTCCAGGGGCGAGGTTGGAGGCTAAATTGCATTACTCAGGGTTGGAATCATTTTACTCCTCTTCTTTTACAATACATGTCATTTTGTTTGTTTGTCTCATCATTTTCATTTTAGCTATGCTAAATACATGTACACGTGTAGTGGTGTGAACTCATTGTGATCCATACCCCTCGTCCAGGGGTGAGGTTGGGGTGTATTGCATTACCCAGGGTCAGAATCATTATACTCTTCTTCTTTTACATATCTCCTTCATGTCATAATGGCTTTGAATGATGTGTTTATGTCACGTAATACTCTTCTGCACTATTATTATACAAGTACCTGATTAGCACAATACAGTACAATGAACCTTTCCCAGGTATCCTGGTTTATCATTGACAAATTATGTGGTACCAGGGAGATGCTTGAACACATGCAAGACAAGGCTTCTTCCCCCCCCCCCCCCCACCCAACCCTTGAAAAAACAGCAAAGTTTTCCACTCTAAATTGAGTGATTTTTTTTCAAATATATGTGCTTTGAGCCAGAATCTTAAAAATATTCACTATTGGGAATATCCAGAGAATTTTTCCGTGATAGAAATTAAATCATATATATCTAAAAACCCGAACTCCATTACTCCCTTTTGTCCATGCACACAATATACATGAACAAGGGCATTGATGAAGTCGTTCAACGTGCATACATGTGTATCACTATGCTATTTATAGGTGAAGAATGGGTGCAAAGTACAATGCCCTCAATTTTTAATGTACATGTATATTTTCTTTTACACTTTTTTGAATTTCAGAAGTGAAGGAAATGGTCAAGGTATTCAACTGTTCTCCCCTAAGCCCCGCCCCCTCCGTCATCCCAAGTGGAGTTGGCAGGAAAGAGTGAGGGTCAACCATGCTATTTGGAGGAGCTGGCATATGCAATGTAAGTTTCTTGTGTCTTTAAGTTTTTAAAGGGGAAAACCACCTATAATTTAATTGGATAAAATAGGAGAAAATGAAAGGAACATACTGCTAAAGGTTTTACTGTCATCCTTTTTCACAAATTGCGAAAACTAATGCAACTTGGCATAACTTTAGAATATGATCAACCTATACTGTCTATTTAATCTTTACTGTCATAGGTTGCCTAGATCAGTAATATGAAACGAAAATCTGACTACCAATCTAGACCAGCTCTCCATCAACATCGTTGATATTACAGCGCGTGCAGCACGGACCACACACAGCAATATACATGTACACACGGCGCATCAGCATGCATTATTCTCTGCGCTAACGGTCAACGGTATATTTTTCAAGGTTCGAAAAAATAGGAATGAATTTTGATAATTGTTATATAATGACAAACATACGCATTTGAACTTAATCGTGTTGTGGGAAGATATAGTCATTGATATTACTATATCCTCTCAAAAACTAGAAATGTAATATTTTTGCCTGCAAAAGGCTGACACTACCTTTAAGAAAATACATTATAGGATAACAAAGCTGTAAATAATTTTTTTTTTAGTTTGTGAAATAACATGTGAGCTACATGTACTTCCATCAGGGTTCATACGGGTCATGGAAAACCTGGAAAGTTATGGAATTTTCTATCTTGTGTTTCAGGCCTTGAAAATCATGGAAAATCTAATTTTCCATTGAAAAGTCATGAATTATCAAAATTTGTCGATATTCAATCATTTTCTGACTAAATAAATGAATTAATGTGTTGTTTCCATGTGTAAAGCTGTAATATATATTGTTGAATCTAATTATGTACTACACAATTACGTTTTTTCATTGATTAAACATGCATTTGATCTAATCAAATGAAAATTAACCTGGAAAAATTATGTAGCCGAGAGCATTGAGAATCCCAGAGCGTTGTGTGTCCTAAGCAAGTTCTGGTTCCCAGACATCTTGGTGCAAAATTCTTTGAAAAGTTGTGGAAAGGTCATGGAAATGTCATGGAATTCTTTATTGAACGGTCATGGAAAGTCATGGAATTTAACTTCCAAAAAAGTGTATGAACCCTGTGACCATAAATTGCCATTTAAATAAAAGAAAATATTATTTATTTGGTTTATTATATTTTATCGAAATTCATGTTTATATAATGTATACATGCCTCTGTGATACAGATCTATTCCTTCATCAAGAACCATGAAAAAGACAAATTTATGAAATTTACAATATAAAACATATATATGAGAGAGAAGATCACAAATGATGCCACAATTTCAAAACTTGTATCTGTACATGTATGGATTCAATTGCAATCCACTAATATTTTATTTAATTTCTGTTTTTTTTTTAAACCAATTAAATGCAAGGGTGGACTTTGCCTGTAATAATTGTCTAGATCATGTTTATGCTGGTATGGAATTTAACACTATCATCCTGCACAGACATTGGTATTGGAGAGAGAGGTCATGCCAAACCTGCACGTGTAGTAGACATAACCCTTTGCCTCAACTACAGTCAAGTTGTGTTACCATGGTCATGAGGCTTTTTAAATTGCTTTGAAAAAAATGCCCAGTGCTTAAACGAAAATTAATGCAATAGTGGGCAGAATCTACTGTGAATATGGAAAGAAAAGCAGTTTAAAATAGACACGTGAAAGAGTGACGAGCAATTCTTTACTGACACCTGGAGATGAAAATATCTCAAAATAATTAAATAAAGAGCATACATGTATGGGTCATCTGAAAGGTACTGCACATCCCTACACAAAAAAACACAAAAAAACTTTTCAGTTTCAGTATTTTTGGAGTTTTACCTTCTTATGGGAACAGACCTTAATAACTAACCGTGGGGAATGCAACATGTCTTCACTGATTCAGTCTCGGCAATCTATCTCATGAAACTGTCAGATATGCTCAATTGAACTCACGGAGCACTACAAGCAATGCTCAATATGTACCTGAGCTAGGGCCTGTTGCAATGAAAATCTAAATATACGAGAGCAAAGAGCAATGAGACTCTTGAAAGCTCTTGTTTAAAGCTGGTGTATAGTTTCGGGAGAAAGAAAAATTATTTTGATTCACATTAAGATAAATTATGATAGATTGAATCCAATAAATATAATAAAGCAAATTATAGTACTTGAAATCTCGTTTTAGTGTCTTTATTTCATAATATAAGGATAAAAAAAGATAAGTCGGGGACCCGTCACAGGTTAGCGCTCACATGGAAAACCAATGGGGATTCTCTTGTGTGGGTGTTACACACAGATCGTTCGCACTAATTCACGCCGTAACCTCGGGCGTGCGAATTTGTCAGCAGAGGTCTAAACGGCAGTTGGATTGCGCTATATTCGAACTTTATAAATGAAATTCATCGGAAATATTGAAAGGAATGTCACAAGATCTCTCACACATATCTTTTTGTGCAATGTGGACAACATGTAACTACATTTGATCGGTTTTCGGCCAATTCCTTTTTTGCTACCAAAACTATACACTAGGTTTAAGAGCTCTGCTAAAGAAGACTGCAAACAAAAGAATATATTGACCTTTAAATAATGTGACATTGTCACTCTTGTTGACATACCAAATTGTATCGGAAAAGACCCTGAGAGGAAATTTGCCTAATTAAAAAAAAAAAATTTATATAGGGCCTAAACAGAATGAACTGATTTTGCTTCAAAAACTTCTTTACTAGACTCTGTATGCTCCTCTGTGTATACAATATTAGGATGTGTGTTTTATTGCAGTTTATGGAAATAATTGTTATTGGTTTGTTCTTGTTTTTACACTTCTTTATTTTACTTTTAGATGTGAAAGGAAAGAAGCCTGTGATTTGCCAGTTTTCAGCCCCTACTCCCGATGCCAGACAAAGATTACAGGTTGGTATATTACTCCACTGATCTTCGTTTCCAGCAGAGAGAACATGCATGCACAAGAGAACATTTTACAAGATTTTAGTTGTTAAAAGCATTCAAAACAAACAAAATGAATATTTTCAACAGATACCAGGAAAAGTCATCTATTGTTGATGCCGACAGCTAATTTCATGATATTTTACTGGATATCATAGTAGAAAATCGAGATGTAGCTGACATGGCACAAATGATGTTTTGAGTCCTGTTCTTTAATACATCATTACAAAGTTACCTGTTCAGTTATTCAACAAGACATTTGAAATTGGCTCCGGAAGCCATAAATAAATTAAATTTAACATATTTGGAAATTCTATTAATTTATTTTGATCTCATGAATATAATTCCTGTATTCAAATTATTTAAAAGATGAAAAAGGAACATGAAAAGTACAAACAGATATGAATTCCATCATAGTATAACAGTTATGATTATAATAATTGAAACTAATAACTGGAAAAAACAGTAATATATGTAAAACCATTTAGTTATGGAACATTTTGAACAACCAAAATCTCTTCAAATGTCAAGTTCATTATGCTTGAATTGACCCTATTGAACCGGTATGAAATTGATTATTGTGCGTTAGGCGGCCCTCTGAGCAATGCTGCACATGAACACTGTAACCGAAATATGAATTAAATTATTGATGTCAGCAATTTTAGTGATGAATAGACTTCAATATTCTATGAGCTGCGTGTCATTGCAGAGATACATGTTTTGACACAATTTGATTTCACAATTCATCAAAATTTGGCCTTCTATACTTTGGAAAATGACAATTTGTTTGCTCAAATTTTGTTGAGTTGTTTGCATGCATTCTCTTTTGGATATCTTTTGTGAGCTACAATGTACAAGCAATGATTTGGGCCCAATTCTTGTTTATTAAGTAATTTGGGTATAATTAAAAGTATGTTGGGTTACAGTTAAGATGGTGACACATTTGTTCCAAAGAAAATTGCCCCAGGCAATAATATCGTGGAATAGGGGGTTAGAACTGTGATAGGGTTTTATGTTAAATTAATAAGAGGAGGGGTTAGTTACCATGCACTGTATTAAAGTCCAGTGGGGTGTAACCATGGAGATACTAAGTTAGATGTAACACAAAGACTTACGATTGATAAAAAGTTACGATTGATTTTTTCTTGGTAGCCTCATTTGGAAACCAGGTACAGTTATAGATTAAGATTTGGATATGATTAAGAGAAGGGTTAGTGCTAAGGTTAGGATTAAGATCATCAACTTTGGAGCGCCCTGTCCATGATGAGGCTAACGAGAAAAAAATCAATCGTAACTTTTAATCAATCGTAAGTCTTTGTGTTACACCCCACAGAGCTAAAATTAGTTATTCGATTAGTAGTCAGTTAGTCAGGATTGATGACGGAGCAATTGTAGCCGGACTTTATGTCATAGAATCGTTGAAAAATGCACAATGTGGGGCTCCCAATAGAATTTACAGCAATGGTTCTATTTTCTATCATCGTTTTCTGATTTGACATCATGTATTTGAGTCGAAAGACCGGAGGAATTAATAGGTAATCTTGAAAGCATTTTAGTTTACAATGAGAGGGTAAACAGAGAAGAGATAATTGACATCTTGACAGGTTACCTAAGCTATATTGCACTCCCACTCTCGAGATTTTAGCTCAATCAGCACTCTGAGAGAAAAGCTTGGGGTTTATCAAGAAACCCTTTATATCCTTCAGCCCAGGTTTGCAGATTTTTGCTCAAATACGATTGAAATTAGCGGGGCTACAGAGTACTTTGGATGCTGAGTTTTAAAAGTTAACAATGCATTGTTTTGCATTATGGTCTGATGTCATGAATAAATTATCCTGAACCAGAAGAAGATTCTCTACCCGAGAAGGATTCGAATTTGAGATAAAATCTTTGAAATTGCCCTAATTGCATTCACATTGTGAATAATCTGAAGCTATTTCTGATTGGGATCATTAACCGGATCAGAAATTTTGAGCTAATTTCAAAACATGTGCTGATGTAGGGTGGGCCTCTACTTGCTTCAGTGGTACAATATAAATGGCAATGGAAGAGGGAGATTAGTCTAAAGTTGTTCTATAATGAGATACGATGTCGCTAATGGATTTCTCTTTACCTGTCTGTAATTTGCTCTATTACCGGTTGCCTCTATTTATATTCCATTTGCCCCTCTCTGTCCCCTTGAGCCTGTCTCTTTGCTTTCCTTTTCATCTCTTTTTATCTTTGGGTCATTCCATCTGGATTCACCCAATGGGTTACACCCTACCGTCTCAGAATTTGCTCAAAATTGGTACACATAAAATTTAACATTACCTTTCCATGAAACAAAAAAAATTAGCGTAAACGGTCCGTCGGTTTCCGAGCTATGGCCCGCCCTTTTTGATTTGTTTTGGCAAAAGTGGGTGTGACCTTCCATTTCAACGGCACAATGCGCCTGAACTGGTTGACCAATTTTTGTGAAACTGGTACCATTCAAAAGGAAATTCAAAGAGGAATTCAAAAATGGTATCAAAAATATTATTAGAGCAATTTAAAGTGCTATGACCTTTGACCTTTCCTTTAACCTTGATTTTGACCCCCAGACGAATAATATTTTTACTTGATTTTTATGTATGTTAATTGTCAGTATAATATTAACATAACATGTAAATATCTAGGATGATATTTTATTTCTTCACCTTTAAAAACTCTTTTAAATGTAATTTTCAAAGTTACTGTTACCCCCACATAGTGATATTTGTGTTGGTTATGTGTGTACAAGTCTCCATTATAGGCTTACTTGAATACTTCCAAATTGAAGTTAAATTACATTAAATTAAAACAGGATACTAAACTTTTCAGGTAATAAAGGAAACATTAAACACAATAATAATGTATACATGTACGTAGACTCCATTTGCTTATGAATAGAGACATTTGTTCAGCCCTTTTGATTGGGGTGCAATAGGTATACATACAAATTATCAGAAATCTGCGGTTTTGACAGAAACAAAATGCTTCCTACATGTAGTCAGCTCTACTGTCCCAAACTGGATACATCCTTGAGATCTTTGAAGCTTCAGAAACAGATATGGAATACTTTAATGGTATTTGATTGTAATGTTACTGCAGTTTGAAAGTATTCATGTATAATGGAATCTTGTACACACATGACCAACACAAATATCAGTATGTGGGGGTAACAGTAACTTTGAAAATTACATTTAAAAGAGTTTTTAAAGGTGAAGAAATAAAATATCATCCTAGATATTTACATGTTATGTTAATATTATACTGACAATTAACATACATAAAAATCAAGTAAAAATATTATTCGTCTGGGGGTCAAAATCAAGGTTAAAGGAAAGGTCAAAGGTCATAGCACTTTAAATTGCTCTAATAATATTTTTGATACCATTTTTGAATTCCTCTTTGAATTTCCTTTTGAATGGTACCAGTTTCACAAAAATTGGTCAACCAGTTCAGGCGCATTGTGCCGTTAAAATGGAAGGTCACACCCACTTTTGCCAAAACAAATAAAAAAGGGCGGGCCATAGCTCGGAAACCGACGGACCGTTTACGCTAATTTTTTTTGTTTCATGGAAAGGTAATGTTAAATTTTATGTGTACCAAATTTGAGCAAATTCTGAGACGGAAGGGTGCAAAATCGCACTTTCATTGGGTGAATTGGCATGGAATGACCCCTTTCTCTTTCCCCTTACTTTCTCTTTGCTTCTCTTCCCCTCAAAATTTGCACTGTGTTTCTTTTTCTTCTGTGTAGCTCTTATCTCTACTCTTGACCCCTATTTTACAACTTCTTACAGCATTTCAACTTTTCACTTCACTGTACTCTTCTTTTCCTGACCCTACCTCAAACATTTTTCTTCTTCTTCTCTCTTTTTTTTTTTGGGGGGGGGCAGGGGGGGGGTCTTTTATTTCTGACTTTAGGTATCATCTTTTCTACTATCTTTTTTTTTTCTGATCATCATCTCTGTCTTATGTCTACATTGTACATGTATCTTCATTCCCCCTCTCTGGCTATTTCTTTCTTTCTTTCTATCTCTCCTTTTCACTTCTGCCTGATTTTTGTGTCTTTTTTTTTTCTGTATCTTCTATTTCCTTTAGTTGATTCACCATTGTTGCCTTCTCTGTTCATCTTCTTTGTCTCAAGATTGTATTTCTTTTATTATCCTCTTTTTTTAATACTGGTATTTACTTTTACTTCTGTGTCTCTCTTACTATCTCCCTCTCTCTCTCTCTCTCTCTCTCTCTCTATCTCTCTCTTTCTCTTTCTCCTGTATGTCTACTTTTGAGCACATTGTCTATTTTTGTGACACTCTTTCTCACACCCGTACAATGTATATCATAACTATCATTATTTCTCACAGATTCTTTCTCTACTCTATTTCATCTGTTCTCTCCTTGTCATCTCCTTCTTTTTTTTTTTTTTCACATTTTGTGTCCCCCCCCCCTTTTAGGGTCATTCTTTAAAAAAAACAAAAAACATGTACCTCGCAAGTCTAAGTATCTGATCATCCCTTTTCTAAAAAAGCCCTTCTACTGATAAAATTCATGCAGCATTGATGCATTTACATTAGCCTAGATTTCCATAGAGTGTGATCCTGCATGGAATAAAGAGAATGTCAGGTTGTCTGATTTTCCCTGTGTCGATGATCATTGATGCGCTTCACGTAAATTGTTAATTGCATTCGACCATGGTCCGCGCTGCACTTGACGTACTTTGTGAAAAGAGCTCACTCAGCTCTAATTACCCATCACCGATTTATGGCAAAGTTACTTGTTTGCAATGTTTTAAGAAAGGACAAGGACATTTTGAGAACTGCTTTGGTAGGACTGAGTAAATAACGGTTTATCTTATTTAGGAGGACATGCTTGCAAACATTGCAATAGAGGGCATTGCCATATACAGTCTAGCCAAGTCCATGAACAGTACTACATGTTTCATTTCATTTTGTACTGCTTTGTTAGGCAAGCACAAAGAAGGTATGTCATATCGATACCTACTGACACAGTACATACATCTAGGCTCGACTCAGTTTATCGTAAGCTGTGAAGTATGAGTAGGAGTATGACCTACAGAGGTGGTAGGTTGATGGTGAAAGATAGGAAGACAATAAATGGAATGCGAGTATAGCACAAGTCAAAGTACAGACTTTACAGATAAGGATTGTAAATATAAATTGTAGTATTGTTCACACAGTGGGCAAAAACTTGGGTTAATTTTTTTTTTGTGGTTTCAAATGTGAAATGAATTAATTCTAAAATTTTGGCACATTAGGACACACATGTATACATTTTTATAGGCCCATATTCTGTTATTAAGACTGAGTTTGTATGCATCGAATATTTGTGCAAAGCTATTGTGCGATCCGCATCAGACAAAAGGGTGGCACCATAACTTTGCGCTAATTTGCGACGTATACAAACTCTGTCTTCATGGCAGAATATGGGCCTTTGGGGTTTTTTAAATTTAGTTTAATGGAAGTTTGAACTATGGCACTTCTCTCGTTTTCATTACAAACTTGAAATGCTATTCCAAGCTATTGGAGCTTGTTGATTCATTGTCGATAGGGATTGGAAGTTGTAAATTTTGACAGTTTGAACGTAGATCTGTATAGAATTCATCCAAAGTGAATCCGGTTGGCATAGACGTGAATGAGAACTGTATGCAAATGCCCTTTTACAGGTCATGAGTGAATACGAGATAACCTTATGGTTTTTACGATAAAAAAGCAAACACTCATATCTTAGGATGTACAGCATGTTCAGTTGTTTTAAGTATTACAATTTATTTGTTCAGTCAATTACAATGAGCCTTTCAAAGCTTTTGAAAGAGCTAAAAGGTCAATTTTGTCATTCCCAGTTATAAGAAAAAATTTTGCTACAAATAGTATACATTAGGCCAACATATTTGGAAAAGTATAAACACAACAATATCTCACACACAATTTTGTAAACAAACCTGCAAACATACATTTCATTTCACCAAAAGCGCTCTATACATTTCCAAGTAAATAAAGTTCTCTTCGAACAAAAGTCACTTGAAAAAAATTATGTGGTAGCTGTCTGTGGAAGACAAGCGTTTTTGGTATATCTTTTAAAAAGCAATTTTGCCTCATTAGGCCAGTGATCTTACTTTTACATGCATTTTTATATTAACTATACAATGTATGTATATATTTTAACACAAGTTTAAAAAGGAAAGAATGTATTTGCCTTCATCAAATCTTTCAAGTACATTCTGATCATTTAGAGCTCTTATATTTCAACAGACAGGTATACATGGTCCTAAAGAAGAAAAGTATGTGGTACTACTACAGTCTGTGTCAAAAAAAATGGTACAGTCGGGGAAAAAATCATTTAGGTGTGAAATCTTTTCATATAATGTTTGTTTTGTGGTAACGAAATTAAAGCCAAAAGATTTTTCTTGCTGATGCGCTTTGTCCTGTATAATTTGCTTTCGTAAAAAACAAGTATATGGCTAAGTTTTTGTGCGACGAGGAACAAATCAAAATTACGCACTTCTATTGTTCTGAGCGCTGAATTCACGGTCATTATGCGAAATCATTACACAAAGGCAATGGGAACGGCGTGCGAAAAAATTGATTTTTTCTTGATTGTAGAAAATAGTCATATTCAAAAAATTTGCACCAATGTGATGAAAAAAATTGCAGAGAAAGCGAGTGCTATTCCTGCTTTATGAAAATAACAACAATACCACGTTGATATTACCTTCACACTACAAAAAAATGTTTTTCCAACTGTACCATTTTATTTGACACAGACTGTACAGTTGAAGAGCTACTTGTCAAAGGCCCAATTTGGAGAGCTCTCTCTGAAGGCAAATGCGTCCGAGCCTCTGTATCGTCATTATCTCTGACATCCTCCAAAATGTTTTTCTTTCTGCAGGCGCGATGTTATCCAAAGGAAGACGCAATCAACAAGCCCAATGGAATCCATCTCAGCTAGGACCCGCTGTTAGGACTATCACTAAATGGAGGGTCTTTGGAAGAGGGACTTATTTATGGTAAGTAGTTTGGAGTGATTTCAAAGTCCTCATGTAACTATTCTTGGCAAAAAGTCTATGTGCAAGGAGTATTATAAAACAATATTCATGTCTTGTTAATAATTGTTTTGTAAAATGATTCAATTTAACATGACTAAGATTCCTGCCATACAGTCTTTTAAACCTACCAACTTAGTTGCTGCCGCTCAATGATAAATTCCATTGATTTCTGAGAATGCACAGAATCTACATGTACATGTACATGGTATGGCAGCTCGTTAGACTGTTTAGAAAGATTACACATCATCTACTTTGCTGAACTACATGTATATCAAGTGAGATGTTTCACAAAGTCGTTTGTAACGTCAAAAATGACTTTATAAAAACCGAACATGTTCTTAGTTGCCAATACTAATCACGTTTCTTAATATTTAGGAAAAAAAAATGATCACCAGCTGTTCATTATTAAAGTCATGCATAAGTTACAACGACTTTAAATGAACACCTCCGCGAGCACAGATTTATAGAAAACAACAAATCCTGGTCATTTTAAACTCCGAAAACTGTACATAGGGTCAATGTTCGGAGCGAAGCATGAGTCGCAAGTTCATGCAAAAGCTATTGTGCGATCCTTTGTGTGATGTTGACTGATGCAACATTGACAGACAAAAGATCGCACAATAGGTTTGCACAAATTTGCGACTCTTACAAATCCAGTCTTCGGTTCAGAAATGGGCCAAGTGTTTGCACAGTGAGGCCATCTGTATAGATGTAGGGTACCTCCCCTGGCCTGGTAACTGCAGACATATCAGTTACATAACCATGATGTCATAGATGATAGAACAAATATATAGATATAACAGCTGTACATGATGAAAGGCACATGTAGCTGTAAGATTACAAATGAAATACTTTGTTATGCTCTAGCTGACATCCAAGGAATTAACTTGACATCTTGTTTAGTAGTCTGTACTCCCAGACTACGGTCTCATCCATCATTTCATGTTCCATGTCTGCTCTTTTCATTGCACGTACTTATGGTTTGTTTTGACAGTGGGGACCTATTGGGATAACATTTTTACATTAGTTTTCGTTATCAGCCATTATAAAACCATTACATTGAAGAATCTTATATAGACACTTCATTATGATCTTGTTACATTTTTTATTGCTTACAGTTGCACAGTTTTCATATTTTACTACACAGATTCCTAATATTTGTGAAGAACTCCTTTTAAAAAATTCCCCCAAAACAACACAAAGATTTAAACATTGATAATATTATATTAAAATGGCAATATTTTTATACTTGCGCTTTCATGCTTATTTTTGGCATATTTGCGCTTTGGAAATAACCAGGAATTAGATGCGAGATTAAAGGGAAACAATTCTTTTTGGGGGAAAAATTCATTAAAGTTACAATTAATTTACAATTCTATCTTACATCAGCAAATAGAGATAAATTTAGTGACCCACTACCTCAAAGCGGCTCAAACCACCAATAAGTTGTCATACACTAAAAACTGGTGATTTTATGCTTAATACGCAACATATTACAGTAATTAGCAGAACTTCCTTAAATTTAAAACCGCATCAAGAAAAATCAAAACTGTCCTCAGGGCTCGAATTTAGCATTTTTCCCTGGGTAGCCATTGGCCCCATTTGATTTACAAATGTAGCAATCCACATGGATGAATGGCATTTTTGGTTTATTTCAGGTGGCCCCATGAAGTTTCAGGTGGCCATTGGCACTGGGCCACTGCTAAATTTGAGCCCTGGTCCTCTTGGGGAAGAAGGGCCTTTAAAGTTTTGAGGCAGCGGGTCACAAACAATGTTGAGTGCGTAGACTAGAGGCTTGCTATGACATCATTAGAGCTGTCTTTGATTACGATGATACTTTGTCCTATATACCCTCAGGGGTATGGACAAGTCAAGGTGATAATCATTTAGGTCTTCATGTAGGCCTGCAGGGCTTCATGTTACTCAGTATGCATCTTCACTCACCCCTTGTTCCTATAAAAGATGGTGATGAATTGATGACTGTAAACTCACAGATTGATATTAAATCATATTTCATATCAGCAAAAGCCCAAGTATATTGCAAATTATAGTCTTTATGATATAAATTTTCTGCTAAAATTGATATCTCAAGCTCTTTTTTACTCAATCATTATATAAAAACTGCTAAATTTAGAGGATACTCTGACAAATGTTAAACATCATCAATACTCATGTTGATCAGCACCCTGATACTCCGGTTGTACAGAAACTGCAGATTAACACAAACATTTGAAACATTTCTTGGTAGACTAGAGCTCTTGCTATGACATCATTAGAGCTGTCTTTGATTACGATGATACTTTGTCCTATGTATCCCCAGGGGTATGACGAAGTCAAGGTGATAATCATTGAGGTCTTCATGTAGGCTGCAGGGATTTATGTTACATGTACTCAGTATGTGTCTGAACACTCTTGGAGTTCATTTTCAAATATCCCCCTGCAGCCTTTAAATGGTCAGATAAATGACTGTAAACATAAAGATCGATAACATATTTTACATTTCACTCATGAATCTCAACAAAAACCCAAGATATATTGCAAAGTAGAGTCATCGTTATTCCTCAAATACAGAAGAAAAATACATTGACATGCATAAAACACCCCAAGTACCCTGAGAGACACATTGCAAAATAACCCAAACATTTGAAACATTTCTTGGTAGATGAAAGGCTTGCTATGACATCATTAGCTGTGTCTTTGATTACCTACATATACCCTCAGGGGTATGAGGAAGTCAAGGGGATAATCATTGCGATCTACATGTACATGTAGGCGTGCAGGGTTCCATCATTACATGCTACTTCAACCTGAAAGTTTGGTAATCATGTTGTACATTTCAAATACTCAACAAAAGCCCAAAATATATTGAAAATTATAGTCTTTATTATACAAATCTTCTGCTACATGTAGGATTGATATCTCAAGCTCTTTTTTACTCAATCATTATATAAAACTGCTCAATTCCTTTCAAATTTACACAGTAAAGAGGATACTCTGTCGGGTGTTAAACACCATCAATACAGTGCAGTGATCAGCACTGTGATACTAAGGTTGTACAGAAACTGCAGAATAATGCAAACATTTGAAACATTTCTTGGTAGACTAGAGCTCTTGCTATGACATCATTAGCTGTGTCTTTGATTACCCATACAGTGCGTCCCAGATAAAAGTATACCCAACTTTGAGAGCCTCATATTAAAATTGTATAACTTATGTGTTATTAATTTTAATTTCATGACAAAGAGTAACTTATATTCTGTCTAATGATGCCAAAATCATACCGATACTGTCATGGATGACTGAACCCTCGAGTCTTTAAAAACTCTGGTCAAAAGTGATCTGTACCAAGTGGTCTGAGAAGCAGCCCTGGCTTTCTGATCATTCATTGTTTGTTTGACGTCAGCCTTCCTGAGTCCATTCATTAGGCACAAAGGATTACTTGATCTATTGAAATGCAAGGGCTGCTTTTGCTCAAACTTGGGACAGGGCACTTTTTACGCTTGTTTTTTGAAGCCCAACTGCTTAGTCATCCGTCACAACACAGGTATAAGTTTGGTGTCATTGAAAAGAATATGAGTTGCTCTTTATCATGATATATTTTTCAAGGTCACAAAAGCTATAATATTTTAATATGAGGCTCTCAAAGTTGGGTATACTTTTTTTCTGGGACGCACTGTATACCCTGAGGAGTATTGAGTCAAGGTGATAATAATTAAGCTGTACATGTAGGCCTGCAGGGAGTCTGCATGTTACTCATCTTCAGATTCTTATATGTGTAGAACTTTCATGTCCATATTTATTTATTTTATTTTTTTATATCCCCTTATCTGAAGGACGGTAATAAACTAATGATTATGACATGACAGATCAATAATAATATTTTACATTTAACCCATCTGAACAGAACAACAGGCCGATATATTAATGTAAATGGTGACAAACATGTTCATGGTTGCATTGAACAGATTCTTTCCAATTTACTTTTGGCTACAACATACATACAAGAACTCATGTTGACCTTCGTTTAAAAAAGATGAGCGACCCATAACAAGAAGGGTTCAGCTCAATGTTCTTATCTTGTTGACTAAATGTTTCAGAATGTCTCACATTACAAGTCTACATACAGTGTACTATAATCTTCAGAGTTATAATGTTTGTTCCAAGCTGTAGATATTTTTCCTAGCACTAGAATGCTTTCTGATCAGGGAGCATGGAGTTACTACACGTCAAAAACTTTTTATGCTCAGGACTAATACATGTATTCTAATAATCATTTTACAACTTACTAAAAAAATGATTGAAAAACCAAGTGTAAGAAATGCGCTTGTCTCACTGGTCAGTATCTGATATTGCACATAGCTAAACCTTTTTTTTATACTGAATTATTATTTTATGAATTAAAGATATTCTCAAGTCCTGGTAGTGTTGTTGTTGTTGTTGTTTTTATATTGGATGGAAATATTTTAAAGATAAAAATATTTGTTATTTCTGCAAGTATGCACGTACATCAGGTTTTATTTTTTGAAAAAATGAATAGATATTAGACCTAGCGTTAATTTCCTTACTTAGGATTATTTTTATCTATGTTAATTTCAAATCTTTCTTTGTACAGGGGGATGGGCCCCACAGCAGGACAGCGGAAGACAGTGCCATCAATCTGGACATGCCCCACCCACCCCTATCTCCTATGTCTGCTCAGAAGCTTAGGAATGATGACACGCTGAAGGATTTCACCGATACACTCTTCATTAGTACAGAGAAGAAGATTGAGAAGAACTTTACCGTCCCAGCTCCTAAGAAAATCAGTAAGTTTTCATGATTCTAGTTTTGTTTATTATTTTATTTTAGCTTCCTTTAGATAAATCAGTTTTCTTTTTTTCTTTAATAAATTGTGTATCTGTAAACTTTGAATCAGTGAGATTTTGTTTGGTTTTATTTTAATTTTTAATGTCAGGTTTTAATACTCTAATAATCTACCCATCTGATTAAAAGAAAAAAAGAGTAAAATAAATTGTTGAATTGGGTTTAAGACATTTCCTCTGGACGACAATTGCTCTGCTACAAATTCCATATATATACTCTAATCTATAGTCTAATTAAACTTCAACCCTAAACCTAACTGAAAGCCCTACAATTTAGACGAATAACACAGAAAACCAACATTGGTTTAAGGGTGAATCACAAAGAAGGAAAGTTCAAGCTTCTACCAACTGGGGGGGCGTTTCATGAAAGGACTTGTCGGATGTTTTATCCGACAAACTGTTCTAAGCTACTGAAATGCTTCCATCTGATTGGCTGAGAGCAGATTTCTCTGATAAAATATCTGACAAGTCCTTTGATAAAATGCTCTCCTGTTGTAGAAGAGCAGGCTTTCGTCATGAACTTTCTCAAGCCAAACGGCTCTCAATTCACTTGTTGCATGTTTCTCTCTGTCTTGTAATCACTGGAATGAATATTGGAGATACATGTAAACCACTGTCTCTATTTAGACAAAATATAAAGCTCAGAGAAATTGTCGCAGGAAAAAATGTTATGCCACTGTTGAATCATGATGTGGATAATTGACTCTGGAGAGGAAATGTTTATTATTGGCTCAGTTTTACCAGGCATTCCTGTGTTTACCTAAACTGGTTTGTCAATTCCTGTAGCAATATCATTATAATTTGTATCTTATCTTAGTGTTACAATGCATTGTAATTTATTTAAGTTCACCCACCAGTCAACGATGCCATTATTGATTTGAATTTATGTTCATATTGTGCATTTTGCTATGTCAAAGGGGTTGAAAGGTCAATTTCAATGAGGCTAATTGTCTGTTTGTGGGTGTTTTCATGAAGCTATGGTTTGGGATCGTCTCTGATGGATGCATCTTGATTCATTGCTTTATTTGCATTTAGCTGAATGAATTCAGTTGGTCTCTTGCTGCTAGAGATTGTCCGTACCGTTCTGCAATCTCTGATGTCACCATTGACAGGATAGTGGAGAATACATCAACACCACTGACTCTGTGAATTTAAGAACACGTTGAATCTGTTTATTATGCGATACATTGTGTGTAAAACAAAACGTACGTAATTATTATTATTCATCTTTAGAGCTCTGAACCAAAGTTACTCACAAGCACTACAAAATGTGGTCAACCTATGTTAATGGAATAATACCACAGGAAATATCTATCATTTTAAAATGAAGTATGGCTCTTTTTATGCCTCCGCCACCGAAGGTTTGGTGCGGAAGGATTCATTGTTTTCGGGTTGCCGTCCGTCCGCTCCCGTCCCGTTCCGTCCGTACGTCTGTCGTCGTCGTAGTTCCGTGTTGCTCGTTTTATCGCGATATTCGACCACTGAGATATCAACTTCAAACTTAGGGATAGTATGTATCACCATAGGAAGACGATCTGATTAGATTTTGGAGTATGTAGGTCAAAGGTCAAGGGTCACAGAGGTAAAATGGTGAAATCCCATGTATTTGGTTCGTTATCGCGATATTCGACCATTTTGAGGTTCACTTAATTAAGGTAGTATGTTCCTGAAGATGATTTGTTTAGATTTTTGGGTATGTAGTCAAGTCAGGGTTTTCATATGGGTTAATGGGAATTCCATGTGGTTGGAGTTCGTTTTCGCGATATCTCGAGAACCATTGATGCATCAGCTTCAAATTTAAGCGGTAATATGTTTCACATATCAGATGTCTGATTAGATTTATGGCTTATGTAGGTCAAGGTCAGGGTTCATGGAGGTCAAATGTGAATTCCATGTATTGAGTTCTTTATGAGATATCTCAAGAGGCAATTCATGATTGGATGCCAAGCTTCATCTTAAGGTAGTAGACTTTGGAGTACCTAGGTAAGGGTCAGGGTACATAGGTTTGGGGTCGCAAGGTCAATGTCAGGTCAAAGTGTCTTTTGTTAAGGAATAATTGTTGTTTTTTATTTATTCTGTCTGGCACGGCGGGGCTATATTCCGGACGCGGCGGTGTCGGATTTCATCTTTGTTTTATATCATTTATTTCACTCTTTCTTCTGTATTGCTCGCATGTTTTACAACAGTGATATCTACCTGGTCTTATGAGCTGGGCCAGGACTTTGATCAGGATTTTATGGAGACACTTGATTCTTCAAGGTATATATCGCAAGGTCTGGTCGCGAGACTATTGTTCTTTTAATATACATATTATTACTTGTGGCGTAATATTTCAATGTAAGATCAGATTGTTAATTTAAACCAGAGGCAACAAATTGAGATCAGTAGTTTTTTTTTGTGGTAATATAATAATAATATGGTGGCTTCTTATATAGCGCTCAGGTCCGTATGCATGACGGCTATGGCGCTTTACAAAGATTGTTTTTAAACATTATTCCCCGGTCAAGCTAGGGCCAAGTTATGTAGCGCTCAAGCATATCGGGTCCCAATTTGCACCTGGGTGGGGAGGAGCTTGTAGACAAAAATGCCCATGCCCTAGGCGTAAGTGTCAACTGGGTTTTGCTTTGTTCAGTGATATGACCACTTAGACTATGCATTGTCGCTCTCTGTATTGCTTACAACTGGTTATGATCGACTTGGGGTTGATCCCAGTCACTATTTTGGATTGTAAGGTTAGGCTTGATCGTAGACTAAATATAATTTGATTGATGCATGTCTCTCAAAATCTAAATCAATCACCTACTAACATGTACATTGAAGATCTTGGATGTTGGAGTAGGGTACATAGTAGATGTGCGAAATTCAAAGATAGTAGTTGCAGACAGTTTTTACACCTATCTTGGAGTTGACTTGCTTGTCTTGTTTTTTGGACAATATCCCTCGTTTGTTAATTGTTGTTTTTTCTTTCTTATGATATGTTGCAATACATGTTATATCCTTTTCTTGCCTCCCACTGATTCTATTCAGATATCTTGAGCTAAGATCCCTACAACGAGACTGACGTAACTACAGTCTTCGGCCAACTTCTCTTGTTGGACTCTTCTTCTAGGGTCACTCCAGTGACAGCCATGGGACCACATAGCAGAACCTCAACCAGGTTAGCAAGATATATTTAATATCTACCCTATTCCCTCTATTTCATCAGTCGTGCAACCTCCTTGCTTGGTATTGCGCTGGGAAATGCAGGTCGCAAAAAAAAAAAAAAAAAAGATCAAAGGATATAAAGTGCTATCACACCTCTTCTTTCCCCTGCTGTCCCTTGTTCATCTTCCGCCAAACTTCCTTGCTGGATATCTCTCTGGGGTCACCTCAGCGCAAGCCATGGAAATTGCGGTCACTTAAAATGTTAGAAGAATTATTAGCTATCCCCCGCCCCACCCAACTGCAACCCCATAACACAGTACGCTATGAATCTTAAATTTCCTTGGCTCACTGAGTGACCTAAACCAAGTTACCAGCCAACGTCTGGCTGGCAAAGGAGGGTGACAGATGGGGTGTAGGGGTGATAAATTAATTTTCCTCTAACCTAGTGAATCTCATTTACATGGGGCTTCTTCAAGGTGACCTATATAGCGTCACAGGAAATATCACGCAGATAGAGGGCAATTAATGGCATGGGGGGGGGATAGGGGGAGAATGGTTATGCCGAAAAAACTCTCCAACGTATTTCCGCTAATCGTGATGATATAATATTTATTCTGACACATCTTTGATCTGAAACTTCCATGGCTTCAGAGTTATACCTGGACAAATTACGGTAGGAATTTTAGCAAAAGGGGTAGGGATATACTTTTAATTCTTCTGTTTTGGTTGATCCGCAATTTCATGGCTTCATTGAATGAACGATAAAAGTGTACACAAGAAGTTTAGTGCGAAGAGATAGGTGTGAGGGGCGGGGATGATGCTAAAAATATTTCTTCTACATTTTAGTTGTCCGCAATTCATGGCTGCGCTGGGACCCAGAAGATCGCAAGAGGTGGGAGATGACAAGGGGACAAGCAGGAGGAGGAGTGGATGCAATATCTGATGGACCTGCTTCCTCAACCCAAGTACCAGGCCAAGGAGGTTTAGCCAAAAACGACGCATGATAGTAAGGAGGAGGCCGGGGAGGGATATGGTAATCATTTAAACTATATCTTCTTAACCTTGGTTGAATCTGCTATGTCCATTGGCTTCACTGAGTGACCTAGGGAAGAGTCCACAAGCAAGTTTGCGAAAAGACTGTATTTCATTTGTCAGTCTCGTGTGAGCAGCAGTATCATGACGTGAGCAGAAATAACATGATCCATCAAGAACATACAACACAGCCCACACCCACACCCCTACGAACCACCAACACCCTCCCTTCTATCATCGTCGTTTTGCTAAACCTCCTTGCTGGTACTTGGTCTGGGGATTGCAGGTCGCAAAAAAAAAAAGATCAAAGGAATATAAATGTGCTATCACACCTCTTCTTCCCTTGCTGTCCGCCTTGTCATCCTTCCGCCAAACTTCCTTGCTGATATCTCTCTGGGGTCCCTCAGCGCAGCCATGGAAATTGCGGATCAACTAAATGTTAGAAGAAATATTTTTATGCTATCATCCCCGCCCCCTCACCACCTTCTTCCACTAAACTTCCTTGTGTACACTTTTATCGTCATTCAATGAAGCCATGGAAATTGCGGATCAAACCAAAACTAGAAGATATTTAATATATCCCCTACCCTCTTTTTGCTAAACTTCCTTACCGTTATTTGTCCAGGATAACTCTGTGAAGCCATGGAAGTTTCAGATCAAAGATGGTCAGAATAAATATTTATATGCATCACCCCTTCCCTCCCCTTGCCCTCTATCTGTCGAATTTCCTTGTGGACGCTTATATAGGGTCACTTGAAGAAGCCATGTAAATTGCAGATTCAACTAGGGTTAGAGGAAATATTAATTTATCACCCCTACACCCCATCTGTCACCCTCCTTTGCCAGCCAGACGTTGGCTGGTAACTTGGTTTAGGTCACTCAGTGAGAAGGAAATTTAAGATTCAACCAAGGTTAGAAGAATGCATCATTCTTTACCACTCCCGTCCCCTTGCCTACTTCCGCCAAACTTCATTGCTGATATCTCTCTGGGGTCACTAAGCGTAGTTATGGAAATTGCGGATCAACCAAATGTTTAATAGAAAAAATATTTGTATGCAATTATCCCTGTCCCATCACCACCTCCTTCCCCTAAATCTCCTTTTCTAATATCTCCATAGGGTCAGTCATTCAGGCTATAAAAATGCATATTTCAGGCTGCAGTTGATCAGGAACCATAATGCAGTTTAATAGGCTACTTCAGGATATCCTTGCCTAGGTTGACCTAAAGTCTTTGGACGGATAACTAATGGACACTCTCACTAGTCGGTAGTGCTGCAGAATATGTAGCCTGCAACCACAAACCCTATTTCATTACCTGCATTTATCTTTGATGATTATCAAGTTAGCCAACACATACCCTTGCCATCATACGACACATGAATCAAGTCGGAACATTTTGAAGCAGAATACGCTTTGAACACTCCAAACCTTAACATTTATTTTGTTGAACTCTCAAACTAGAAACATGACTAGGGAGGAAGAAGGCGAAAGCACCCTCCCCTACGTCACACCATCTGACCTTTTTATTTATTTATTTTTTAATGGGAGGTCTCATTGGAGTATGAATTTCAAGACTATATCTTCTAATCTTCTAATGATTCACAAAGTCACCTTCTGTGTATGACAGCTTACCTTTAATTGATATCAATCATGGAAACAATTACTCACCTGGAGATGCATTGATAGATCAGCTGGGTAGTCTTTTTTAAAGCATATTTGAAGTGCATATACTGGTAACCATTACAATAGGTACTAGTATTGATATTGTTTATTATTTAGTAATTTTTTTTTCCAATATGGAGAATCATTCCAATTCAAATTGACAATCACTGTCTTATCTTTGAGAGATCATTATGCAGAGAAATTGTAGAAAACTTACAATCTATAGCACTTTTGAAACAAATGAAAATGCAATAATTTGATTTTCTTTTTTTCTAAACCAAAATTTACAAAGTTCTAAAAGAATTTTATTTCCACATACTTCATGCAAAAATTGAGGCAAATGCTGGCAATCCTGGCAAAGGGGAAAAAAATAGCATTTAAGTGTGGTAACATTACTACAATGAGATATTATACTGAATAATACATTTCCTATTCCTACATTCTTTGATGAATATTACATTTCTATCCCACAGTTTTTAATAAATAGTACATTTTCTATTCCTACAGTCTTTGATGAATGCCTATCCCATCGCAATCATGGCAAACACCAGCAGCAGCAGCAAGCCAGTAGTCAACCAACGCAGCGTGACCTTTGCTGCTGCCCCACCTACCATTGTATCCTGCCAGTACGATCCTATGGTCAGCAGCGTGTCCATACCAGACTTCTCAGCTGCACCCTTGTACCACCAGACATACAGCCAGGCTGTCAGCCAGGGTATTCCCGGACAAGCCCCTACTTGCGTCACCACCGGAGCTAGCAGGAGGAACATGCAGCTGCCTAACCTCAACCAGGGACACGATGCGATGCAGGATGTGACGAGTAATGTTAGCAATGTGAACAGTAGAGGGCAGCTTTCACCTCAGAGGTCGCAGCCTATGGTGTCAACGGCTTACCAGTCAGCCATGTCCTCGGGTCATCCCACTTCCTCAATGGCTAGCAATCAGGTAAGGCTTGAGCAGCTCGGAAGGAACTTCTGGGATATCTGCAATATTTTGAAAGCATGGGAATCTGTGAGTCCTCATTTGTTATTTACCATGATGTACATTATCTGTACTGTAAAGATATTTCATTTCCCTTTTACTTGTCAGCTTTTTGGGGGTTTGTAGTTTACTTACTTTTGATTTGGTCTTACAATTAGAACTTGTCCTTTTTCGTTTAACCTAATTTATTCAATTGTTTGATAACAAGCAGTATCATTGGCCTATGTCTTCTTTCCATCTCAGGGTTATCCATCCCGTCTCGCTCTAAGCTTGGAGTGCAGAGCCCTACCCCAACCTCTCCCAGCCTGTATGGAGGGTCTCCCTCTGACCCATGACTCCAGCGCTGCAACGATGGGTGTCATCAACGAAGCCATTGACCTTCTGTCCAGCCATATAACCTCGTCTTTTTCTAAGATGATCCCTGATTGGACGACACAGTTCAACAGTCCTGTGAAGAATGCCATTTGGGCTCCCAGCACTAGCTCTGCTTCGGACATCACCGTCAGTTGAAGACATCTTTAGCAGATGCAACGTTCCTACAATACCAGCAGCTGCAGAATGAGCTGAGTTGTACCATGGACCCTATGACACCAATGGACCAGAATACAGTGTGGGGTCAAAATCAGTATGCTTGGGAACTTGTCCCTAGACACCAACAGTATCAGGTGCCCTCTCCGGACAAAATCTTGTGCGTCACCTCAACATATTCAGTTGCGTCACCTCAACAACATTCAGTTGCATCGCCTCAGCAATATTCAGTTGCGTCGCCTCAGCAACATTCAGTTACGTCCACCCCACAGCATTCAGTCGCGTCGCCTCATCAGGTAGCGTCACCGGAACCTCAGGAAGAACTGATGGACTTATGAGCAGTATCCAGGAATCTATCCCTGTTGGAGCGTCCGGAATGACTGCATTTCGCCAACCAAAAGAGGTTTGATTTGAATAACACCAAAGAGATAATTGCTTTTGTCTAAGTTTATTTCATTTCCAAGTGTTGCTACCTTCAGCGAATCGTGTGCCTTCATTTACATTGTCAGGGGCACAAGTTAGTTTTTTTATGGAATGAATTTTAATTACAAGGCTAATATTGAAGGAGAGTTGCAGCAATAATGGATTACCAAGATTTTTTATTCTGTACTCACAAAGAGGGAGGGAACTGGACTGCAGATGTGTTCAATATGACATGTATGATATTGATCGAAGGTTTAAAGAAACAATTCTACACAGAAGATACATGTCAAGATTGCTGAAATAGAACTGCAACTGTACTGAAGATTAATCTGTTGCCCAACTGAACCATGTTTGCTGTAAATACTTACATGAAGCTTTTTCTTTAGCTAAACCCCAACATTCAGTATAATAGCTTTAAATAACGTTTGTATTTCATGCCATCATTCAAATATGAGAATCCATCATTTAAATCCTTTTTGGGACCACAAATTTCTCTCCCACTTGCCCAGCAGAAGTCGGTTACAGCAGCAGAGCAACAGCAAAAGCAACAGTAAGACGAACAGCCGAGCCAATAGCCCCCCAGCAGTCGACCTAGCAGTAGGGGTAACAGTAGAGCTAGTAGCAGGGCTAATAGCCCAGAGCTAGCTATGCAGGGCTACCGGGCCACTTCCAGGATTCACTACAAGCTGCTCTGCAGGGGAAGGTAGGTGCTAGGGGGCTTGGAGAGGTGGGTAAGATTGACCCCTCGGGGTTGTCATACCCTCTGGATTTACAAGAATGTAAGGGATGCTCAGAAAGTGGTATGACCTCAGAAAAAGAATTCTAAAAGGCAAGGCACATATCCGGTCTTCACAACGTTGAAAGAAGGTTTTTTAATTATATTATTTTAAAATATATGTCACAAGTTCTAAAAAAGAAGGATTTATTTGCTTTGAAAGAAAGATGGCAAATGTGTATGAGTGTTTCACATCTTTTACCAAAAATAATATGAAAAATTTGAACAACAAGAATGTTATTTCTACTAAATGAGTTCATGGTGCTTTTTGTTGCAAGCCCTTTTAGAGATGTGTATCGTATCTAAGACATAATGAAATATGTAATATATAATATTAGTATCAGAATTTACAATTCTATAAAGTAGTTTTTATTGGTGATGTGCTATAATGAAAGATAAAATATTAGACATCACGAAAATGTCAAACTGTGACCATAGACAGGAATTTAACAGAAAAAACATATTGAGGATATAAGATACCGGTAGATAGAGAAAATAATTTGTGTTGTAGGTGTTGAGGTATTTGAAACTGAATTTAAGAAAATTATCATTTTTTAGAGCAATAACTCTGCTCGTAACTACAACTCACAAAAAAGACGGGTGTGAGCTTTCTAATTTTTCTTTGAGATTTTTCATTTTTACTTTTTCACCTAAGACTCAAGCATGATAGCATGCAAGAGTTGAGTTGGTTAGTCAAACAGAAGGCAAATTGTAACTCTCTCTGGTAAGAATCTGGGTAAGTAGTCTTTAAGTGGGGGTCATGGCCTGCTCCTATACTATGATTAGGAACACCATTTAAAAAAACAGGTGTTTCTTGGGTAGGTTAGGAGGGAGGATTCTCTAAGTAAATGATGGTGGATAGGTAAAATTTGCCTAGATTAATCTGTTTCACTGTTTCAAATGTACAGAATATTACATGAAGTCATTTTGAGTTCATTATGCATACTTTCAATTCATTGATGTTAAAATTTATACTAATGTCATGAAAACATAGTATTGTACATGTATCTGGATAACTTGCCATCTGCAAAGATGTACACAGAGCTTCTTATCGCCATTGAAGTTCAAATTCAATTTTGAAATGGAAAGCAAATGAACAAATTATGATCCTTTAAATCCATCCTACCAATATATTGGATCGGTCTTTTTTTTGTGCTAAAATTGGATTCAAACTTATGTTTATGAACGTTACAGCTATCCACCATACCTTTGCTAGAATTCCTTCTTCCTTTTAAAAAATCCCACCAAATATGTTTTCCTGAGGGGTTGTAAGGGCGATAGGAGCTTGGCCGTGACCCCCTTGACGCACCCTCCCTTTGACGTGAGACTAATTCCAGGTATTGTCCTTCCCCCCTCTATTGTGATTGTGATGTTTAGTCTGATGTGAAAGACCTTGGCTTACGTAGCCCTTCCAACGATCGTGACCTCACCATATCAGTCCCGTCATCCTGCCACGCATCCGCCGCATCTAGTGAGTAAAACAAAACAATAATGAGTGAACATGGGCAAGAGAGGGTGCTGGTCCTTCTGTAAGTAAAGGCAGGCGGTGAAGAGGGAGGTTGTCCGGTTGGTTCACTCACTCACGCCCTCCTCCTAATGTCATACCTCGCTCGGGGATGCAAGCAATGCCTCTCTGATATATGATCTTTATGAAATGTTCGCACTGCGGCAAGTATAGCCGCGGCGTAGTGTCGACGCCGTGGTAATCCCTTTGTTTTATCACAGTCTGAAAAGTGATGGGAGAGCTTGAAACAACACCATGTTCTGAAGAAGAACAAAAAGAAATTGAGAAAATATACAAATATAAATTTATTTCTTCAATAGACCATTGTTTTGCTTTTATATTATCATTTGATCACAATTTAATCAATCAACGGCAGGAACCAGGTGGTTTCTGTATTATACATATGGGACTGAGAGAATTCAGATGTTAAAAAAACTCTCTTCTCCTTAAAAAAAACCTGAAGTCAACAGACTCCGAGTTTGTCATACGAACTACTAATACTGCAGAATTACATTTACAAATCGAAAAACAATGTGAAATAATCATCAGATTAACAAATATTTTGTTGACATCTTAGGACCAAACCAGAATACTTACCTGTTCATCAAAGATTTTGAATTATAAATTTATGATTTTTTGGTAGTTGTTGAACTCTCCTATCACCGTACAGTAAGTTTGCTGTGAGAATAGAATGATAATCACATATTTGCTTCTTTAATTGTTCATCTTTACAGGTCTAAAACTAACCATATCTTTTTGCATCAACAGGAAAATTATACCATCTTAAAAACACACCTCAAATTTCAGATTATTCATATTTATTGCTTTCCAGGACCTAAAAGCCAACATTAACAGTTTTCTAACATATTTCAGGGAACAATAATTTTCTTTCATGTCTTTTCACAATGAGTGTTCTTCATAAACATAACCTTACATGATTAAAAACAAAATCCAAAACACTTTTAACAATATTGATACAGATTTTCCTTCTAATGTTCATATAAATCAACATATATTACATACCATACAGGTCTGCACAAAATCTTTGTGTTGCCTTGTTCTGAACCTAAATGTATGATGTCATTCATACGTATACAACATCTTTCGTAATTCCCTTTATTTAATGATATTTCTTACCATTTTCTTCCCACTTTTCTTTCTTCTTTCCTTCCATCCTTCATTCCTTCCATCACTCTTACTATCTCAGGTGCTGCATCATCACCAGGCAGTCAGATTGATTACCCTGATACTCCCACCAGTACGAGATCAGAATTTGAGGTTGGATTTTCTTAAATTATTGATCTTTATTAGGAGTACACTAGTATAATAATATTTTGGATAATACAATAAGCACTTGGAACATAGTAAGAAAACTTAATAATCTGACGAGTATGCAAGAATTTGAGGTTTGACTTCAATCATGCTGTTTGTTGTCCCCGCCGAACGAGTTCGAGCAGGGGACTATGAAACGGGCTCCGTACGTGTGTATGTGTGTGTGTATGTATGTATGTATGTCTGTGTGTCTGTCCATCCGTCCGTCCGTGCGTCCGTATGTGAGTTCAATTTGCTACTCCTTCGCCATTTTTCATCCGATTTCGATTCTGTTTGCTTTATATGATAGCACTAGGTGAGGGCTACAAAACTTCTTCACGGAATTTTGACTTTTGACCCCTTTGACCTTTGACCTTGATTTAAACTTATATTGTACATTGGCTACAAAATGCTACTCCTTCACCATTTTTCTTCCGATTTCGATTCCGTTTGCTTTATGTGATAGCACTAGGTGATGGCTACAAAATTTCTTCACTGAATTTTGACCTTTGACCTTTGACCTTTATTTTTTACCTTTATTGTTAATTGGCTACAAAATGCTACTCCTTCGCCATTTTTCATCCGATTTCGATTCCGTTTGCTTTATGTGATAGCACTAGGTGAGGACTACAAAACTTCTTCACAGAATTTTGACTTTTGACCCCTTTGACCTTTGACATTGACTTTGACCTATATTGTACATTGGCTACAAAATGCTACTTCTTCGCCATTTTTTACCCGATTTCGAGTCTGTTTGCCTTATGTGATAGCACTGATCATGATATAATGGGAATTTTACATTATCGGCGGGGACATATATTACGCATCGCGTAATTTACTAATCCACTTGTTTCAGATTTGTAATTGTTATTGTAGAGACGTTATCTTATAATATTGATAGTTTACCTACCAGTCAGGGATATACACTTTCCAGAACCAAATAGTAAGTGATATAAGACACTTTTATCATAATATTACAAACATTATGCCTTACAATCCTCCTCGATGTCTAAGATCTTCAGACTCGAAATTACTTGTTGTTCCAAAATCTAAGAAATCATGGGGGATCGCTCTTTTTCTCATGCTCGACCTTTCCTGTGGAACCAATTACCACATCACATTCGTAATATTATAAATGTTGAATGTTTAAAACTGCACTCAAATCTCATCTGTTCAAAATTGCCTTCAAGTAGTTTCCAGTCATTTTCTATCATTGCGTGTTCATTTAATATATGTATCACCATCCTCTCTATGTAAGTTTTTCCTCTCTCCAGCGCTTTGAGCACATGATTAATGTGGAGACAGTGCTTAAGAAATACTCTATATTATTATTATTATTATTATTTGGTTTTTAAATTTCAATTTCCAAGCAGTAAGTGTTTTATCACATAATCTTTCATTCTATCTCACTATTCAAACTTCGTCAATATCTATTCTTAGATTTACAAAAATTTCCCTAGCTTTATGACATGCCAAAGGAAGTCTTCAGCAATTTTATCCTACATATAAATAAGCTATGTACCTTTTAACAGAAGTCCTCACCATTGTGATTCTTATTGCTGTTTATAAACAAACATTTCCAGTTGATTGACATGTGTGGAGAACTGAATAAACAAAGCCAAGACTAGAAATAAAGTGTGTAATCTGATATGAAGAGATATGGACACACAATGTACTTTTAGAAAGATAAACATTTTGATATTGTATTTTGGAATAATTCATAATGCAGGGTAGGTTTCATAGTCCGTAGTCCAAAGTCCAAGTTCAGTGTACTCACAAATCAACTTCGTTGTTGAGTAAATAGATTATTTGTTTAGACTGTGTCGTTAGTATGAAGGTTTTTAGGAGAGTTATTGGTTTATTCTATTATTTTTTGGGGGTGGGGGATAGAAAATAGTTATACAGACGGCTGTTAATTAAACAAGAAAAAAATAATAATCCAAGTCAAATTTAATCCAAATTTACATTTCAGAATTAGAATTGACCTACATTATAAATTATACTTTTCTGTTCCTGTGGATACTTTTGCCAGCATTTTACTTTCATAAGTCTAATGCCACAAAATACAAAAAGGACATTAATTCTGTGTGGCATTATTAACCCATTGTATACTAAGCCCGCATATACGCGGGCTGAAGAAACATAGAACATCCGTCTAGTCGACTGTTTATTTCACTCATGATTGCATAAACATATAAAGACCTTATATAATTTACATTATCTGACATTAATCTATTTAACCCTTTTCAGACTGGGCTTTTCAAGAGAAGATTTTGACTGCGGGGGGGGGGGGGATCAATTTGACCCCCCCCCCCTGAGATCTTGGTCGCGGATGATCTGCTCGCGGCGAAATTTTGCGCGAACGTCGCTGCACATGTAAAGGGTGTCGCTGGTATGTTTTTTTTGAAAAAAAATTTCACGTATTTAATTTATGCTAATTTATGCATACTCATGTATGCAAATTAGATGCTTTTTTATGGAAATCGTTAATATTTCATTAATAAATATAGTTACGAAGCCCAAATTTTTTCTAAAAGTTGCTGAGTAGCAAAGACAACAGTATTGAATTGACAAATTCAGAAATTTCAAATTAATTCTTTTGAATTCTATTGTTTTTTGAATTTCTTATGTATTCTATTGTTTTTATTTCTTATGTATTTCTTTGTTTTTGTAATTTTTTATGCTTGAGAAATGTATTTTGATCAATATAAAGACAAATTTAATCAATCAAAAGGCTCAGAAGGCACAATTATCAGTGTTATAAAGAAATTTAGAAAAAAGCAGTATTTTGTACACAAACGCATGCAAAATGACGATTTTTCGTTCAATTTAGGCCTGACATGCGATTACGTAATGTTGCGTAACGCGACAACGGAGTATCTGATTTTTTCGAACTTGGTGTCAAAATTTGCGAGACACTTGAAAGAAAAAAGTCATAAAGCACCGGGTTGCGATTCGCAGCGGTTGCGCGGCCGTCGCGGATTTCGTACAGGGGGGGGGTCAAATTGACCCCCCCCCCCAGTCTGAATAGGGTTAAAGCTGTCTTTGTTTTATCTGTAAATGAAAAGAATTTCTTGCAAGCATGCTTGACAATCATGAATCATTCGGCTTTATGAAAAGTTCTCAGTTTACAACGGGTTAAAGCTGGTGTATAGTTTCGGGAGAAGGAAAAATTAATTTTGATTCACACTCAGATAAATTATGAAAGATTGAATCCAAGAACTATAATAAAGCAAATTATAGTACTTGAAATCTCGTTTTAGTGTCTTTATTTCATAATATAAGGATAAAAAAGATAAGTCGGGGACCCGTCACAGGTTAGCGCTCACGTGGAAAACCAATGGGGATTCTCTTGTGTGGGTGTTACACACAGATCGTTCGAACTAATTCACGCCGTAACCTTCGGCGTGCGAATCTGTCAGCAGAGGTATAAACGGCCGTTAATTACGCTTCATTCAAAACAAATTCAATGAAATTCATCGGAAATAATGAAAGGAATGTCACAAGATCTCTCACACAGATCTTTTAGTGCAATGTGGACAACATGTAACTACATTTGATCGGTTTTGTGCCAATTCCTTTTTTGTTACCAAAACTATACACCACGTTTAAGATGCGTATTTGAAATACATTATTAATTTAGAAGAACTGCCTCGTTGTACCGAAATCTGTAAGTATCAGTACTAATGAAAGTAGAGTTGACATAAATTATTCTGGTTGTCTCATACACACTCCATGAAATAATATTTAAGTATTATCTTCATATGATTATTCTCTTTCTATCTATCACTCTTCAGTTCCATGCTCCAAAACCAAAGAGACAGAAAACACCAGATTCAGGATCCAAAGAAAAGGTGAGCGGAAATAATCAAAAGTTTGATGTTGCATGTCTTGTTCTGTTCTTGCATTGTACTATTTGTGTGTTTGTGAAATTTCTGAAAATACCCATTAAAGAAAACAAAGCGTTACATAATTGAGAGTCTTTGGGAATATACATAATATACATATATCGTATACTATTACTCAGGGCATTAACATTGGTTTAATATCCAGACAGATTTATATCATATATTATTACAGATTTTGTTTTCCTTTTGTTTGTTTCAGGAGGCTCGTAGACGGATAAAGCACCTCCACTTAGAACATAAACAACGGTTTAAAATCCAAACAGATGTATATAATATATTATGACAAATTTCATTTCTTTTGCTTTGTTTTAGGAGGCTCGTAGACGGATAAAGCACCTCCACTCAGAACATAAACGAAGGTTTAATATCCAGACAGGACTGGATGAGATACAGGGATTGATACCTGGTATGAGTAACAGTACCAATGAGAATAATGCCTCCAAAGTTAGCACAGCTACAATGCTCCAGAAAGGTGAGAAATTGGATTGAAATAACAAAATTTTAGTGTTTGATCTTGTTAATCATGTGTAATTAATGGTATTGACTTAATCAAGCATGCAGATTTCCGCCGATTTTGAATTTTTTTGTGTGCATCGGACATGTGCTGCACATGTCCCATATAGACAAAGATGTGGGCAAGAAATTCAAGTGGCAATTGTTGATTTGACGAAGTCGCAGCCAAAGAAATCATGAATTTTCAATACCTAAAATTGCAAAAATTTTCTGCAGGAGGGGAAACCCCCCTCCTGAACCCACCCCCTCACTGGTAGCAATTTTCCTCTCTTTTTTTGGTATTTCTCTGTCTCATGCCTGTTAATTGAATTGAAGTTTTTATTTTCATTTATTCATAGCTGAATTGCAACGTTGAAAAATACTTTTAAAGTGTAATTGGTAAAGAGCTATACAAAGAGCTATGTCGTCCCTGGGCTGTTAAAATCTTGTATCTTGAAAAGTCAATGTTCGAGAGAGCAAAAACAATGCACCAATGGGACTGCCTTTCCTTTGATGTGGTGACTTTCTTTTGGGTAAGAGAGCTGGGGTTTGCACATGACATCACATGACTTGCATGTAACCTTGAGATTTAAAAAAAAAAAATACTTTCAACAACATTTCAGATACAAAGCGTCTTTGTCATCATTATTATTATTTATTATTATTAATATTATTATTATTATTATTAAATCATCAGGTTATGAATACATCATTCATCTCAAGGAGGAGACAAACAATCTGAGGAAAGAAGTAGAGAAAACAAAAGAAGAAATTGAAAAGATCAACGATGAAATATGGTATGTATTTACATTCAACCTGGCATAAATGAAATCTTAACGTAACATGCATTATTTGTACCAGCACACAGATTTCTTTGCTTTAACTAAAAATAACACTATTTGACACATTGGGATTTGAAATTCTGTTTAGACATAGCCTAAATTGACTTGTAAAATTCAACTTATGCAACAAATTGTAAAAGGAAAGGCAAAACGGAAAAATCAGGACTTTTTAAGGGCTTCAACTTTTCAACTAATGCCAGGTCAACTCAACTCAATCAAGGGTTGACTGCATTTCATTGACAACTTTTTTGTGATAAGGGTTTAGTAAACTAAAGAGTTCACAAGAAGATTGGTATCATTTCTCATGTCTTTGTGTTACAGTGAATGTCAAGATAGTCTACCTGATACAGGAGCACCAGTCAATTCACAAAGTGAAAGACAGTAACATCAGATGTGCAATGAATATATTAAGATTGGTATCATTTCTCATGTCTTTGTCTTACAGTGAATGTCAAGATAGTCTACCTGATACAGGAGCACCAGTCAATTCTCAAAGTGAAAGACAGTTACATCAGATGTGCAATGAATATATTAATCAACAAATGAAAGACAATTGGAAATGGTGGATTGTATCCTTTACATAATATAGATATATTGACTGCTTTGAGGGGCATGGCGTTTTCTAGACTGCTCAAGGGAAATTCCGCATCTGCTATAACCCAAGACCGCAGGTCGCGGGTTATGGCAGATTCGGAAGTTCCCGAGAGCAGTCTAGAAACGACCATGTCCTGAAAATAATAGCAGTCAATATATTGTTTATATGCCGAAAAACAAGGGGATCTAAAAATAACATACATGGTCTAATTTAGACTAAATAACTAAATTAGCGATCAAATCGCGCTGCAAATTATGGTATCTGAAATCATCACATCGCGCAAAGCAGCCTTATGCACGTAAACAAATGGGGATCGCACTATTCCCGTTGCTAAGGGGCATCCAGGGTGGCAACGGGCATAAATCCAAGTACTATTGACTGATGAGATGTTTTGGGGGCATGGTTGAAGACATGACCAAGCTTTTGACCAATCAGAGGACAGGATTATTCAACATTCTTAAAGTGAGGTATATAACACACTCTATTGAAGTTTATGTGTCCTGGTATATTATTTACTTTTTCTGTAGCTTATTTTTATTTTTTTTTTACTAAAAGTACAATTCACTCCTTTTATAACAAGCCACAGATACAACAAAATTTTGTTATAGCAAGACAATTCTTGTCTCAATTTCAAATATGTGCAAACGCAATTTTGTTGTAAAAAAACGATATATTGGTATTCATGTAGTCAATGGCACCAATTTTTCCCTGCTGACTTGACTTTCAGTTTGTTTGTTTATTAATGTACCCCAACACCTAAATTCTGACTATTTTAGCCTTTCAAAATTGATCACAATGATCCACAAAGTACTTTTATTATCTACTTTTTCGTTTAAACGTTGCGTCTACCTCCATCATATTAATGACTACTTAATATATTTTTGTGTAGTTATATTTGAGTGTAAGTCCAAGCTGTTTTGCAACTTTGTCACATGCGTTACTGACAAATAATTTACCATAAGTAAATTATGATATTATTCATTTCAGATATTTTCATGTTCTGTGTAATGTTTTAAACCTTAACATAAAACATAGAAAATATTTGAAATTAACAATTTAAAAAACTTGGACTTACCTTGAAGCTAAATTATTTATCTTCATTAATATGATAAATCTAGCATAAAAGCCAGTTTTCCTTAGCCCTTTGAACACAGTTTAGCATGATAGCTCGGCCTCTGTTTACCTCCTACGTTGCTGCAGTGAGTTCAAGTCCAGGAGCTAACTTTGATGAAGAAGTTATAGATTGGGTTGAAGAGAGTTGTCGACTCAAGCCACTTAGAAAACGTAAGTCCCTTCCCCCCCAAAAAAAATTGTATTTTTTTTATCAATAAATAAATGGATAAATAAATAAATAAATAAATGAAAAATAGAAATAAATAAATAAATAAAAAATAACCTGTAACCTAATGATAATGATTGTAGCGTGGAGTAATAAAAAAAAAAGTGCACCAGTCCATCATGCATGACCCTCCAGATGCTACTCACAGATCAACTATCATTTCAAAATCAGGATGGATATTGTAGGGAAAAGTAGAGCCTGCTGTGGATATACATGTATGCCTGACTTGATTTGATTCTTTTAAGTAAAAACAGTCTTTACCTTTAAAGGGGAATTATCCCCTCAGAGAAATTTAGCTTCAGTGAATGGAGACAAACCCCCAAAACATATTGGGAAAGTTTCAGAAAAATCAGGCAATGAATAAGAGAGATACGAATTTTTAGATTTTGAGATCACTTATGATATGGAGATCCTCCAATTGGCAACGCGACCATGATGTGTGATGTAATGCAGGGAGATCTTTCCCATATCTATTGTACACATTGTACTAAAATCCTCTTTTTCTTGATTCTAAAGGGAGAATAAAAAATCTTTTTATGGGATGACTAGTAAATATATGAAAGTCATAATATATTATGAAAACAAAAGCTGTTCTATCATTAGAATGAAAATAAAGAGACATTTTGAATAGTTTTTGTGCACACCATATGGGGAGTTCTCCCTTTGTGACATCACAAATGGTGACCGCGTTGCCAGTGGGAGATTTCCTATGTCATTAGAGATCTCAATATTCAAATACTCATAACTTTCTTATCATTTATCCGATTTTCACCAAATCTTCACTAATGTGCTTATTTTATTTTTCTGCATCCATAGTAAGCCAACTATTTACAAAGCGAAAATTCTCCTTTAACTTTATTTGAATATTTTGTTGATGTACTTTAAATGTTTGAAATTGAATTTATTTGAAATCATCAAGCAAAAGTACAAGATATTTTGTCAACATTACAGGCGCGGATCCAGGGGGGGGGCTAAAGGTGCTAGCGCACCCCGTACAATTGGGAAATCAGGATACATATTGTACATAGAACCTTTACTGCACTAAAAATGCTAATAACTTTTTTTTTTTTTTTTTTTTTTTTTTTTTTTTTTTTTTTTTTTTTTTTTTTTTTTTTTTTTTGCTTCTCAGTTGTTCGGAGCGGAACGCTCGCCTGACCCTACCCCTATGTGTAGTATGTTTGGAATATTTTTAACGGCCGAAGGCCGAAAATTTTTTAACAGCTACCCCCCACCCCCCCCCCCCCCCCCCCCCCCCCGCTTATCAGCCAAGCCAACGTGACGTGGACAATTTTTCGAGCTACCTTTTTGCACCCCGTTAAAAACCGTCTCTGGATCCGCGCCTGCATTAGAAGGAAAAATAATAATTGAAAGAATAAGATAAGTGTAGGAGCATTGATGTGTGTTATTCCATCAGAATTCCTTCTCATTGCATATTATTGGTGGGGTGATAAAACCTTATAGGGACATTGATGTGTGTTATTCCATCAGAATTCCTTCTTATTGCATATCATCTTTGGGGTGATAAAACCTTGTATCTCCAGCATGTCAAATGTTCAGGAGAGAGCGAAGAAACATGACGGCTTATGCACTACAGTCTGCGTCCAAAAAAATGGTACAGTCGGAAAAAAAATATTTAGGTGTGAAATATTTTCAAATAATGTGTGTATACCAAAATAAAGCCAAATAATTTTCCTTGCTGATGCGCTTTGTTCTGTATAATTTGCTTTCGTAAAACAAAAGTTATACTAAATTTTGTGCGACGAGGAACAAATCGAAATTGAGCACTCCATGGCCATTATGCGAAACCTATACACAAAGGCATGGGACGGCGTGCGAAAAATGGATTTTTCTTGATTGTAGAAAACTAGTCATATTTCAAAAATTACAACACCTAATGTGATGAAAAAATTTGCAGGTGAAAGTCTGATCTTCCTGCTTTTTGAAAATACCAAACAATAGCAGGCTGTGATTAATCTTCATACTATACAAAAATGTTTTCCACTTGTACCATTTTATTTGACACAGACTGTAAAACGTATGGATCATCTTTCATTTGATATGCTGTGGTGGATTCATTTTTGGAGTAAGAGGGCTGAGATTTGAACTTGAGTGACTACCAGGATATTAAAAAAAAAAGAAAAAAGTTTTCACTAAATTTATATTCTTTATCTTTTCAGTGGTGTACACCATCGTCAGGCAAGTCAGCACACGAACGTCAGTCCTTAAGAATCCCGTCCAACTTCCGCAGGAGGTACGAGAGATCATCGAGAAAGAACTTGAGAAACCAGCCGCAGAGCACTCATGATAGTGACTTAAGCTTTAGGTAGACACTTACCCTATGTTTACACTGTGACTCGGCTCGGGGGTTCGACACAGCAATTTTATGTCATGTAAACAGGAACAGTGTGGTCCACGACGTTCCAAACGCCTTTTTTGCTGCGCGAGAATCGTAGGTTTCCATTTAGGATGCGAGTCAGACATGGCAGTTTACTATGTGTAAACAGAAAACTGTCGAACTCAGTGACCTTGTGGCCAGTGGTGGAATTCGGCTATACATCAATGAAGTCTCTCTACTTCGGTCGTGATCTGTGAACCGTATTGAACTTGCCTTTTTTTGTTCTGTGTAAACATGATAACAGTCTTACACTTGGCAGTGTTGGCCCCTTCCAGAGGTTTCGACACAAGAGCTGAGTCACTGTGTAAACATGGTATTAGATATTACATGCCAGCTGCTCCCCTTTAGTGCAAAGTGTCATCTTGAAGGGACTTGTGTCTGACCCACTGATCTGGATGTAACTGGACGGGTTGCTGCACTGAGATTGGACATTCAAAGTGAGGCGGTTGAAGTTGAGGTTCCAAGATGGCGTCTAGTGGCATCAGTCAAGAAAGCGTGACACCCCGTCCAGTTGTAGTAGAGATTGGTGTGTGCCCCACTGATTGTGATGCAAACTGGACGGAGTACTGTACACCAATTACACATTAAAAACTGAGGCAATTAACAATGATACCGCCCAGTTGCCTCATTCAGGGAAGCGTGATCCCCTATCCAGTTATAGTAGAGATCAATGGTTTGACTTTAAGCTGGAGTGAGCTTAAAACTTAATGCTGCATTTAGATTATAATAAAGCTTATTCGATGACTAATGATCCTCTTGTGGGACAAATAAAAGACCTTTTTTAGGAAGTGTATATTGACGCCACTCCGTTGTACATGTATGTTGTTTGGTCAACAATCAGAACTATTCATTTACCTGTTTGACCTACTTTTAACGCAGCTATCAAAAAGATGCTACTAAGACCCTAACTTGGTCTGTTCATTGTTGGTCTGTATGATGCGTGATGCAGAAAGCTGGTTTGGAGCCTTACTGCTTGTCCAACTCTTGATTCTGTTAGCAGACTATGGTACTTGTACATCACAGTGGTGTTACCCGCAACCTGAAGACACGCTACTTTCGAAGAAAAAATATGCTTTAGTGCCATATTTAGATGTGTTTTTTTTTAAAAGTAGGATTGACCCAAAAAAGGTCCTTTAACCTTTCTTCTGAAAGCATTTATACCTTTATTAGAAGGTAAGCATCATAGAAAGTATAAGAGACTGTGAAGGACAGGAGAACAATTTCAAAATACATTTATTCCATTCTGTTGGATGTTATTTTATTTGTTTTCACTTTGTCATCATTTTACAGAATAAAATCTGTTATGACACGGCTGGAGAATTATTCCAAACTAATTCTTGAATAAAAATCTACGCTGTCTTAAACACTGTATCACCTTACACCATTGCCTTTCTGGGAATATATATGATATGTGCTTTAGAATAATTGTATCATGATTACTGTCAATCCTGTTATAATGAGTATGGATACACCAAGATTTCTCATGGTCCCTATTCCCTAGCCTGGAATGTGTAGAGGTTATGAAGAGGTTATGTTAAATTCCGGTATTGCTCAAATTAAAACCAAAGAACGGAATTCTTTGTTTGAAATCTAACAATAATGGAGTGCTTTTAAAATGCTGCAATGACTTCTCCGTTGTTGGTTTGACTTTGTTGTTCTTATGTACAGTTTACAGGGATTAAATGAACAGAGAGCTATATTTCCAAGTACTATATATTTTGGAGAAATCAAGGAGAGAGATATTTGTTTCTGTATATGTGTACATGTACTTTACTGTTTTATTTCATGTACAGAATAAATGGTCATTGTAGTGTGTTAGCAAGTGTATTCACTGTTCTTATTAAGAGATACATGTACATTTTGTTGAGCGCCATATGGGCATTAAATTTGTATTGAAACATATGAGTCAAAGAAAATATGTGCCCTTTGAGTTTACGATCAATTCTCACGTTTCATAAAACATGCGCTCAAGGTGTGCCGTTATTATGACATCACTCCTCCGCATTGATTGGTTGACAAGTGATTATGATATAATAAATATAAACCTCATTTAAAGGGAATCTAGTGTAGTGGGAAGGTGTGGGAAAGATGAAGAAAACTATTATGAGCTTTCCTATTATTTTCATGATATTTGGGAAGAATATCATAATAAAAAGCTCCACAAGAAAAGATTGCTCTTAGTCATAATATGATCCAAAATATGCCACACAGCTAACATGTTTGGGTCCCGAACATTTTGTGTTGAACCATTCATGGATTTCTGTGTAAGTGCATGTTACTCAAAGCTGAATTGGGTCGATTTCTTATCATTTTGGCGATTCCAAAACCTCACAGCACAAAATGATGCTTAGGTGAACTGTTATGAATATTTCCAAATCACATTTAGACAGTGTCTTCCACATTTCAATGTCATGACCAGAACACTAGTTTCACTTTAAGCACTACAGTTTCGTGGAATCACACTTGTGGTTCTACTGACTAATCCTTATTTTTACCTGCACCTCCAGCCAATGATTCATCGTTCAATTAATTATGTCTTCTTCTTTTCTTTTTTTTTTCTTTCAATTCTCAACCGCGGTGCTTGCTAGCTAGGAAGGAAAGTTGTCGACCAACAAAGAAAATGGGGAGGGTCCACCAGTCCCGAGTATTTTCCCACGAGGCCGAGCCCCCACGGGTCCTAGTATTTTCCCATGAGGTCGGGTATCCACGAGGCCGAGCCCCCACGGGTCCTAGTATTTTCCCATGAGGTCGGGTATCCACGAGGCCAATTTTTCTCATATTGTATTTTGCAATATACTGCTCGGCACTCTTAGACCCTCGACCTCGTGGGAAGACCCCAAGAAAATAGGTCTATCATGATAATGAACATTGATGGCGCATGTATTATGAAATGCAAGAATTGCAAATCAATATTAATTAATGAGGATCCTTGTTACGTGGATTTTAACATAAAAGTCTCACTGATAACCAATCACTATGGTTGTTTCCAATTTGCAATTGATCATATCTCTTGATGTTCCAATACAGGGCACGTTACAAGTAGAAAATATGAGGTCATGGATTTTTTTTGGGGGGGGGAGGGGTCGTTTTTTTGTCTTTTTTTGTTGATCAATTCATCGTTTTTATGTTGCAGTGCTGAACATCATATCCGTAACATTCTCCAAATCAATGTTTATCTTTAGGTTTTGTTTTCATATCTGCGCTTGTAACATAAAAGATTTCATGTGTACTCATTTGAAGTGTATTATGAATAGCTTTGTACTGTTGACCATTCCTTGTTATACAAGTCCAAACAATATTCTATGCAATGCACTATTGTAAGAAAAATGTGGTAGTACCTGTGGATTCCATGCTGTGTCGAACGGGACATTTGACATTTCACAGCTTTTTGAAATGAAAACAAAAGAATATTTTTGTGATTGACAGTGATCCTCAAGTAGTACCAGAAGGGGTACAAGAACCAAGACTTACCTTGACTGGATTACTTATCCTGAATAATAGAAATGAAAAATAGTACTGTGTCGTACGGGACACAGAAATAGCAGAAAAAAACAAAGAAACAAAACCAATTGCCCTTGACTTCTTGTACAGTCCTCTCCCTTTATAACGATGTTTTGGGGACCGAGCTAAGTATCTCATTTTGACAAAATCTGAACACATGTGCACGTGTTTGACATTGGGATGGGGGAGAATCACCATGTTATAATGAAATCCCATATCTGTGCTTGTTTTAATGGGATTAGACTGTAGTACATGTGTTTAAGATAATTTAACTTCTTTTACAGTCATCCCATTATAAATCCCATTATAACAAACACTGATTCAATGAGATTTCACTGTAATGAGGCAATTCCCTTGTCTAAATTACAAATGTGCATAATTATGTGCATATATTATATGTATGTGCTCCTACTTATTAAGTAGTAGAAGATTTTGTTATATTCTGAGGAAATTGATTTGGTCTTAAACATCTCGTTATAATGGGAGTGGACTGTGGATGTAAATTTGGGAAGTTTTCACAGAATTAAATGAAATTTAAACTGAATAATCAAAATTACATTTAAAAACTGACTGGCTGGCAACTTGTGATTGCCACATAGTTTCTAGTGCAGAGATTTGATTTTTTTTAAATCCTAAATTCAGGAAATTTTTACTCCAAATTTCCAGGTTTTCATTTATTTTTTTCCAGGCCCCCTTATGGGGCTTTTTTGCTCAAATTCACACATACTTCACGATTTTTTTAATGGTACTTATTGGTATCACTGCAATTGCTAATGTGAGAACATCTTTAATAGTTCAAATAACCAACGTATTGCATGAGAAACATTTCAATCTGTTGTATAGCTCTATAATATCCATGTAATAACAATAACTGAGCAATGCAATTTCACTCATTCCATGTGGACTAACAAAGCATGAGGTACATTTTTAGCTGTACATTATATCTTGTTAAGTACCATGTCCATTCACTGAAGTCATTTTTCCATATTAAATGGTATTTTAAATTGTCAGTTCAATTCCACTCTGGAAAAAAAAGAAGACAGAAAGATCTTTTCTTTTTTTTGGCTTGTAACTAATATTTAGTATTATTATATTCTTATTTGGTCCATTGTTCTTTTTTTCAGCATGCATGTTTATTTGTTTTTGTTGTATGTGTGGTTGTGAGGGTGGGATGGGGCGGGGCTGGGTCTCTGTTGTTTAATCTTTTGTCAGTAACAACATCTTGTTTTTCCTATATTTCTCTCTTCCCAAAGTTTTTTTTTTGTTTGTTTTGTTATTTTTTATGGGAGGGTTTAGATCATGCTGTATTATAATATGTGTGCGGAGATGCTATATTAGTGTTTTTGTGTTGAAATATGCATGTAATTTACTTGTGAGCATATTTGAAACGCCATTTCAATTGTAATAAAAACGAAAATAATTTGACTGTAAATCTGAGCAGTGAGCTTGTCTCCTTATTTAATGCCAAAGTTCTGTGATGGGAAACAACTTCCCTCCCCTTCAAAAAAAAAGGGGGCAACAAGAGTTAGAGAAAATGGAGATGAAGTGAAAGTTGTGTAATGAATAAAGCAAGAGAGAGTCTAAGAACAGAAAGAGACGAACGGTAGAGTTTACTGCTAGACTAAAGGAAATACAGGGTGTCCCAGGAAAACGGAAGTAAAAGAGTTGAAAAGGGGTGTATTCGGCGGGAGGAACTAAACCCCTTACAAAAAGTTTCGCAAATCGACTTTGGGCAATGATAACTTTTCAGGTATGCTTTAGTTATTCCCGATTTTCATACTATTGGAAAGATAATTTATTCCCCTTTTTATCGATATCCTATTTGTAATGATTGTGTCATGCTTAAATGCACAGAATATCAGAATATGGAGAAAAGTAAAAAGACAAATGTTGCAAAATGCATTTTTATTGATCAAATGAAATTCGGAATCCCGACTTTAGGCCCTGGTAACTTTATTGGGTATTTTCTAATTTTTATTGAATTTTATACCATTTTCAAGCTCATTTATTCTTCTTTTCAATGATACCCTAATTGTAACAACATTGCTGTTCTTGCATGCACAGATCACCTGAATCTTAGGTCAAGTCAGAAGTCAAATGTTGCAAATTGAATGCCTATTGTGAGTGTTATTTTCTGTTGCGAGTTACTCAATTTGAGCAATAACAATGCCTTTTGCAACTTTTCACTTTTTACTTTGCTGTATATTCATTAATTATGTACATTCAAACATGATGTTACCATTGCAAATAGGGTATCAATAAAAAGAGGAATAAATGAACTTTCCAACGCTATAAAAATTGATAGTAATAAAAACCAACATTAAAATGTATCAAGGTTCAAAGTTGTGTTAGAGAACATTCAAACTGAACATTATCTTTGAGTTTGCCTTGCATTCAGGTGGTATTCAGGGGTTATATGGACCCAGGCATGACCTCACCATGAAAAATTAGGTATCAATAAAAAGAGGAATAACAACTTGACAATGGTCAAAATTCAATAAAAATTTATAAATTACCCCAAAAATTATTAGGGTCTAAAGTGGAGTTGTGGAACTTCAATGTGATCAATAAAAGTGCATTTTACAACATTTGACTCTTTACTTTTCTCCATATTCTGATATTCTGTGCATTAAAGCATGACACAATCATTACAAATAGGATATCTCAATGAAAAGGTGAATAAATTATCTTTCCAATGGTACGAATATCAGGAATAACTAAAGCGCAACTCAAAAGTTATCATGGCCCAAAATCGATTTGCGGAACTTTTTTTGAGGGGTTTAGAAAAGAGTAGTTAAAGAGAGATGTTGGCGTAGAAACACGGCGACAGATAAACCGTCAGATAATAAGAGAGGAGAGGAAGATATAGATATTTTTTTCGAAACATGTCTACTGTTCTGTGATGGCGTATTCTATACACTAGTAGTTCGAAAACTCCTTGATTATAAAAGTTGCACGTATGATTCGTGTTGAAAGTCTACACCCAGATAAGATACCAAGATATAATCGATTGTTGCTATTTATGCAAGTCCGCCCAACACGAGTCGAGGAACATTTTGTACACACATGTGTGTTGATATAATCATTCATGAAATAGCAGGTTAACAATGAAACGAGTTTGGCACTTGAAAAACAAATTAAAACATCATTGTAAGATAGAATTATCAATATTCCCAGCACTAGCCTTTCATATTATCTATAAAGGAAATAAAACTGCAATCTGGCTTTTGATTCAGTATATGCACCACTTTCATTTATGAGTTAATATAAATGCCAACACAGAAACCTAAATTCTGGTTGAATTGTAATCATTAACCAGTGGATCAACACAAGATGGCGCCAAGCAAAAATACGCCATAATGTCGCCCATTTCGATGAATCAAGCCAGCGTCTGATCGGGCGCAGCCCGAAAAATTTTTTAAATAGAGAAACACAGCCCGAAGTTTTGATGTTTTAACATCTACAGTTAATAAATGGTTTCCAAATTATACAAGGGCGCCCCCTGCGCCCCACCTGGATCAGCCACTTTATGGCTAACATTGCGTGTAAACAAGAAACCTTGGTGTGATGTTTGTTAAAGAGGACGATCATAAGATTCCAGAGATAAAAAAAAGTTTGGAATTGTTGTGTCTATTTGTATACACATCACGTGCACAGCCAGCATGTCGAATGATTTTATAATGACTTGCATATTCTGATTATCATTTGAAATAAATAGAGTATGGGATTCATTGCACTCCGCGAGACCAAAGATGATAGATAAACCCTGTACCGCTATATTTCACATTTCATGCACTAATATATAATTTAAAGGAGTTCTAAACTCCTCCTTTTGTCCTCTTTCCAGACCATCGATATGATTCCGTATAAGCTCTGACCGCCCGTTCACAATAAAAAACGTGACAGAGATTCGAACTGGGGTCCTTTCGGAGTCAGTTTGTCTGCGATTATGTAGAGTATAATGTATGTGTCACCTATATCAACCAAATCATGATAAAATCATAATCCAGTCATGTTGATGTACAAATTTAAAAATAATATTTAAAAAATGTCATCACAATATGGAACCTCCGCAAAAAAAACAAAAACAAAAACCCTCTGCAAATTAACAAAAAATTTAAGATCGTGCAAAGCAACTGGTAATTACTGGCATATACCAGAGTATATCGTGCGATTGACTATATAAACAAACACATTAATCAAATAGCCGATAACTGATTTATGATTCTTCTTTAATTTAGCAAAGTCACGGAAGCAAACTGCCAAGATATTGTTATGTACACTAACATTATGCTCCCGGTTCCACGTGTACGTTTCGATGTTTATATTTGTTTTTCGTTTGATAATAATCATATTTGGTTAGGATTGTTTGCTTAAATGATAATCATATTTTTGGATTGTATTTGAATTTGGGAATATGGTCGTAATGTAACGGAAGTGACAGGTATGTGGGAATAAATTGAATATAATATAATTCTAATAATAATTCATTGTTTATTGATATCTCACTCTCCATTAAAAAAAAAAAATCTTTTTGAATAGAAAAAGACTTTCAGCAGCTGCTATTTTGCAAGGAACTGAGCACTGAGCGTTGAACAATAAAGGTAACTACTCCTTTACGAGTTTGCAGCTCTGGGAAAAGATTTTTTTTTAAAGGCTTTTAAAATAGCTGGGTCTTGCCTCAGATAACCAGAACAGTAGCGGATCCATGATTTTCAAATAGGGGGCGCCGCCAAAATTTTCAGAATTTAACATACACAGTCATGCAATGGGCGGTTTTCAAATCATGGGGGGGGGAGCACCTCCCCTGCGCCCCCGCCTGGATCCGCCACTGCAGAAAATTAGTGATCATCAGTCTTTTCTCCAGAAAGCTTACATCCCTCTTATTTATTGATATCTCATTTTATAGAAACTGGTCGAATCTGTGCCAAAGTTCATCCTGATCTTAAATTTAGAGGAATGTAATTTGAATAGTGAAGTGTTTATTAAACATAATAAACCCTTATTATGCAACAAGGAAGCAAATTATACGGTGCCAGTCGGAGTCGATGCACTAGAATCTGATTTAAAAAAAAAAAAATTTTTGTGTGTTTTGTTTTGTGCAATTGCAAAAGAATGGCCACTTTTGGTTCATCAACAAGTACTTAATTGTTGACCACTGGACACTGACATCAAGCTATTTTAGGATTGCCACAATAGGCCAATTTGATTGGTCCGCTGTCTCTCACGTGGCGTGGTGACAAATGTCTTATTTGAAAATTGTAAATAAAGATAAAAGTAAACTAAATGAAATTTTTTAAAACTTTAAAACTAATAACACATGTAGAAAACAACTGGAATTATGACGACTTTAACATTTGCTTTGCTCTTTATATTCATATATTTCTTATGTCAGTTTAGTGGCAAAAGATAAAACTATAGGCTACTAATTACCCATATCATAGGCCTACTATTTGCAGAATAGCAAGAAAATTCTGATTTTATTCAAAAGTTTTTATTATAAAATTAATGCCAAAGTACATCATGCAAATATACAGTAAGGAAATTTTTTAAAAAGTCATCATACATGAATAAAAGGCAAAAATACCAAATCAAACCTAATTTGAGAATTTTTTGGAATGCTTTTAAGGGATGCTGCCACATAAAACACGTTGGTTTTGCCGGAGACAAGTTTAGCTTTATATTAGTTATGACACATTTTTTTACACATATTTGTAATGTTATTTTGCATGAATATCACATTTTGTTCATGAAATTTTATATCTGAAAACTATATGGAAACAAATTCAATTCAATTTTACAAACAAACAAAATCAACCGAGAGTCGTTCCAATTATAAAGTAGCCTAGCAGCTCTTGTCGAGGCCCTAGCTGTCGGCTGAGTTGCCCGTTTAAATGATGTCGAGCGAAGCGAGACGTCGAGGTTTTCTCTTCGCGCTTCGCTCGACATCAATGACAATGATATACCAGGAAGATGTCAGCGGATCTTCCTGGATGTACGATACTTATGATACTTATCATAATGATATCAGCCACCAGTGCCTCGACAAGAGGCTAATTATAGTGCAGTAAGGCACATGAAACATGGCAATGATGGGATATTGTTTATGTGACTCTGAAGACCTCGTGTCATGTCGTACTCATTCATTTATGACTATACCTGTCCTGGGTTTCTATGAGCGCGATATTAGAAAAAGTGATGTCCGTCTGAACAAAGTGTCTCTTAAGAGGTGAAATTGTATGGACATGGAGGATGGATGGAGCTATTCTATACTTATATCTAAACATGGTAGTCCATACGTATCAATTATTCCAATGTATTTTATTGTTTGTATCATGTTATGTTTTACATTGTAAATAAAGAAAAGACAACAAGACAAAACAAATATATCCAATAGAAATTTGCCATCTAGTCCCGCCCCCTATTTGTCAAAAATTTGCCTCGCACGCAGCCTCTATGTACAAATCCTTGATAGGCCTATGCCTGTGAATAACATATATAGATTAACAGAATTACGGAAAATAAAGAACATGCAAAAAGACAATCAACAAATATAATATTTAAGAAATTTGACATCTTGGCCCCCTATTTGTCAAACATTTTTATTATGCGCCCCCATTCCCAAATCCTGCATGGATATGCCTCTGAATAACAGTTAAGAGATTAGTTCTATTGTACATATAATCAATCAAGGGACAATTCTTTTCAAGGAGTGGACGGAATATGAGTAGACCAAGAAATGATAATTACGTAATCCAATCAAACACGACTATAATATGCTTATACCGATACACATAATCATTATACCAGATCACGCGATTGTATACTGGTATACAACTCTGTACATCCTATTCGCTAGATACTTTTACTGGTATCATAAATAAGGTTACTCGGACCAGGAAAAATACTACAACTGACTTATAATGACTGTGCAGTTTTTTTAAGTGGCAAGTTCATTGTAAAACGATGTAATGCCGAAATGGTGTGATTCCCCGCAGCTGACAGGGAGCTGGTTTTATTGACATAATGCTCTTGTCTCGTGCGAAGCAGAGGACATTGGACTCTTACATCATGCAAGGGAAAACCTCACCAGTTATATAGACATCTATTTCTTCCAAAGGAATTATTATTGCCATCAGATTCGATCGGAAGGATATGTTCCCCAAACATCGCCACATTTTCTTTGATTAGCTAAAGGAATTGAGTCAAGGATATCCACTAAACATTAGTGTCTACATTAAGAAGTTCGTTCTTAACGGTTAAGATCTAATCTTATTTTTGTCAGTGCAGAAATAGATTGGACTGTTAACATTGAGGAAGGATTCTTTGAACATCGTCGTCTAAAAGAGACCCGTTATCGACCTTAGACTGCTCTGTGGAATCTGTCTTTTATACATGTATAATACAATTTGAAGGTAAGTTACATGGATTCTAATTATTTTTAAGGAATCACATTTAAACATAATTTGTGCCCATATGCCAAGTTTAGCTTCGGGTAATAGTTGTTGACCCATGTCGATCTGGGCATATTACTTAACAATCATCGTGTAGTGAGGATTATTCTCAATATTTGTGTCATAACATTTGTTTCAATTACGTTTCTCTCTAAATTTGTATCACGATGTAACTACTTTCGCTGTTGTATTTTGATGTATTTAGCGATTATAATTATTAGCGTGAAATACATGCAGCTGTCCTAATTATTATAGGGATGGCCAAACAAAAGCAAAAAGCCACTAGAACGGTTTCCACTTCACTGTATGGATGTAGTCACCCATGCATTTACAATGCAAACAATAGCCCATGCACTGCCTACTCAATAATACACAGGCAGAGAAACAGCAAAATTTTCAATAAAAAACAGCTTTCGAAATTGTCTTTTGGCCAGTGGTAAATATCAATCATTTTTATTCCTAATTGGTCAGTTTCTTCCTTAGAAAATACCTCACCAGAAGATCAACTTCTCCTGTTGGAAAAATTGATATAAAAAAAACTACAGCGTGTTCAAAGTGATGCTTCTGTGTGATGTGTGTTATGACTGGAATTTCTCATGGTTGGAATAGATTCAGATAAGGAGAAGTAGATATTTATAAAATTTCACTATTTTTGAACAAAAAATGTATTGGGATGAAAAACAAAGAACAATGTTTACCACTGGCCATTTAAGTTTTAAAATTACTCTACCCTGTCTAACACTCAGCTCTGAGCCACACCACCATGAAATAGCCCATTGTCTAGGGTGTTCCTATTGAAACATGCCCTATGGAGTATTTTTCCACGGTGGTCATATTGGATCACATACGGTAACATACATGTCAAACCATCAGTTTTGTACTGCCATAAATTGTATCTTTGTATAATCTACTCAATTGTGTTACTATAATCTCATTTCATGTTGATACACACATAGATAATGTTTGGTATGATTTGGTTTAATAAATCAAAGACAAAAGAACCATAAACTTGAGCTTTTATTGCATTTCTGGCTTTGTCTGAAACTTGTAAAAGTGTTCTAGCAGCTCATTGGTAATCTGAGACACTCTTTGCGTCATATCTTTGAAACGGAACATCCAATTGTGATAATTCAAGTACCAAAATGTTTCTTTTAAAATGCTCTATCAAATAAGCCTAGCAAAAACAACTTTAGAATAACTTAAAATTTTAGTGGACATCCCTATAATTAATGGAACTATACGATGGATTAGTAGTTGTGTTAATTGTAGTTCCTGTTGAAAACTACACCACTTAATAAGGTAGTCAATGACTTTTGTTCAATAATTATGTTTATGATTCCTGTTCATTTATTTCTCTGAGTGAATACTCTGAACTCCCACCCCCCCCCCCCAAAAAAAAAAGAGACAAGTCTACCGGACACATTTTTACTGAGAACCTATAGAGGAAATCCCTTGTTTTCCTGTTTTCTGAAAGGGAAAAATCAAAGATAAAATGAAAGCTCTCATTACGTTTAAATATCAAACAAACATGAAAAATGTAGAATCACTTACCTATAAATTCTGGGCTAATATAAACCTCAGACTCCCCCACCCACTGATCTTTGCAATCGAAGAAACAGTCATCATCATCATCAATTCCTGTTTAATCTCCTTTATTTCACTTTTCAACGTTAAATAGTTAAATAACTTCAACCCTCTACATTATTCCCATTATGAAAATTTGTAACCAGAACCAATTACATAATTAAATCTTTAGGATTTTCGTTATAATCAACATGTTATCAAATTAATAATGTGCTCAAAATGTGCTTGATTCACTTTTTGAAATGTTTCCATCAAATTCTTAGTAATATTTTATAAATTGTTTTATACATGTTATATGTTGATTTTATATTGTATACTGTATTATTCTTTTGGTAAAGCATTGCATCATTAGTCCTTGGACTAACGCTTTGCGTTGGATTTGTACAAAATAAAACCGAACTGAATTGAATTGAATTGAATTATATTCATGTAGCGTTTTAACTCTACCATGATACGATTTTCATATTTCCCCCATTATTTACAGCATGTGTTTTAAAGATCATAGATTAAATTAAATTAAATTCAATTCAATTCACCAGTATACAGGTAGACAACATTACTTCATTATATTGTTAAATTATTAGAGTACATTACTGCATTATATTATCATTAATTTACCGATCATGTTTTGATTGAACTCTATAAGGCCCGTATTCACAAAGGTGTCTTAAATTTAAACCTAGCTTAAATTGTATATTATGGCTATCAAAATGGGATGCAAATGTAATGTGTCTACGTTGCAATGTTCCTCACACGTTTGCTGGATTCTGGAATTGTGCTTTAATTTTATCACATTTTGCTAGACTTCATAGTTATACCACAGATTTAAGCTGGGCTTAACTGTAGGGAACCTTTGTGAATACGGGCTTAAGAGAGGATATCCCATACGATTATTCATATTTTATTCATTACTGTGAACATGTGTCCTGAAATAAATAGATTCATTTCAATTCAAATTTACTATTACAGGTAGACAACAGCCATGCCTGACACACAGCTAGACGATGAAGAGAGGACAGGCGATGTAATGATGTCGGACGATGTCGACGTCCAATTCGACGGTGCGTTTACACTTTGGGAGAGCAAGATTAGCCGAAAGCTCAATTTAATTTTATTGTAATATTTAAAATTGAAATGTTGGAAATTTGAAAATAACCAAAATGAACTCAAGTTTAGTGAGGCAAAACTGAGCTGTTCTGAGATATAAATTTTCAGATATACTGAAATTTATTCTGATGGATTTGTGGCGGTAATCAGGGCTAGTAATAGTAAACAAATAACATGGTCAAAGTTAAGTTAATGTGTCCATCAATAATTATGTGACTATTCTTATCTTTAAAGAGATAGGAAGGAGGTAAAGTTAAAAGTTAAACATTTATTTATTACTGTGTCAAAACCATGGAACCATGTAATTAAGTTGATACTTTATTGATTAATGTATATTATAATTTTGATTTAAATTATGACTATATCATGTTAGGTTGATTGAATAAATAAACAATAATGAACACCTGAGTCCAGACCATTTGGAGTGCGAAAGAAATTCTTTCCCCGTCAGCCCCCGCCTTCAACCAGCCCAAGTTTCAATCCAATTATTTGTTATTATTATTATTATTGTTATTATTATTTTTGTATTTTTTTTTTTTTTTGTATTTTTTTGTGTGCAGAAGATGACGGAATTCAGAACACAACCATGGCCTTAGCGTCTGTGGGTGAGACTACGACCAACATTGGGGTAATCGATCCTGACGATGACTACGCTCTTGATCACGTGAATCATTTGAAGTACGGAGAACGAGAAGGCTTCAAATACAAAGATAGTCTCAAAGTACTTATACCAATCAGACTCAAACCAACGTAAGTACTTTTTTTTCTAATATTTTTTTTTTTTGTAATGATATTTATAATATATTATTGTTTATTGTTGTTTCTACTCCTTAGCTTTCAGTTTGAAAGGGTGTTCCGAGAACGAATGGAAAAAGATAAATGAATAAATAATTCAATAAATTTATGCTGGCCTCAAACTGTCCTGAAGTTGAGCAAAGATGGAAACGCGAATAAAGAAATTTGAATTTCGTGCGAAGTTAGCCCCGAACTTTGTCAAAATCCACTAAAGTGCCGAAAGAACAACATAAATCATGAACATTATTCTGCGTTTTTGCCGTTATCAATTCAAAACAGCTTAACATGAATCTTTTCAAAACATGTTTATATGCTTGGTAATGAAATTTGAATTTATTTGACTTAAATTTGAATTCATATTTTCTCATTTGCATGTGGGAGAAAATGTAAGCATTTTGCTTATGATGACAATGAAAATACCGTACAAACTGAATAAAAAACATGGGATTACAAACCATTTAAGAAAGTATAACAACCGGTTTATATTGATTGAAATAATACTCTTGTAATAATTCATATAATACTCGTTATCGGTTTATTGGATATAAATGAGCAATGTCCACTGACCAGTTTATATTTGTTATAACACTCTTAACCGGTGTATATTAATTGACATTAACTGTTTATTGGATAGAAATGAGCAATATTCACCGATGGACCACTGAGGGCTCATCTCATATTACGCGTGGTTGTCCTTTTATACCCGTTGATATTAATTGGTATAATACTGATTACTGGTTTATACTTATATATTATTGATATTAATCGTTTATGATAGAAATGAGCAATATTCACCGATGGACCATTGCGGGCTGATCTCATACGTGTGGCTGTCATGGATGACAGCATTGTTCATGAAGGCATATAAGAGAACCCTCGAGTACAAAGATCTATGGACGATGTCGGATTATGATCGAGGCGACTACAATGGTGACAGGTACGATGAGGGCAATGAATATACTGTGAAGATAATGATAATGATTAGGAGGGGAGGAGGAGGTAGAGGAAGAGGAAAAGAATGAGGAGAAGAAGGAGGAGTATGATGATGGTGGTGGGGTTGGTGATGATGATGATAATGATAATAATGGATGTAATGATGATGATAATGATAGTGATGATGATAGTGATGATGATGATGGTGATGATGATAGTGATGATGATGATGGTGATGATGATGATGATGATGAGGATGGTGATGGTGATGATGATAATGATGGTGATGTTGACGATTGTGATGGTGATGGTGATGGTGATGATGGTGATGATGATGATGGTGATGATGGTGATGATGATGATTGTGATGATGATAGTGATGATGATGATGGTGATAATGATGATGATGATGAGGATGGTGATGGTGATGGTGATGATAATGATGATGGTAATGATGATGGGGATGGTGATGGTGATGATGATAGTGAGGATGATGATGATAGTGATGAAGATGATGATTATGATAATGATGGCGATGATGATAATGATGATGTTGATAATGATGGTGATCATGATGAGGATGGTGTTGAGATGATTGTGGAGATGATGATGATGATGATGATGACGATGATGATGATGATGATGACGACGATGGTGAGGATGACTTCTTCATATATAAATCGCTTTAATTATGATGTTTAGTTAATGACAAATATTTAGGAATTCAGGAAAAAAACAAAAGTTATAATTTCATGTATTCGTGTATCAAGAGAGACACAGTAATACGATTTTTTAATGATAGTTTATATTAGCACATTATTTCATGTCGAATAAAAATGTATGATTGCAGATTGGAGCATCTTTGGGAAGAAGAAGTTGCTCGCAAAGGGAGTGAGGAAAACGTTTCTATCGGGAAAGTAGCATTTCGTTTTGTTCGTACGAGGCAGATCATATCAGCAGTTGTGCTGGTCATATCCACCATGTCAACCTTCGTTACATCAGTAAGAATTTCCAGTCTTTGATCATTTTTATCTTATTATTTTTAACTTTGCAAACCTTACTTAAGTCTTCTTTCATCATGATTTCAAAGCGTATAGTAAAAAGGGATGTTTAGTATTGCTAGTGCTTCTTTAATTCGTTTTTTTTTTTTTTTTTTTATCAGTTCTAAATTGGCATCAATTCATGTGTTACTTACTAAAGATTTATTTAGGATGATGAAAAGCAAAGTGTCTTATTGAATTAACGTTTCTTAAATGTCCCATTTCAATACGACAAAAAATATACTTACAGGCAGCAACGTAAAATCTCATTTCATGTGAAAAAAAAGAGAGACATTTTCTGCTATTGTAGTCTAATTACATTACCCTATGTTTATATTTATGTGCTTAAATCCCTTTTTGTTTTAGTTATATGTTTTAAAATTAATATCTATTGCTTTATATCCAGACAATAATATTATCCATAACTAAAACTGGATGATGGTTGTGAAAAAAAAAACAATATACGAACTAACTTAACCAATAAACTTCGACCCTTTATTCTATCAAATTGTTTTTCTTTTATCATGATTGTAAAACAACAACTTACCAACCTAAGCATTTCAGATTTCAACTGTTAATTTTATGTTATACTTCATGCGCCTTGAGCATCTCTGGAGATGGATATGTTGCGCGTTATAGATATTGTCATTATTATTAATTGTTATTGTTATGAATATAGATATTGTCATTATTATTATCATTATCATCGTTTAGGCCGTTGTGATACAGAGGTTATTGGAATACACGGAGCAGGAAGAAGAAGATCTCGCTTACGGTCTCATTCTCGTCGCTTCGATCCTCGTCCTCCAGATCGTTCGAATATCAGGCGATGTCTTCTTTTGGACGTTCAGTTGTCGAACAGCGACTCGACTACGGAGCGGTATGCTGACAGTCGCTTTCCGTAAACTGGCTAAGCTCAGGAGTCTGAAACAACACAGCGTTGGCGAGGTAAGGGTTATACATAATAATAATATGCCTAATAACTAAATATAGCTCGGGAAAAATCATTAGACCAAGATTTTTTTCATAAGGATTTCACATGTGTGGGTTTCTAGCTTTGTGTTGTTATAAAACATATTTAACACAGACTATCTCTATTTCCGTACATCATTTCAGCAATATATATATATCTTTGACATATGAGTATATAATATATCGTTACTAATGCAAATGTAACTTTTGTCTCAGAACAGAAAATGAGCTTGGTCTAGTAGTTTTTGCCCGAGCTGTAGATGAATAAGTACATATTGATAATATTGTTAATATAAATAGTTTACTACATATAAATGAACAATGATAATTCACACTCAAAGAATGCTTTGTTTGAAACATTCTCGCAGAAACTGCCCTCCCCACTCTACTGAGTTGTTGGGGGGGGGTAGAGAAGACGGTAGTGGATGATTATTTAAGAAACTGGTGGTACTTGGATGTTGTTCTCCTCTCCTGTTTATTTGGCATCCTCCTTAAAATGGGTCTTAGAGGATTAAAGTTACCCAGAAATCGGGCTCCTGGCAAACATAAGATCCCATTTTATACCTTTGTATTATCTCTCACTTTTTTTTATGCTTTTGCCTGTAAAAGAATAACGGATAACAAAATATGTATTGTCCTGTATTTCGAGAAATTTGTTTCCAATTTTTTTTTTTCTTTCTTTTTTATTTATCAGATCGTGAACGTGTGTGCGAATGACAGTCAGCGTCTAATTGATGTCTGTGTGATGGAAAACTATCTCATATCGTTAAATTGATATTAATCAAATTTTGTTTCTTTTTTATTGACCAGATTGTGAACGTGTGCGCGAATGACAGTCAGCGTCTATTCGATGTGTGTTTGATTGGAAACTATCTCATACCATCTAAATGATATTGATCAAATTTTGTTTCTTTTTTTTTTCTTTTTTTCTTTTTTTATTTACCAGATTGTGAACGAGTGCGCGAATGATAGTCAGAGTCTGTTCGATGTATGTGTGATGGGAAACTATCTTATATCGTCAAATTGATATTAAATCAAACTTTGTTTCTTTTTTATTGACCAGATTGTGAACGTGTGCGCTAACGACAGTCAGCGTCTGTTTGATGTATGTGTGATGGGAAACTATCTCATCTCATCAGCTGTTCTTCTCGTATCTACTCTCGTCGCCGCTCAAGTCATCGTCGGTACCGGAGCACTGATCGGTACTCTGGCTACATTCGTGCTTTTCGTGCCCCTACAGGTATGTCAATCGTCTATAATTGTTTACGTTCTTTGTTTGACGGTGAATTAAATAAACAAATAAATCGAATTTGAAGTTGGTTTGCGGTATACATCAATAAGTTCCGGGTTGGGTATCCAATAATTAAAAAACAAAAAATGGTGCCAAATTTTTTATTTGACACCCCTCTTTATTTAGCACCCTTGGTTTAAACTAGGCCTAGGTTCCGCCTGCACATGCAGGTAATCATATGGGCACTTTGGTGGTGACGTCAACATTTGAATATTGCAGACAAGGGGGTTGGTGATAATTGTTTTTCTTCACAATAAAAGTTAGAGCAGTAGTTATTGATTCATATAAACAAAGATTAGACTGTTGGTCATTTTGTAATTTTTTTGCAAATTAGGCAAATGAGCTTATTTGGGGGCCATATTACCTGCATGTACCCTATATACTAAATTGAAAAGATATGTCTTGAGATTAGCCAACGAAAAAAAAAGTACAATGTTATCACTACTAGTATTTTACCAGTTCTATTTGATTTTCGTCTTTCTGTTTCACTTTCCAGGCCGTAGCTGGTAAGAGTATCTCAAAGTTCAGGATGAAGTGTATTAAGATCATCGATGTACGAGTCCAAAAGATGAATGAACTCCTGACTTTCATCAAACTCATTAAGATGTACGCATGGGAGAAACCATTCTCAAAGGCAATTGGAAGTATGTAATGATTATCAAATTCACTTTGATTCTAATAAATAT
>CALNVZ010000674.1:1445248-1470248 GCA_940671915.1 Paracentrotus lividus | reverse complement strand
CGTATTATTACATTGACTAACAAGACAATGAGCAAAAATATTATAGCAAACCGCACCCTCCCCCCCCCAACCTGGTTTCGGAAACACCTTCAATAAAAAGTAATGGACTGGCCTTTTTCTCTCTCTCTCTTCCTTTCCTTTTTAAATCCTCAATCTCAGATCATCAATGGGGTGTTGCCTCGTTAAATAAAATTATTTCTAGTCTATTTTTTTATATAATTGCTTTGGCCTTTTTTTAAATACATATCTATATGGAACCTCCGGGTCTGTAACTCTTTTAAATTTTATTTGCCAAGAGGCAGCATTAGCCTATAATGGCCAAGTCAATGTTCTTTAAACATTCAATCCACAGGGGAATCTAGTTGGTGTATGCGGACTGGTCGGGAGCGGTAAATCCTCCCTGATCTACGCTGTCCTAGGTCAGATGGAGAAACTCCAAGGGTCCTGCAAGGTCAGTGGAAGATTCGCCTATGTGGCCCAGGAAGCATGGATCTTCAATGCTACTGTACGTGAGAACATTCTCTTCGGATGTCCCATGGATGAGGAGCGGTATGAAATGGTCATGGAGGCTTGTAGTCTCAAACAGGATCTGGAAATCTTAACCAACGGAGATCAGACTGAGGTATGATATGAAAGAATCCAACTTTCCAAAGATACACTTGAATTTTTTTATGGCTTTTTTGTCCTGCATGAGAGCATAGAAACGCCATGTCATTCAATCAGATGTGATCTAAAAGAAACACATCAGAAGCAGAATGTGCAATGATTAGACCACTCTACTAGCAACCAGAGTCAATTTGACACCATTATGACATGTCTAACGTATTATGAATGGATATCTATAATCAGCACAGGCACCTTATTAAAGGTTCGGTGTAAAAATGGCAGAGGTAAAAAATGGTAGGGGAAAAAATGGCAGAGGAAAAAATGGCAGAGGTAAAAATGGCAGAGGTAAAAATGGCAGAGGTAAAAATGGCGGAGGTAAAAATGGCGGAGGTAAAAATGGCAGAGGTAAAAATGGCAGAGGTAAAATGTCAGGTCTTACGCAATTAAATTGTCATAGCAAATCCCATGAATAAAACATGGCCAATTCCCTTGGGTGGTATCTCACTTCTCGGAAACGCCTTCGCGACAGATAAAAAAAAAAAAATATTACGTCTCCGTCTCCGATGTTGCGGAGACGTCGCGGAAGTGTCTCCACGACGTCTCCGCGACAGTTTAAAAAAAAAACTGTAACAAAGCACTTTCAAAGAACCGTCTCAAAGTTGCTTCTGCGACTCAGAGACGTCTCCGCAACAATTTTTTTTAAAACTTGTTTAAAACGTTTCATGAGTCGCGGATACAACTTTGAGATGTTTTTTTTTTAAATTGCTTTGTTACAGTTTATGAAAAATGTATCGGAGACGTCTCGGAGACGTCTCTGCTATTTCTCCGCGACATCGGAGACGTCTCTAATACTTTTTATCCGTCTCGGAAATGATTCTGTCGCGGAGACGTCTCCGCGACGGAATCCTTTGTTTCACGTATAAAGAGTAGGACCTATTAGAAACGTGTCTGAAAATTAAGGAGAAAGAGGAGACTTAGGAGACGAGCTATAATGGCAAAACCATGTTGACTAATCCGTCTCAAATGTGTTTCCGCGAAGTGAGATACCAAAAGGGGTAAATAGTTAACAAAGAAAGCTAGTTATAAGAAGGGATTATAAAATATCGTTGTTGGAGGTGTTCTTAACTTTTAAATTGACTGCCTTCCATTTGGACTAGCTGATTATGAGCTATTGCAATGTCAAAGTATATTGGCGATTGTTATAGTCATTACTGCACGTGTTACATCAAAATCGTATTGGTAATTTTATTCTATTTTTCTCTCATGAGGTAAAAATAATAAAGAATTACTTTTTTTTAAAGACATGTTGTTGTTTGTATGTTAAACAAAAACGTGCACACCTACTTTAAGATGGCATTTCCACACTGACGTCGTAATTTATTTATAATTTGTTATAACATGTACAGTTAAAAGGTAAAAATGTAAATAAAACAATCGTTCACTTTGGTATAGCAATATCTCATAGCAGATAGTAATCCTACAAATGGAAGTCAGTCAATTCTAAAGATAAGGACCCTCCAGGCAGTCCAGCATTTAAATGTGAAAATCCCTTCTCAGTTTTCTTTATGAATGTTTTACCCCCTTTCATAAAGGGAATTTGCCAAAATTATGAGCATGGGCTTTGCTATGACAATTGGATTGCGAAAGATATTCCATTTTACTTCTGGCATTTTTATCTCTGCCATTTTTACCTCTGCCATTTTTACCTCTGCCATTTTTGCCTCTGCCATTTTTACCTCTGCCATTTTTACCTCTGCCATTTTTACCTCTGCCATTTTTACCTCTGCCATTTTTGCCTCTGCCATTTTTACCTCTGCCATTTTTACCTGGCACCTTATTAAATGGTGCCTGACTAGAATGCTACTAGAATGTGTGTGTGTGTGTGGGGGGGGGGGGGGCTGAATCCGATGATCTGTAAAGCACTTAGGGACAAAGTCAAATTATATATTTGGCGCTATATAAATCAAGAATATTACTATTATTACTGAAACTTAAACTGTTCTTATTACTGTTATCCTCCTAGATCGGCGAGAGAGGAATCAATTTGAGCGGTGGTCAGAAGCAGAGGGTTAGTCTAGCCAGAGCAGTGTATGCTGATCATGATGTATATTTCCTAGATGACCCTCTAAGTGCAGTAGACGCACACGTTGGTGAACACATCTTCAAGAAGTGCATCAAGGGAGTTTTGAGCAAGAAAACCATACTCTTCGTCACCCATCAACTTCAGGTAAAACATAATAATTATAGTCTTTTCTTATTGCTACACATTAAAACCACTGTTCCATAATGATGTATCCTTCTTCGATAATGCTATGTCGTTTCTAAGGCTGCCTTTTCACTTATATTTCATGTGTGATATTATTGACTTCAATTTATTCGATTCGATAAATTTATCGTACTTTCCAAATGTGACTGACATTTAAAAAAAAAATGTTCGGCAAGTTTTGCGATTTGTTACAAATTATTCCTATATTATTCAATATTAACCTCGAATGAGTTGCTTTGTATTTCCGAAAGAAATTAACAAATATCAATAATATTTCTTTATGTTTAATTGTTAATGGCCAAAAAGAACAACTCAAATCAAATATTTAGTTATTATGTATTATTGTTATGTCACTCACATTTAAACTCTTTGGTATATTCACAACAAAATGACAAGTTACCTCCCCCCCCCCTTTCCCGCTGCCGCCCAATTGAAAGGTCTTGATAGAAAAAAACTGCTCTATCCGCATAAAGCAGTTTTAATTGATTATGCGCTATATAAGAACCAGTTTATTATTTACCCCATTACTTTAAAAAAAACCTACATAATGAAGTTAATTACAATTGGGTTTTCAGTACTTGCAAGACTGTGACTCTATCACTGTAATGGTTGAGGGTCGTATAGCTGAGAATGGAACTCATAGTGAACTAATGGAGAATGATGGCGAGTATGCACGACTTATCACGACTCATTATACGAAACCAGAAGACAAGGAAGAAGATGAAAGCAAGAATAACAATCCACAATCACCAAAGGTTAAAAGGTACATTTTAAATTTACATTTATTCCCTGTGCTGTCGCAATATTTTTTGCTCCTACCCGCAAATGCACTTTCTATTTGAATCCCATGCGACATTTTATCATCCCAGAGTTTTTGTTAGTACTACATGTTTTTATTCCACAATATTAATTTTATTTTGCGCTTAATTTTTTTATCCTGCAATATTTCTACCATAAAAAACAACAACGTTGATTTCTAAAATAGTGATTTTAGAGGTCATAAATAACATTTAAAATCGTTATTATTTATAAACAAGGAAGAAACTGACCAGAAATATATATTATGATAAAGTTGCATCACTTTTATACTCGGTTTCAATAGCTTCAGACCTCTCGAGCATTGAAGAGTTAACGGGTTTCAGGGACAATCCCATCCGGGGCTTACTATAGCTCAGATGGAATAGCGCCTGTACAGTATTCAGGATGTTTCGGGTTTGAATTCCGATAGTATCCCATTTTCTTTGCTCATCTTTTTATCTTTATTATTTGTCACACATCTAATGATCTAGACAGCTTAGCAGACAGAAGTCACTTTCACCGAGTGCAGGAAGTGAAGATGATAATCTCAGTATCATAGGAGATGAAAATGAAGGTAAGACTTCCATATTTACTCTCGACATGTAACAAAATAGAAATGTATTTTTTTAGAGATTTATAAAATGGATAAGTTTATTTTGGGGCTCATTATTTCTACAAATATATATAACTAAATAAATGAATATTTATTTCAAACTTGAATATAGCTTAATGCTAATAAACTTTCTAATTACTGTGTCGCAGGTCAGCTAACTACCTCTGAAGGTCGTTCAGGTGGATCTCTGTCCTGGAGTACCTATCATGGTTACGTGCAGGCCATGGGAGGATATTTCTTCGCTATCATGATCATCGTCACATACATTCTCGTGATCGGAATTCTAACATTCAATAACTGGTGGCTCAGCTACTGGATCGAAGTCAGTGGCAACAGAGCGGTAGGTCATTCGTTTTTATTTCAGATGACGCTTTTTTAATGTTTAACGATAATCACCTGTAATTTAGTAAATTACTTGCGTCGTAGATACATTGATAATTCCTAGTCAGATTGACAAATGAATGTTTCTGTGCTTGATATTTCTCGCTTCCAAAATCTTAGTTACATTACCCCTGAATATTGTCTCTACTTTGTATGAAACATGTATTTACTATTTTTCCAAATGCCATAACAATGAAAATGAAACATTTAGACGTAACCCAAATCCTTGGCACCGTGTAGTATGTGTAGTTAGCAAATAATGGACATTGGTTAAGGTGTTGGGACGAACTATCACTGCCGAGGGCAATTTGGATGTAGCCTCCTTTCGAAGTAAAGCTAGGGCCGTCACACTGAGGTCGTTCTATAACGTTCTTGCCCGTTTTAAAAAAAAATGCTGAACGGGCTTGGTCGGGTTGGAACTTATAACTAAAAATAATTTCTTGAATACGATGTAGGCAGTTCATAAATAGTTCTCGTTACGTCAATTCCGTCTTTATCGCGTCCGCAATACGTTTGTTATCCGTTCAGAACGAGTAAACTGCTCGTTCACTCTATACCGTTTCGTAGCACGTCCAAACGGTCACTAAAAGTGCCTATGGGCAGCATGATAAAAGTTAGGTACCACGTTCGTAGTACGTCCTTCTCGTTCAGAGTAAGTCCTACCGTTTAAGGAACGTTGTCACTACGTTTAATTTTAGAACTTGAAGCCAGTACGATTTTTTTTGAACATGTTCAAAAAATCGGAATGCCTTTCCGTTCTCTCCGTTCGGGCCCGTTCCCCAAGTTCGTAAAACAGATTGTAAACGGTCTGTACTAGATTCTAAAAGGTCTGCACTACGTTCAGTCGTGTGTAAACAGATTGAGCCCGTTCACCAAGAACTACCTAGAACGCAGTGGAAACTAGCTCAGTGTGACGGGAATTATGACATGCCGTTCTGTTTAAAATTGAAACGTATGTTCGTAGCTACGTCCTTGTCACTACGTTTAGTTTTTAGAACTTGAATAATTAATATACAATGCTCGTTTGTATGACGTCCCTAGCACATCTTTAGAACGATTTAAGTACGGCAATTTCGTTTGTAGTACGTCCATCTCGTTTCAGTACGTTGCCACCCCGTTAAATTTTAGGACGAGATGGGCGCGCCCGATTTTTTTGAACACTTTTTTGGAAATCCGACCGAGCTAGTCCATGAAGTTCGCAAACAGATCGTAAGAAGTATTTACTACGTCAACTCAGTTTACACACAGACTATGCCCGTTCGGCAAAATTTGCAAGGACGTAGTAGGAACGAGTTCAGTGTGACGGGGGTATAAGGAAAGATATTGTGACATTTAGATCGTCGAGAAAGTAATAGTGCGTTTTGTCACCTAACACCAAAAATCAGTTACCATTGTTGGCAACATCATTGTTATGAACATAATTGTTATAGCACCTGTCTAGCAATCAGAAGGTCTCGGGTTCGATGGAATTCCACCATCTTTGCTATTTTTTTTTTCATATAATTTATTTCTGGCTTCACCCTTTGTTTGAACATAATTATTGTTTGTATTTATGATATTTTTCTGTTTCATTCGATTTGATTTATCCCGCTACAGTACAACGAGACATTAGGAGATGAACCCCCATCCCTAGTCAATGATCCCATGCTCTGGATGTACATGCTGGTCTATGGAGGATCGCTTCTTGTTCTGTTCTTGGTGGCTGCCTTCAAGAGTATCATCTACATGAAGGTATGCCTAACATAGCTCCAAGTTACAGGGTTGCGATCATGGGGTTTTGAACATTCAGATCGGTATGATGTATTTATTCTCTGCGCGCGTGCATAATTATATGACTTCAGGCTCAAGAATTTGGGTAAATCCGCTGCAAGGTACAATAATAAACGGGGTGTATACGAAAGTTTCGGGCAAGGGGACATAAATTTAACGCCGCTCTCTACGTTGCCTAACTCAGTGATTATCCTAATACCTTTTATATACGTGACGTATAAGCAAGTATTGTGACTTAAGGGGATTTAGTAGCTTTCAAAAACAAGAGCAATTATATCAAAATTAATAAAATTATATTGTTCCAACAGTAAAAACAAACTACTGAAAGTTTCAGATCGAATGGAAGTTATTTACTACCTAAAAACAGTGTAAAAACAATGCCAAGCATACAGCCGAACACCAGTACCCTCTACTGATAGCTCACCAGGCCGTCAGGGACGGGGGACTATACAACAGGAAATGGGTGTGTGGAAAAGCACATGGTTTTATAAACCATCCGGTGTTGGTTTATAATTTTTTAGTATAAAATCATTGATATCTCGAAGGTAAAGCAAGCAATTAGCTTGCAATTTTGAAGAGATACCAGACTGACCTAAGTGTTTATAATTTTGTTGGCAAAATAAGCTAAATCAAATAAATGTGATCTGAATATCATTCAAAATTACTGCATCCCTTTAATGCATGCGTTACATTTCCAAATTATGTTTATATTGATTCTAGTCCATACATTATAAAGATTATATTATACATGTATATTATCACAGATTAACCATTTTTTCATCACTTTAGTACACACTGAGAGCATCGTCCAACCTACACATCAGTCTCTTTAAAACAATAATCCGCAGTCCGATGAGTTTCTTTGATACAACACCAATTGGAAGAGTACTCAATATGTTCTCCAAAGATCTAGATGAACGTAAGTAGTATACAAAATGTGCATGGCGATGAAAACCCGGTTGAATCTATACGAGTGAGGTAGAGTGGGAGCCATTCACGAGGAAAGAAAGGATGACAATCACACGCACGAAATTTTTATAAGACTCTTTTATTAAAAATCTAAATAGCTGAGATCGCATGAATTCAACCCGTGTTTCGAGTCCATGATCAATAAACTTTGAATGATGGTATCAAAAATTCACGTTCTTCAAGGCGCCAGAAGTATTATATTTATAATAATGATGTTAGTATGACTGTTAAGTTATAATATAATTCATATCACCTAAAGGATGTCACAGTAATGTTTTGTTGAACTGTAACAATCAGATTGTTAGCAAGATATCGTTCAATATCGAGAAGTTTCGGCAGTTAGCATGTTTGATAATCCTTTCACGTCAGCATGATCAAAAAAAGATTAATATATTCTCTTTTTTCTCTTTCTCTCTAACGTATAGTCGATGTGATGCTTCCGATCAACATGGAATTTAGTTTAAATTTCCTTCTAACAATCGGAGCTTCGCTGCTAACCATCACCGTAATCTTCCCGTACTTCCTTGCTGCCGTCATCCCCATCATCATCATCTTCTATTTCATCATGGTCTTCTATCGTAAGGGCGTCAATGACATGAAACAGTTAGAGAATGTAAGCAGATCGCCCTGGTTCTCTCATATCGGTTCGACCGCTATGGGACTCGCCACCATACATGCCTATGATAAGACTAATGACGTCATTACAAAGTGAGTATCGGCCTTCTTCGTCTTTTACTTCTTCTTCTTGTTCTTCTCATCCTCGTCCTTCTTCTTCCCCTTCTTCTGTTTAACTTTTCCTCCTTTCCCAATGCAGGCTCTCATCTTATCTGTCATTATTCTATACTATCAAAAGTTTATAGTCGAAATTCCATTTATAAGTTAAACCCATATTTTATTTTTTATATCATTTATTTTTTTTCTTTCTTTTCTGGGTTAAGAATTCGAATTAATTCTTGATATCGCACGTTTAAACTATTTTCCACTAATCTTTGTCTCTTCTTTCATTCAATTGCTTCATAAAAATCATTTTATAAAGCAGTTTTTTATTTCCTTAAAACGATCTCATAATGACCCATTATTGCATTCTCGACTCATTCACAGGTTCGTTGATCTCTTGAACGTGAACGCCTATCCTCTGATGCTGTTCCGTATGGCAACCCGATGGGCTGGGGCTCGTCTTGAGCTGCTCGTCGTACTGGTTGTCACCATCACCAATCTAATGGTCGTACTCTATCATGGCCAGATATCACCGTCCGTCGCAGGGCTGGCCGTCTCATATGCGATTCAGGTACGTGTAATACGATTAAGTACGTGTGGTAAGCCGATTATCGTACTGGTTGTTACCATCACCACTCTAATGGTCGTACTGGCAGGATATATTTTACGTGCTTGTCTAGCTTGTTCCTTTTGCACGCTTGAGCCCCCCCCCCTTTCTCTCTCTCTCTCTCTCTCTCACGTCTTCATCACTGTGTGTCCCCTGTCAATTTCTCCTCTCATTCTCATCTTTCAAATCCTATTCCCTCACCCTTTTCCTCGTTCCCCATCATCTCTTTTCCTCTTTTTATTATCCTCTTGGCATTATGTTCATATTCTGAAATATGGTATATACATTTTCTATATTTTTATACTCTCCCTTTATTATTCTTTCTTTCAGTTGACCGGTCTCTTTCAAATGACAATGGCTATGATGGCTGACACGGAAGCAAGATTCTTCTCAGCTGAGAGGATGATGCAATATATTCAGGTATGTAACCCATTCAGTTAAAGAACATTCGCCTGAATGTGGAGAGGAGGAGACCATGAGTCGCCTTCTACAATGCCATCTTCTGCCTAACCCTTGTTTCCAAGCTGATCTTACTGCTCTTTTACCTAATGGGATCGCCTGCATTAATTACTGAATGGGTAGAGTCTAATTCAGATTCGGATTTAGTTTCAGATTTTAAATGCTCTAAGAAACATAAACATATGATCTTTCAAATGTTAACATAGCGGCATAGCTTACAAAAAATATGACTAAAATAAAAACAAATTTGAGCAAAGAGGGAAAATGACCACAAATACATCCCGATTGAAATAAGGGTCTCCTTGCAGCCGATAAAAACAAATGATGAAATACTATTAAGGTGGTATCTCACTTCGCGGAGACGTCTCTTCGACTTGGACTTTTAGAGACGTTTTCGATAATTTTTTTCTGTCTCGGAGACGTTTCGGAGACGTCCCGGAGACGTCTCGAAGACGTCTTCGCAGCGGAAAAAAGATCATAGATTAAGGCATGTTTGATTTTCCCGCGACTCGTGATACGTCGCAGAGACGTTTCTGAGACATCTCCGTGACTGCCTCAAACCCATCCAAAATTAGTCTCAAATCCATCTCATGGAGAGTCAGATACCATCATTTGCTCGCTCGGCTGGGGCATTGAACCTTTGTCGTGCCAGTCGGTTGGTGATGGTGAAAAGCCACTGCAAAAAAAGGTTTTCCGGGTCAATTTTAAACTCTTTGCAATCGAATTCGTTTATGTTCATTCAATTTAAACGATACCTCATGGAGCGGAGCTATCGGTCAATTGAATTAACGTTTAGATTTTTAATCGCGATCACATTTCGGACGAAAGTGCTTGTATTAAGAAATGTCAAATTGATCGGAGATAGTTTGAACATGACCGGGAAAACCGATATTATTTTCTTTGCTCTAGGTTTTTTGTTTTTTGTTTTGTTTTGTTGAGCGGGAGTTACATCATCCCAACTCATTATATTTATGATAAAGTATAATTATTAATGATGTTTCCATCTTCATCAATCATTCTACAGAATGTCGAACCCGAGGCACCGGAGAGCATCCCGTCAACTAAGCCCGTATCAAGCTGGCCTAGCAAGGGAGAGATCAAGTTCCGTGAATACCGCATGAGATACCGAGAGAAACTTCCCCTGGTTCTTAAAGATGTCAGATGTACCATCAAAGCAGGAGAGAAGGTCGGCATCGTTGGAAGAACCGGATCAGGTAAGATCAGCAATGGTCTCAGAAGGTAACAGGGAGGTCTGAGGTTCAAATCTTAAGTCAATGGGGAATAGAATTTTTAAGCAAAACAGGGGAGAATTGCATTGCATGAAATACTGAGAGAAGCCTCCTCTAGTTCTTAAAGATGTCAGGTGTTCTATAAAGGCAGGAGAGAAGGTCGGCATTGTAGGAAGAACCGGTTCAGATAAGACCGACAATGGTTATGATGGTCTTGTAACGTAATGTTAGGTCTCGCGTTTAAAACTTTGCCAGTGAGTGATAGAGTCCTTTTAAGAGTCATTTAAGCAATGGAGGGGAGAGCCAAATAAGATAGCGAGAAAAACTACCTCTGGTTTTAAAGATATCAGGTGTCAAGAGAGAAGGTCGGAATTGTAGGAAGAACCGGATCAGGTAAGATTGGCAATGGTTATGATGATCTCGTAACGTAACGGGAGCTTTCGTGTTCACAACTTTGTCAGTAAATGGTAGAGTCCTTTGAGTATGTTAAGCAAAGCAGGGTAGAATACATTTCATGATATATTGAGAGAAACTCTCACCGGTTCTTAAAGATGTCAGATTTCAGATGTTGCTCATTGGTCTCAGAAGATCCCTGGTTAGAAATCAAGTATAGGAGATATAAAATGCACTGTGTAAAGCAGGAGAAAATGTTTACATTGTCGGAAGGACGGGATTATAATTATAGCATTATAACCAAAAAGTCCCCGAATCAAAACCAACTCAATTAATGAGCTAGGATCATTTGCGGAGTTAGTTATTCAGCTCTCCTTTGTATAAATATCAAAATTTAGAAAAAAACATAGAGCCGGGAATGATACGGAAATGCTTGTTGAAATCTATAAAGCTAACAATATCATTATTAACAGGGAATGTTGACTTAAAGCGTGGCTTTATATCTCAGCTAATGGAGGATTATAAGAAAATTATTATTGATGATGTATCAGAATTTTGTTCCAATAATTAAGATGAATTTTCTTTTAACTTTTCTAATAGGAAAATCATCATTAAGCGTGGCATTGTTTCGTTTGGTTGAGGCGGATAAAGGAACAATAACGATTGATGACGTGGATATATCAGACCTTGGTCTATTTGATTTGAGATCTAAGATGTCCATTATTCCACAAGATCCAGTTCTATTCATTGGTACCGTCAGGTAGGATAAACCATCAGACTCTTATTGTTTTATATGCATTTATTCGCTTCTGGATTTATTCAGGTTTGGTTTGAATGTTTACTAATAAATCAATAATAGTCCTGTCTTATATCGTTTGAGCAGAACTCAAAATGCACGCCTCCCAAATCAACTCTTTATAGTTATTGTCTAAAGTAACATAACTCGTAGCACACAAAAATGCAGACTGAATACAAATTTAGAGCAAAATATGCAAATATTATAGTTCTAAACCTAACAATTTTAGAAAAAGATTGGTCATGTTAGTCTAGTCATGGTCTTCGTTTGCTGATTTTCTTTGCTCTTCGTTTTACACTCTAAATATTTTACAACAAGCCTTTTAACATTTGTTTGTTTTTCCTTTTGTTTATATCACTTTGTTCCTCAGATATAATTTGGATCCATTCGGTGAAAATAGTGACGCAGATCTCTGGAAAGTTTTAGAAAAGGCTTACATGAAAGATAAGGTTGGTCGCTATTTTATGCCGCTTTATTACTGTCATTAAGAACCTTCGCGTGATCACTATTTGAATTATAAAATATGAAATATCATAAAAGCAGACTTTCGATTGTGAAGATAGTATAGCGAAAATACTTACATTGCATTAATGATTTAGTTTTAAAAAAAGCATCACAAAATACATATTCGTGGTTAATATTTTGTTTAATAGGTCAGTTCTCTCTCTAAACCAAATTTATGGTCTTGAAGCACTTGTTTAATACTGAAGTACGAGTTAACTTAAGACCCCATTGGAAATCGGCCTTTCTGGCTTTCATGAATTATCCTATCAATGTATCTCTTCATTTTTCATCTATGTATGCATAATCATGTACTATTTTGACGAATGATTCAATCAATCAATCGAACAGCTGTTCCGTTGGAGTTTTAGGCCTGAAAACTAAGATTTTTCTTTTGCATTTTGGGTATTTAAATCGTTTCTTACCCGCCTCTTCATCTTTTTCATATATATAATACATTCTGATATTTCTAATTGTTATTGATTTGTATTTTTGATGAATAGATCAGTTCTTTGAATGGGGGACTTGAAGCGCCCGTAACTGAAGGAGGAGATAACTTTTCAGTTGGAGAAAGACAATTGATGTGTATGGCAAGGGCACTCCTAAGAAACAGCAAGGTATGAAATTTCAATGGTTTTATCAATTAAAAAGGAAATAAAAGTGAATTAGTGATAATAAAACAAACGATAACGATGATGATGATGACAAAGATGATGATGATGATGATGATGATGATGATGATGATGATGATGATAGTAATAATATCATAAACATGTAACAGTCCATTTATAACATAAGTTACGACATGGGACGTTGAATTGTTTTAAAAGAGTAAGGAATTTGACATTTGAGAGGATTGCAGCGCAAGAAGCAGTCAAGTTGCGCGTCGAAACTAAAGGTGGTATTTCCCTTGCTATGAGACTGATTTGAGACGGCTTTGGGACTACTTTGAGACGGGTTTAAGACGGTTTTGAAACTTTTCGACGTCTCTGAAAAAAAAAAAGTTATCGGAGACGTCTCCGCGACGACATTAAAAAAAATAGCGTAGACGTCTCCGCGACGAAAAAAAAAAGTATCGTAGACGTCTCCGCGATGGAAAATAAGTATCGGAGACGTCTCTGAGTGTCCGAGTCGCAGAGACGTCTACGCGAAGTGAGATACCACCATAATGGCACACTATAGATTCGATGAATGATACTGCCTCCGTCTTCTCTATTATGTTTCGTATTGAATTGTTTGTAAAACTTTTCTTTCAGATCTTATTCTTGGATGAGGCGACTGCAGCAATTGACACGGAAACAGACAGCTTGATACAGCAGACAATCCGAACAGCATTCAGTGACTGTACAACCCTTACTATAGCACATCGACTCAATACAGTACTAGACTCAGATAAGATACTTGTCATGGACGACGGAAAGGTAATAGGGAGTTTATGAATTGTGTCGAGGTGCCGCTTCTATACGAGGTTGAGAAGTATACGATGGAATCTTTTGACAAATAATTATAATAATAATGGTTGGTTCTTCACGCGTGATGCTCAAAGCTCGTGGTTGACCGGCCGACAGGCTGGACATTAATATGAAATGCTTCGTTTCAGCCGACCAGTGGACTGCAACGAGTAGCGAGGAGAGGTTTGAACGTTAGTCATGAAGAGGCCACCATTATAATTATTTGTGAAAAGCTCCCATTGTTTACCTCTAAACTCAGAAGATGCAGCACGGTCTATGCAATTCGAAAAAAACCCCGAGTGTCTATTTTATCGCTTCTATGTCCGAGTTTACCTTTCGCAATGATCCGTTACAACGACAAAGTTGTTGAACCAATAAACAGTTTCGTTTTACTGTAAATCATAATCGTCAAATTAAAATGTAAGTTGTTTAAAGAAAACATTATATTAAAATCCTAAACTTCGAATGGAATCTAAAGAGATCGGACTTGCTCAAATACAGCCATCTGTAATCGTATCAATTTATCACATTATTATATATTTGTAAGTTTTTATCATCTTTTTTCTTTTTTCTAATTGTGTTATTCGGATATAAAAAATGAAATATTAAATATTTATTCCCCCTACGACAGGTTGCCGAATTCGACTCGCCCTCCGTACTCCGAGCGAACACTGCATCGATCTTCAGCGGGATGCTGGCCGCTGCGGAATCACAGAACAACTCAGACAAACCCACCGACGATGCGACGTCATCATGATGTGATAGAGACTTTTCATATTAGAGATGGCTAAGTTTGACTTGCCCTCCGTAGTCCGAGCGAACACGACAATAGACATTGCTTGTCGTAGCAGAATCACAACTCTGCTCAGATAAACCCTTCAATGATGTGATGGTATAATTCACAGTCCTATAAAATTGCAATAGAACAGTGTGTGCGCTCTTTAATTCAGTTATCTCTATTATTATTATTCATTGTCCCGAATTGAAAAGAAAAAAAAAATAATTTACAGTTTTCTTATACTGTATGCCTAAAATGAGTTTAATAGTGCAATCAGAATTCTGTTTGGTTGTTCAATGAATCGTCTTTTTTATGAATACATTTTTATACTAGATATTATATTTATGTAATTCCATGGTCATGGCCCGTCGCATGTATTTTCATAAGTGCGTCGCGTCCCTGTGCCTGCAGTGGTTGTGTTTAGACATGGCTGTAACAAAAATAACACTCTTAAGTGCCTAAAAAATTTCCAATTTAAAACGAAAGCGAACTGAGTAACACTCTCATTGACTGTGTGTTATAAATAGCTAGTCTTAAATTATGACCTTTTGAGATAACTATTAACAAAAACGATGTATAAATTAATATACAATTTAATTTGTATTGGGAAACTAAAAAGTTTTGAGGGGAAAAGTATGTGTTTTGCAACTTGCCAACATTATTATCATGGTGTGAATTAATTGAGAAGTAAAAAAGTATGTTTTCATTCAAATGAGCCTGAATAATAAGACTACACTATCAGGATGTTGCATTATGGGTTAGGAATCAGGGCAGAATCGAGTAGTGGAGGACTTGAGGTGGTGCTGTACGAGGCTGTTAGTTCGTACTGGTTTTAACCCTATTCAGACTGGGGGGGGGTCAATTCCCCCCCCCCCTGTACGATATCCGCGACTGCCGCGCAACCGCTGCGAATTGCAACCCGGCGCTTTATGACTTTTTTCTTTCAAGTGTCTCGCAAATTTTGACACCAAGTTCGAAAAAATTGGATACTCCGTTGTCGCGTTACGCAACATTACGTAATCGCATGTCAGGCCTAAATTGAACGAAAATCGTCATTTTGCATGCGTTTGTGTACAAAATACTGCTTTTTTTTCTAAATTTCTTTATAACACTGATAATTGTGCCTTCTGAGCCTTTTGATTGATTAAATTTGTCTTTATATTGATCAAATACATTTCTCAAGCATAAAAAATTACAAAAACAAAGAAATACATAAGAAATAAAAACAATAGAATACATAAGAAATTCATAAAAATATAGAATACAAACGAATTATTTGAAATTTCTGAATTTGTCAATTCAATACTGTTGTCTTTGCTACTCAGCAACTTTTTAAAAAATTTGGGCTTCATAACTATATTTATTAATGAAATATTAACGATTTCCATAAAAAAGCATCTAATTTGCATACATGAGTATGCATAATTAGCATAAATTAAATACGTGAATTTTTTTTCAAAAAAAAAACATACTAGCGACATCCTTTACATGTGCAGCGACGTTCGCGCAAAATTTCGCGGCGAGCGGACCATCCGCGGCCGAGATCTCAGGGGGGGAGGGTTCAAATTGACCCCCCCCCCAGTCTAAATCTCCTCTTGAAAAGCCCAGTCGGAATAGGGTTAAAAGGGTAAATCGCATCAATAAGGGAGAGACGATCCGCGTCATACGGGCTATGTTGTGTATTCTAAAACTATCTAATGTGGCATATACGAACGTAGTCTGAAGTTAACAATATGTTGTTTATATATTATCATTATATTTCTATTGTTATTTTACTTAGGACATAAATTCCTCATTTTTTATAGACATATTGTATTTAGTTATTCATGTGTACTCTATCAACTATAGATTTAATTTTTTTTTAAATGTGATTTGATATTTGTATTATAATACATTCCATCTATTTTTATTGTATTGCTTTACTTTCATATTTTGCCAATGTTATGTACATAATATTGTGGGCTCCAACTTAATGATGATTTATTCAAAACTTTTAACAATATGTACATAGGGTACCTTCAAGCATGTATTTACTGATTGATAAGTGAGAGTAAAACCTTGATAATATTATATTAGGCTATTCTCAGCAGAATCACAAGAATAGCACAAAACAAAATGTATCCATTTCAGATATTGGCCGACTTATATTTCAAAATGTTTAAATTATTATTGAAGGATTTTAACTACAATTCTATAGATTTCATTTAATTCTTAATCTCGTGACATGTACTTCCTTTGTGCATTGGGTTTTTTTATAAACCATCCTGTTTATATATTACCATTATTTTTATGACAAATTTAAATTTAAAATAAATATATCTATTTTATATGAAGGAAAACCTTTCGGAATTCATGGTTATCATTTCTTGCCTGTGTTTGATTTGTGAACTTCTACTATATGCCGCTATTATTAAGGAAGATTTTAATCATGTTAACAATTCTGATATACCGTCCAAAATTGTTGTTGGCAAACTGATAATTACTTTTGGTAGATATTCAATTATACCACCTTTGTCAAGTATTACAAGGAAAATTTTTAATTGTTTTCGTTTGGGGGCGGAGAATGGATTATTTGTGTAAAAAATTATAATGAATGAAATAAAACAGTAAATAAATAAATTTAAAAAAAAAATAATCTTTCACCACCCCTTTCTCCATTCCTAATGATTGACACTTTATCCACCCTGTTCAAACGGTTTTTATTTTCTATCGGAAAGCTGGCAATGTTGACAGGTTTTTTCCTTCTTCCAATAAATATATAGATATTGTTCCTTTGGGGTGGAGGAGGGATTGGCATTCGCCGTATACACACACCATCATACGAACGTAGACCGGCACCCTGAACGCGATTCATGGTACCGACTCCTTTGCAATATTACACCGAGTTTGTTTCTGGTCGAATCCATGTATTGTGCAGCTGTAAATTGAATCGTTTTTGTATTGGTACAGAACAAGAGAAAATTCCCGTGAAATTGTGTAAAAAGTCAGACAAATCAGTCTTGTGAACAGACAAGAAAGTAAATAAAAATGGACGTATTCAAAAACTCTTTTAGTTTTTTATTTCATTTATATGCTAAAAATCTAACGATAGATGCAGATTTGATATTCATGAAAATAATTTAGGATTTACTTGTTTATTAATTATAGTATCAATAATGATATATTTAAAAAAAAAAAAAACATATATCAAATAAATTATACTCATACATGTCATATGTCATTAAGTACCGTATACATTTCATCCAGTCTAGTAAATATTCCTATTTTAATCCTGCTGTTAGACATGGCCGAATGAGAAACGTACGATAAACGGATGGTATATTTTTTTAATCTGCTATGTCGCTGTTACACGTGGATGGACGTTCAGTGTAAGGACGTATTGTCCGTCAAAACGGCTAGAAATTTTGTTAATGCATAAACAACTTTTCTCGCCAGAAACGGTTAATGAGATCCGTCCCTTATTGTCCGATGTGTGCGTAAATGGACGCTTTTCATGCGTAACTACTTAAGATTTGATCGGTAGTGGTCCAGTGGATATGCGGAGTGTGCCCAGCGGATGTTAACGTTTGAGAAACAGCCAAGTACAGAACACTTACAGGGGAAAGCGCACAAGCATCGGACAAGGACTGGGTCACGCTATCAGTTTCTCACCCGTTTACCTTATCTTGCATGTCTGGCAGCAATAAGAGCAACATGTAAATAGATCTGCTCTGTCGTCAACTCTTAATTTATATTTAAATAACTTTTAATTAGTAATTGTAGGAAGTTACACTCGATGTTTGGAGGGTTTTTCTCTTGCAGCTTGAAGTATAGATAATGAAGTAAATCCAAAGACTAGAGTAGAGAGAAACCAGGCAATCCGAGCAAGACCCTCCACACCAATTTTTCTGGATTTGAGAAAATAGAAAGGTAAAATTTTGGTTAGGGGGCCGTCACACTGAGGTCATTCTATAACGTTCTATAACGCTCTTGCCCGTTCTTTAAAAAATTGCTGAACGGGCTTTGGTCGGGTTGGACCTTATAACTTTGAAAAATAATTTCTTGAATACGATACTAGGCAGTTCATAAATAGTTCTCGTTACGTCAATTCCGTCTTTATCGCGTCCGCAATACGTTGTTATCCAGTTCAGACCGAGTAAACGGCTCGTTCACTCTATACCGTTCGTAGCACGTCCAAACCGTCACTAAAAGTGCCTATGCGCAGCATGATAAAAGTTAGATACCATGTTCGTAGTACGTCCTTCTCGTTCAGAGTAAGTCCTACCCGTTTAAGGAACGTTGTCAGTACGTTTAATTTTAGAACTTGAATAATTAATATACAATGCTCGTTTGTATGACGTCCTAGCACATCTTTAGAACGATTTAAGTACGGCAATTTCGTTTGTAGTACGTCCATCTCGTTCAGGTACGTTGCCACCCCGTTAAATTTTAGGACGAGATGGGCGCCCGATTTTTTTTTAACACTTTTTTGGAAATCCGACCGAGCTAGTCCATGAAGTTCGTAAACAGATCGTAAGAAGTATTTACTACGTCCACTCAGTTTACACACAGACTATGCCCGTTCGGCAAAATTTGCAAGGACGTAGTAGGAACGAGCTTAGTGTGACGGGGGTATAAGAGAGAGAAAGTGAATGAGGCAATAACACAAAGTAGAAAAGAAGAGAAAGAGAGAGAGAGAGAGGGGCGAAAAGAAGAGAAAGAGAGAGAGAGAGAGAGGGGGGGGGCGAAAAGAGAGAAAGAGAAAGAGATAGAGAGAGAAAGAAAGAAAGAGTGCGGGGAGAGATTGTGAGAGTGTCTGTATTAAGAGCAAGGGAGTGATAAGGCGAGGGAATTATGAGGGAGGGGGAAAGTCACATAATTATTTAAATGGGTTTTTAAAGAGGTAAATAGATGCATAATTGAAAGCAAGAATTAACAAAAAACGAAATAACCAAATTGAAGCGTCATTTGACACTTATCAAATGTATGTAATGCAATCATGATAACATTACACACAGTTATGAGTTTATCAATATTTGTTAATCATTCAATTTTATTAGGCCATATCGGAAACTTTCGAACTCCTCATTTGTACAGAATAATGAAAGACGCATCTTTTAAAAAAAAAATGAAATATATAAAAAAATTATTGTCAGAGAAAATATTGAACTTACCCAGCTAAGACAAAAGCATACGTCGCCTCCATTACATGAACTACAAGTGTAACATACCACCTGTGCAAGACAATAGCAGATTATATAAATTTATTTAATAGTATGTTGAATAAAGTTGGATATAAAATAGAATACGATAACAGTTTCAATCTCAACCGATTCAGATTCGGTTGCTGTTTAAAAAAAGATAAAACGAAAAATAAATAAAATATATAGGGTAGATGTAGGGAATACCGGCCACTTAAGCTCATTTGCTTAATTAGCACATGAAAACAAGAAAATCACAAAAGAAAAAGATTCTCATTGCTTAGCTACATCATTCAACTTTATTTTCCAAAAAAATTGAGGTAATCAAATATTTGTTGAGGCAGTTATATGCAAATAATGACGTCATCGTAAATTGTCCGGCATTCCCTACAGTGTAGGAAATACCGGACAGTATGTTTTTACCCTTTTTTTTGTATAAAGATCTGTCTGGATGCACTGATTTGAATGTAAACCATCAACTTAACATGTTTGTATTGATTTTTTATAACATTATTCATTTTTAGAAGATTATATGTATTTTACTACAAAATTTCAAAACACTCAGAATAACTTTATATCTCATGTAGATCATGACATATCACAATAATAATAAAGAGAAATAGACATTTCAAAATTGTCAAACAATTTAATAAATAAATATAATACATTATATATGCAACTTACTATTTGATCTACATGCTTAGCAACTGAACCCGGAAGTAAAACAAACAACCGTCCATGTGGTGTCCGGTATTCCCTACACAAAAAAAATGACTGACTAGCACTTTTCAACACACTGCCACCCCAATACACAGGCTTTGTACAGTGCAAACACTCCATACACGTTTGGCCCACCCTCCACACATGTCCATAATGCATGGAATAGAGGTCATGCCCCAATTCTATTTTTATACCATCACATTCTCTAAAATGTCAATTTTTACATCAGGCCATTTTTCAGGCTGCAAATTTTTCTACCTTGACAGATTGTGGTAATTTTCTCGGAGATTTCTCACTTGTTGTTGTCGAATACAGCATTCAACCTTCCCACACAGACCACCTGACCAATAGATGCCGGTTTTTCAACTCAGTTGATCTTATGTTGGCAGCTAGGGCTGGACATGTGGTGACCGTCCGATATTCCCTACTGTCCGGTATTCCCTACATCTACCCTACTACTAATAATAAACATGATAAAGAAGTTGGGGGTTCCTATAGACAAAATGGTAATCTGAATAACAACTCCTAGAATACCTTACATTTTGTGCAGGTGTGCGATGAAAAGATCTTTCTGACAGAGAGAGAGAGAGAGAGAGAGAGAATTAAAAAAAAAAAAAATGGTGCCAAGGTGTAATCGAAAAGGTTTGGATGGGTGAAGGTGGCCGTTTAATCATAATTTGGAATAAAAGTACTTACTCAGTTTTTTCCCTCCCACACTTGTTTAAAAAAAAAATATTTGGGATAGATATCCATCCACATTGTTTTTTGAAACCGCAATTTAAAGCAGGAAATTTCTGAACAAATACTTGGTTTTATTGATATATTGTGTATTCTATTCCTTCTTAGTTTTTTGTTTGTTTGTTTGTTTGTATTTGTTTTTGTGTGTTATTTCGATATATACATATATGACCCGTTTCGTTTATATTTTAGAGAAAGAAATATAACAATATCGCATACCCAAGCAAGAATGAATACTCACGCTATCTTGACTACCCCTGGTATCTCATAAGCGAGATAGGTTAGAACTTTACCCAATGGACCCAATGCATCGTACGGTATCTTCTCAGGTATGTACAGACAAATCTGAATACGAAGAGACAAGAAGAAACACAGCAAAATTATATATTTGCTAATATTGTTATTTTCGTATCAGAAAGTTAAAAGGATGATATATTGCGATAACATACATGTATATTGGGGGTATCATGATTTCTTTCTTCTTCAATTAGATCCTATTTTGTAAACATCAAATTGTTGGAAATATAGTTATTACACAATGTTCAATTCTATATAAATGAAAACATCGTTTATATGTTGTATCTATTTTGTTTACAAAGCGCTTTGTATCTTATTACAGAAAATTTGAACAAAGGGTGAAACTGAACAGAAATATATAAGGAAAAAAAAGAAAAGGCGTCACAAAAACGATGATGACAATTATTGTTATTCATTTGGCCTTCAATCGTTTCCCAACAATGAACACTGGTTGCAAATAGACCAACGAATTTACTCACGCGATCTGTTTGATATTTTTGGATTATCATAAAGTGTAAACCGTCGGAAGAAGCTTTTCTTTATTCAATTATAAATGGCTATAATTTTGATCATGTTACCAACAATCTCATTCATTATCATTTTCGCACTATGTAGGCCTACAGTATCATGGCATCATCATGATTCCAATTACCCATTCAAAGTTAGCTATGCGATGCTATCATGTATAGCAGAAAATGCTAAAAATGGAGTCATACAAAGATTAAGTAATTCCACAGTTCAAGTTTAAATATAGCATGGAAATTTATTGCTTCAATACACTACCATTATGGTATGGTTATAGGTCTAAGGAATCATGTGATTAAAGAGCCAGTTTATTCTCCACAGCGGTGGATCCAGAATGTGAAAAATGGGTGCGCGCAGCCAAAAATTCCGTGAATGAAACCTATTAATTGAACTTAGGTATAATTATGCCTACATTAAATGAGTGCATTGTTAAAAATTGCTGTAGCTTTTTACAGTAGATTACTGGCAACTGCTGCACGGTAATTTACTGTAATTGTCTCTTAAAGTAATCTACTTTCAATGGTAAATTACTATAAATTCCCACAAGATACAGGAAACTACCATCAAATATACTGTTATTTACTGTGCAACAAAGTTGCCAGTAATTTACTGTAAAAAGCTACAGCAATTTTTAACAGTGGCATGCAGGATTCTACCCCTGGATGAGACATTAACGGGTTTAGTGATGTGTCAAACTTACCGGCAAGGTTCCAAGGCCTACGATAACCAATAGCATCACGATAAAGCGAGGTAACCGGAAGAAATTAGCTCCAATAATTTGGGCCATTTTGTTAATTATGATGTTAAAGAATATGCCACTGACTCAAAGGTTTGTCCGATGAACAGAAATATCCACTTTGTTGTACGAAGTTACCCATAAGCTTCAAGTGTAATCGATATTCAACCGTTCGGCGACTTAAATGAGAATATTTACTTTATTAACGTGATAGTCGGTTTAACTTTGATTCAGTTTACCATTGTTTTTAGGCTTCACCTGATAACCGGGTCAGATTCTGTGTGCGAAGTTTATTTTTATCAATCGGTTTAAAAGATTATAAACGCTCATTACTTTAGTTTTATCCCTTGCTATATTTAAACATATCTACCATACATAAGTGCGACGACATACGGAAATAACTGCTATAAATTCAGTGGGCATTTAATTTAAGGTCTACATGGTCTATATAGTAAATATATAGCGAAATGCATGTTTATATTTAGGTGTGAGTCTATTTAGAAATTGTTTTTTATTCTTGTATTTAAAACTCTTCGAGAGGAATGAAAAAGAGTAAAGTAAATAAAGACTTTGCACTCGGAAAATGATAAGCCCCTGGGTGCTCATGCATGGGGAGGCCCGGGCATGACAAACAATTAAATGAGAGAAATTAGACGGTTCCAAGACAACTACCCCTCGACAATTACCTCCGGACAACCACCCCCGCCAAAAATCTACCCCTAACCCTACACCTTAAAAGGGCCTGTCCCACTGGAGGCGATCGTTGATGCGACAACTGGCGATCTTGCTGTTGTGAGTGTGCATGGTAGTAAGTTGTTGTTGTAGCCTGGTGTACATATATTTAGGTTTATTATCGCCTTTTTAAAGCCGAAATCCTTACAATTATGAAATTATCAGGTTGTCGCCACAACGATCGCCGCCTGTGGGACAGGCCCTTAACCTACGAACTACCTGTCGCCACCATTCACAGGTTCAATCGCGTTTAAAATCGTGAATTATCGCGTATATCGCCTAAAGAGACGGAGTAAATTTCAGTTCGTCGTTGGATTTTCAACAAGTTTGACAATAGCCGGCGTCAGCAGTGGCGTATCTAGGGGGGGGCAAGGGGGGCACGTGCCCCGGGCGGAGCTTCAGGGGGGCGCAAAAAAAAAGGAAAAAGAAAAAAAGAAAAAAGGAAGAAGAAGAAAGGAAAGAAGAAGAAGAAGAAGAAGAAGAAGAAGAAGAGGAAGAGGAAGAAGAAGAAGGAGAAGAAGGAGAAGGAGAAGAAGAAATAGGAGATCGGTGATCCACAGTGGATATTGGGGCAATGCTTTCCCCCATTATTATTTTGGCGCCCCCTACATAGCACCACTAAGTTTCAAATTTAGGGCGTTCCAAAGTTTCTAGTCATTTTTTAGGTTTAGTATAGTTTCGGGTCAATTTTGCGCCCCATGTATAGGCCTAGGCCTATATTGAAGATCAAATCGGCGCCCTTAACTTCAATTTAGCGTCCCTCTATAAAGGTTGAGATCAATTGTGTGCCCTCCTAATTATCATTTTAAGACCAATTTGACATCTCCTGAGTTTCGATTAAATTTGGAGCCCCTTTAAATAGTTTAAGATCAATATGGCGCCTCAAATTTTAAGATCAATTTACCCCTCCCCCTCTGCTTGAGATAAACATCAAGGTCCCTCTAAGTAAATTTTTTTTACTGTCCATGCTTTTTCTCGCTTCCTTCTACTCCCTTTTTTTTCTTCACCATTATCAATTGTCTTTGTTTCCGTATTTTATGACCATTCGATATCAGTACCTGTTCCTTGCAAAGTTTATTCAAGTTTAGAGCTCTAGAATTTTTCGCTCGCGCTTCGCGCTCGCATTATATTATATGTTTCAAAATCATTTGTGGAAGACCAACAAAAAAGTTTTAAAATTATTTTTCCTACACAGAAAAATCCGATGTATAATACTCCCAAAACACTTTGTGCAATAGGCTTTTTGACACCCCAAAGGTTAGGCATTTTTTCTTAATTGTACCTTCGTTGATAACGAAATCTCTATTCATGATTCTTAAAATGCAAGATTTGAGTAATGCAAAAACCTAAAATTTTCCGCTCGCGCTTCGCGCTCGCATTAAATTATAATATTTGCAGAGGAAACAAAAATTGATAAGTTACGTGTATGTATGGACAGCGAATCATCCTCAGGTCTGGGGACATGTGTATATGCCACTGGTACAATAAACTAAAACAAATCCTTGAGCGGGACTGGAGTAGACCGGGGGGGGGGGGCGCGCAAAGTCAATATTTGCCCCGGGCGCAATTGACCCTAGATACGCCACTGGGCGTCAGTTAGGCTGACGTCAATGACCGTAGCCTGTCTTCTCTTGTCGCGACAATTTGCTATATAGTACAGTCAATATATGGTTCAACCTCACACTAATTGCAACAGAAAATCTGAAACATGTATCTTGATCAGTAAAATCTCCTCTAC
>CALNVZ010000674.1:1415159-1425440 GCA_940671915.1 Paracentrotus lividus | reverse complement strand
ACGATTACATAATTATGTTGTATTACGACTTATTATTTCTTGAAAGATGAATGTAAGGCCAAAGGGTGCAGGCGATTGGGAGGGGGGGGGTCTAGCAATGTCGTTGATCTGCAAGATAGCCTATATAGGCCTAGATTTATCCATCTTATAGAAATTAAATGTGTATTCGAAACCTTCTTTGCCTCGAAAAGATTTTTGTATGTAATAAAAAAATAAAATTAAAAAAAAGCGGAGTTGCACAGTCTATTACATTTATTACCCACTTCTCAAGACCTCTGTTTATCGAAAAACTTCCCTTAAAAATATATAAAATAAATTAGAGATCAAAGCCTATTGAACGGGCAAGTCACCTATAATCTAACTTACAAATAAGTCTAATGTATTGAATCATCCATCACCAGAGAACAGATGATTGCTATGTGTTTTATATATACCATGTATACAGAGATATCATGCACACCGTTATACGTGCGGCATACTGACCCGACGCATGCGCAGTATGGGGAGGGGGTCTTTGAAGCTGTCAGTTCTGCACTTCCCCCACTATTTTTTGTCAGCTAATATATTTTTGCAATGTACATTCATACTACTTCCCCTTGACAAAATTTGGTCCATGGGGAAGATGGGGTAAATAAATGTCCCAAAACGGGTTTTTTGAGTGGGTCTGGGGGCCGAGTCCCCCACTGTCGCAGCAGCTGACATCGATTTCCTCGATCCTTGTACTGAGCTACATCACTTTCAGGGGTCAAACCTTATAGGGAAAATGGGGTAAAAAAATTTGTAGCTGGCTCCTAGACTATAATGAAAGTACTCACACACTCCATTTTGGGTCTGTAGTTAGCCTATTATGTTGGCTAAAACCTGAGGCACATACAACTTGAAAACATGTAAACACTAATTAACTACTGCTTAATTAATGAAGACATTTTTTTTGTGACAACCTACCCCGTATACGGGGTAGGTTGTTACACCATACGGGGTAAATTGTTACTATGTAAACATACGGGATAATTTGTTACAATGTGTAAATCTCTTATACCATACTTTTGTTTCAACTTTCCAGTTTCTTGGTATCGTTAACAGTAGATCAAGTAGAGCTCTAGAATAGACTAAAGTAATAATAGAAATATCAAAACATTAGCACCTGAAAATTGAAACAAAATTACTTTACATGCGTAATGTAATTGGAGTAGGTTGTTACATCGACATGGGGTAGGTTGTTGTAACAACCTACCCCATGGGTGATTTTACACATAAAATCAACTGTAGCAAAGCCATTAGGCAGAAATGCAGGGCATGGCTCAGGGGTATCTTAGTGACATACATGTACTATATTCACAATACCAGACTATCATCATGTGCCTTCAGTTGTAAGAACTAATTCAAATTTTAATTTTTGTCAAAAATTCACTTGGAACTGTAAAAAATGGTTTTTATTGATTTACTTTACAATAAAACAACGGAGAAACCTCACGACCGGCAGTTCATCACAGCTATGTGTAGGCTGTATATAGATGCCAGTTAGCACGAACTCTCTTGTTCCAACTTAGCACACTGAGAACTGTAACAACTGACCCGTGTAACTTCCATACCCGGTCTCCCCTACTGTCGATTTGGCGCCCCCTAAAATTTTTTTAAGGGCGCCCCCTCCCTCCCCCTTTTTCAATTTGGCGCCCTTACTTAGTTTAGTCGATTTCGGTGCCCTAAGTTTAATATCAATTATTCGCCCCTCAGCTTCAGGTCAATTTAGCGCCCCCATCTAAGTTTCGGGTCAATTTGGCGCCCCTACGTTTAAGCTTAATTTGGCTCCCCGTAATTTAATGTCGATTTGGCGCCCCCTAAATTTAAGGTCCATTTGGCGCCCCCCTAAATTTAAGGTCGATTTGGCGCCCCTATATTAAGGTCAATTTGGCGCCCCTTAGTTTACTGTCGATTTGGCGCCCCTAAATTTAAGGTCGCTTAGGCGCCCCTAAGTTTAAGGTCAATTTGGCACCCCTTAGTTTACTGTCGATTTGCGCCCCCCCCCCCCCCCTAATTAAAGGTCGATTTGGCACCCCCTAAATTTCAGGTCGACTTTACCGCTCCTAAAAGTTTAAGGTCAATTTGGCGCCCCTTAGTTACTGTCGATTTTGGCGCCCCTAAATTTTAGGTCGATTTGGCGCCCCTAAGTTTAAGGTCAAATTTGGCGCGCCTAGTTTACTGTCGATTTGGCGCCCAATTTTGTAAGGGCGCCCCTTCCCCCTTCTCCTTTGTTTTCCCTCCTCTCTCTTTTGTCTTTTTTTTTTTTTTTTTTTTTTCTCTCTTTCCCCTTTCCCTTTCTCTTTTTTTTCTTCTTTCTTTTTTTTTTCCTTTTCTCCCTTTTTCTTGCTCTTATCAGCGCCCCCCGGGGGGGCCGGGGCCCGTAAAGCCCCCCCCCAGAATACGCGCATGGCCATCCGACAGACGTGACTGGGATTCGTGTTGAAAAATGTTTAAGCTTCCAATTTGGCGCCCCTTAGTTTGAGGTCCATTTAGCACCCCTAAGTTTAATTGGCTTGCTTAGTTTACTGTCGATTTTGCGCCCCCTAAATTTTTTTAAGGGCGCCCCCTTCCCCTCCCTCTTTTTCAATTTTGCGCCCTTTACTTAGTTTAAGGGTCGATTCGGCGCCCCTAAGTTTAATATCAATTAGTCGCCCCCTCAGCTTCAGGTCAATTTGGCGCCCCCACTAAGTTTCGGGTCAATTTCTCCTCCGTAATTTAATGTCGATTTGGCGCCCCCTAAATTTAAGGTCCATTCTGGCCCCCCCTAAATTTAAGGTCGATTTGGCGCCCCTATAATTTAAGGTCAATTTGGCGCCCTTTATGTTACTGTCGATTTGGCACCCCCCCCCCTAAATTAAAGGTCGATTTGACGCCCCTAAATTTAAGGTCGACTTGGCGCCCCTAAAAGTTTAAGGTCAATTTGGCGCCCTTAGTTTACTGTCGATTTGGCGCCCCTAAATTTAAGGTCAATTTGGCGCCCCCGTATTTTAAGGTCGATTTGGCGCCCCTAAGTTTTAAGGTCAATTTGGCGCCCCTAAATTTAAGGTCAATTTGGCGCCCCCCTTATTTTAAGGTCGATTTGGCGCCCTAAGTTTAGAGTCAATTTGGCGCCCCTTAGTTACTGTCGATTAGGCCGCAAATTTTTAAGGCGCCCCCCTTCTCCCCTCTCCTTTTTTTCCCTTCCTCTTTTACCCCTTTTTTTCCTTCCTCTTTCTTCCTTTTTTCCTTTCTCTTTTTTTTTCTCCTTTTTGTCTTCTTTCTTTTTGTTTCTTTCCTTTTCTCCCTTTTTCTTCCTCTTATCGGCGCCCCCCTGCGCGCCCCCATTAAAGCCCCCCCCCCCAGAATACGCGCATGCCATCCGACAGACGTGACTGTGGATTCGTTAGTGAAAAAATTTCCGGGCCTGCGGCCAACGGAAGGTCATATATCAGCCACAGGGTAGGTTTAAGAAGTCAATCGGCTCAAAAACATGTCATTTTTCTGTTTTTACATTTTTTTTTTTTTTTTTTTTTTTTTTTTTTTTTTTTTAATTATTTATTTTTTATTTTTTTAAAAACATTTTCTCTTTTACGGCCCCTCTAAGGTCAATTTGGCGCCCCTTCCTACCCGCGAGCCCGGCCCGTTAAAGCCCCCCCCCCCCCCCAGAATACGCGTATGACTGTTGTTGGTTTTTCTAAACCCCTCCCAAAAAATTCGGCAAGTCAAGTTTGAGGGATCATATGTTTTGTTACTGATCCATAAAAAGTGAAAACTAGTGTCATTAGAAAGCTGCATTATTCACCTTACAATGGTGTGCCATCTGTTAAGATTATGTTATCATAGAATGTGCAATTACTGTGAATATAGAGCAATGTCGGAAATGAAATGTTGTAATATTCATTGTTTTTCAAGTCTCGATTTCTTTTCATATGCAATGTGCTTTTAATTTTGCCCAGGTGAAAGTGAATGTTTTGCAAAATGTCGTGTGTATAATTGGTATTCTACACAATGAATTGTTTTTGAATGATGTGAATGATGGTGAAGTCGAAAGGCATTTATGCCATTGACTTTTGGTAGGAAATTGCCTTCGTCAGTGTTTGTGTGAGGTAATACTGAGTTTTTTTGACTGGTTGCTTGTTGTCATGTCTGAATATGCCCATTTATCGAATATCTATAGGGCCCTGTAATTGGAACATACTTTCCAACAGGTCCGTAACTATTAGTTTTTTACTGGGGGGGGATGGGTTCGATCTGAAAAAGTGGACCTTTTTCAAGGATTTTTTTTTCGAGCGCGTAAGCGAGCGAGCCGAAAATTTTAGGAATCTTAATGGCTTTTATTTTTTATGTTCATTAGTAATGATATAAAAGGAATGCGAGCGCGAAGCGCGAGCCCAAAAATTTTGAGATCAAATATAAATGCAAATAGAGCTTTATTTAGTATCCGCAACTGAAATTTGAGCTAAAATTTTGCCTTTTAGACTCTTTTAGGAGATCCCATGTTGAAATACATTAATAGTTGTGGCTCATACTAATCTATTTTCCTAATTGAATATTTTGTGGGCTCCGGTGCATTCCCTAGCCTACCCCCATTAGCCCAATCACAATTACACCAATTCTTTTGAAAGGTTTGTCTCCAGCAGAGGGCACTTGGTCCAACCCCTTTTTTTTGTACTATAATTGTTTGTATTTACAGTGCGAGTCGCATAGCGACGAGCAGGAAATTTGGATGGTTTTAAAAGACATATGAAGCCAAAAGAGAGGGGCACTTCTTCGGGTATATGCATATGCATACTTTTTTAAGAAATTTCTATGGGACATCTTTTTTTAAAAAGCATTTAAAGGCCTCTATTTGCAGTTTTGTTGAAAAAAGGGCATTTTTTAAAGAAAAGCGGGCACTTATATAGAGTTGCCATAAAAGTGGGGGCACTCGTGGCCCACACGTGGCCACCCCGGTTCCACCGGCCGCTCTGTCTAGACCCCATAACTTCAAGACCTACAACCGCGCCGCACGAGCGCCGGGGAGTAGCGTTGGGGGAGGGAAAAAAACTTTTGAGCTAAAATTTTTGTGTTATAAGTGAGTTGCCAGTATGGACCCTCCTATCTAGTGATCCGCGAGCCGAAAATTGGGGTTTTTTAAAAGACATATAGAAGTTAACTAGGGCCCTTTTTATAGTATCAAAGGGTCCCCTTTTTAAACATGCAAGAAATTTCCACGGACTTCTTCAAAACTCTGAAGGCTTCTTTAATATATAAGATGCTACACCTTTGCTTTGGAAAGCCTTTATTCGACAGAAAAGGGACACTTTTATTGGTCGAGAATGAGGGCGATTTTGGTGTTTGAAAATAAGCGGGGGTTTTCCCAAACTGTACCCCCCTTGCCCCCACCCCGGTGTTTACCGGCTCTTCTGCCACTAGCCTTATTTCTGTGAAATTCATATGCCATAAAATTGAAGATATTTACATCATTGAAAATAAATAAACTAAGAACAATGCAAAGAAATGCCATAAACAAATGAGTAAGTATGTAATCGCCATCCATCCAATAATGGAAAAATAATGTTCTCAGACGATGTAATTCAGCCGATCACGCCCAAAAAAAAAATGCACGATGAGCGCGGGACACCGGGAAAGATTGGGGGACGCCGCCTACGCCAAATGTCTTTAATTATCTTCCTTTGTTGTATTCTATTTCAATAGTATCTGTCCTGGCATTTTCTGCTCAAAAAGTGGGCTGGGTTTAATTTTTTTTTTTTTTTTTGGTCAGCGACCTGCTCGCCTGCGATTGGTAGCATAATAGGGGGTGGCGGCGGGAGGCTCCGTTCGAAACCCCCCCCCCCCTAGTTACGGGCCTGTCCAAAGCAGCAGTTTATCCAACACATGTTGCTGCTCGTTTGGGGTAAGCTTGCAGTTACCGATCTCGCAAGATGCCGCCTAAAATTCATCAACTATGGGGAGGTGAAAATGTAACATCATAAGACCAAGAGACGAAAAGCCAAGAAGTGGCGTATTTCCAAAGAGACACACCCCAAGAGAGTACATCGATTTCTCCAGACTCAATGCCGTCTTAAAGAAATCGAAGGTTCGATATACTGCAAAAAATCTCCAAGACAGGATGCAGGAGACATATGTAAAACGACTGTCAACTGAGACATCTCGATATCCGACTCCACGCAGCAAATTTGATCGGGTCACTAAAACTGCAAAGAAACCAGCATTTGACCGGCCCCTTCACCGTCTCCGTATGCATGATCTGTCGTGAGCACTTTTTTGAATGGAACCTAGAGCGAGATAGGATCTGTTTCTCGTTTACAGACGAATAAAGGTTCTGTCTCCGGAAGTTAGACGGCAGGATCAAGGTCTGGCGACGTCCTGGTGAACGGTTTGCAGATTGCTGCATCGACAGGGTGACGGTGTTTGGAGGGGGAAGTGTGATGGTGTGGGGAGGCATCTCAGCGATGGGGAAAACGCCATTTATCGTCATCGATGGCAACATGACAGCCCAGCTATACAGGGATGAAGTTCTGCAGCCAGTGGCAATTCCTTTCTTGCGCAACAACCTTGGCCCGAATGCCGTCTTCCAAGATGACAACGCTCTTCCGCATAGAGCACGGATTATCCACGACTACTTGCAAAATGAGGGTATTGAGAGGATGGAATGGCCAGCAAACAGCCCAGACCTCAACCCCATTGAACACTTGTGGGATCAACTTGGCCGGGCTGTCAGGCAAAAGACAACAGGTCGTACAACATTAGCAGACCTGCGACGGATTCTTGTGGAGGAGTGGAACGACATCCCACAGCCTCGGGTGACGAGACTGATTAACAGCATGAGGAGGAGATGCAATGCAGTGAATAATGTATTCGGATCATCTACCCGCTACTGATCAATGTGCAACAATATCTCAATAAAAAAAGAAGAGAGAAAAAAACACACACATTAAATTGGTTTTGTGTGTCTTTATTATTGTGTCACTTAGGCAATAAACGGAGAGCTTTGCGTTGAAAAGATGTGATTGAGTGAGTTAGATGTACCATGGTCGCCATATATGTAGTATCAGTCTTATTGTATTTTCATTTTATAAATTGGAATCTAAGCCAAAATTGATTTACTATTTTCAAATTTAGAGGTGTACAACGCGGCTTAATGAAGCAAAATGTTGCAGATGCCATAGGGGAGAGAGACGAGAGATGATCACTGAATATTATAGGTATAGTACTGGGCACTACAATTTGGATGTGTCATTTGTTAGGCAATTAGACATTACAAACGAAAATGCATCAATAACCTCATGAAATGTGAGTAGGCAAGATTCTTCGTGTAACGACACTGCATAAGTCTGCTTCGCTGTTTGTGTCAGATACCCTTTATTAAGGCATACGCCATAACAGGATTTTCTAATTACATTTCTTCTACTTTTAGCCAAAAAAGAGTGAACAAGTACAAACATGTGAATTAATTGAGAAAAAAAGCCTTGACATTAACCAGTGAAGACTAGGAGAGCGAGGAGAGTTCATATATTTGTTACATTCCCAATAAACTACATGTATTTCTTGCAAAGGTGATGTCACTTCCACACAATGACATTTAGAGATCATTAGATTTGACCTTAGATGTGCATATTTAGAAAATTATAGAGATCGGAAAAGAATGATCCAGCAGAAAAGTAATGAGATGAGTCTTAGACAAATCGCAAGATTTGCTTCAGCAAGCACTCACAATTTATGTTTCCCTCAAAAATTAACTCACCTAAGTACTATAATGTATCTAGATACCTCACGAAAAATATAAATTGTAATCACGGTGCATGTCTTTATTGTAATCGATCTTGGCATACGGCCCATACTGTTCGCCTGAAGTGGTTAGTTTAGGTATAGTATTTTGTTTATGAAACTGTTGACCGACCCAGGCCTTTGTTTAGCAATGGCAATGAATTACGAAGAACTGGTGTTTTCTCGTTCACCTTGCTCACTATCTTTGGTGCTTCTTGGACATGATTCGAAGGATATCTTTCAGTTGGTAGAAGGTTCCCAGTGAACGTAGGGAATAAACGTTATACAGTTAGGACGTCTGTTCTTTTGCTACCATTCAGGAATTTGAAGTAATTTCTGGGGCGATTTCATGAAAGGACTTGTCGGGACGTTGTTATCGACAAGGCAAGCTGTTGTATATCCATCATGTACCCATATAACAATGCTCTGCAATCAAAATTCAAGTAAAATGTAGATTACACATCTTCTCAGACAAGAAATGTTGAGAAAATGCTCTCCAGTACTTTTAGAAACAACAAAGTCACTGTCAGATTGTTAAATTGTTTGTTTTTGGTGTGCTGATCTAAGTAAGTATTGTATGTGGTCCCACAATAGTGCTTTGAATTACGAGACTGTTTGCTGCAGCAGTCTTAGTATACCTTTGGTGTTAGTCGCATAATGACATATAATTTTTTCTGGAATGTGCACTAGAGCATGGAGACCAAGAAACGGTAAAGGGTATCCCTTGCATGTTGAAGCTTCTCGGCTGTCAGCTTCTGGTTAATCAGTGTTCTCTTCTGACTTTGATTGAAGTTAACAGTCCACCATCATTATGTCGTATATCTTGTAGTCTGGTGTGGATGTGCCAGTCCTTTCTTTACAAACCAATTGCTACAGGTTCTCACATCAGCTAAAAATTCAGTTTATCGGAGCTGGACATTCTGCACCTCTTTGCTATGAAGAGGTTTGGCACAGGTAGAATTTGACAAGTTCTTCTGGCACAAAGTTGCCAAATCTGACAGATTCGAGTATGTTGCTGTGAAAATGCCTCTGATAGACATTAAGTTCTCGCAAAGGCTCTGTGGAAAGCTAGGCCACTATATCCACGTTGTTGTGTTTAATACCGGTCTGTTAATGGTAAGTCCAGATGATCGATGTTATTGCGCTAAGAAGGGTCACGTAGAATAAAAATTCATGTGAAAGGTTATGTGAGTAACCGATTTTGAGTTAGAGCGTACAGACCGTCGCGTTCCGTCACGACTCAAACACCTTCTTTCAACAATTTAAACAACGTTTCCCCCTTCTGATTTTGTTTTTATTATTAATTATTATTATTTAACATGGCCTAGGGCTAGGCTTTATTCCCACTTTCTCCAGATCAGGCGTATGCGGATTTAATCATTGAAGAACATGTTTCCAATGTCCTCTGCTATTTTAAGCAACACATCCCACTTCATTTCGTAATCCCGTGTTAGTAGAGTTGTTCATATGCTCATGAAGTTCAGTACATGACGATAATAAAATTTTCCATCCACATTGATTATATTACTGGTTCTATTTATTGTATTGGATCGAGCGGAGTGAGAAGAAGAGCATTAACAGCTATACTCTCGGAATTTGTCCAAGGTTAGCTTTCTTTACTTTGTAATCTTCCACCGCATTCACACCCGAAGGTCCGAAGTCATCCCATTTTTTGTTTCTCTCGAATAATATAGTTAGAGACCGCGATTTAAAGAGGTATCATGCAATCCAAAACCATCAGCTGACAAAAACGCTATAATGGCAGTTACTAGGCTATTCCTTATTTCTGCTGTAACAATAAATGCAAAAATATAAATTTACAATGATCAGCTGATGTTAGCCGTTTTGATAAGAGTCTCCGATCGCTGCGATTGGCATTATTGACAACAATGAAAAAGAGATGTTTGTAGTAGCAGTTCCCTCATGCGTACTGCTCACCATATAATACTGCGATTTCCATATGGGATTCCCGGTGGTAGGTTACACCCTTGCTATATTATTTCGCAAGTCAAGTTTTGAGGATCATATGTTTTTTTGGTTACTGATCCATAAAAAGTGAATACTTAGGCGTGGGATAAGAGAAAGCTTGCATTATTCACCTTACAATGTGTGCCACTGTTAAGATATGTTATCATGGAATGTGCAATTACTGTGGAATATAGAGCAATGTCGGAATGAAATTTTGGGGTGGGCTGCAATATTTCATTTTTTTCAGAGTCTCGATTTCTTTTCAATATGCAAATGTGCTTATAACTTTGCCCAGGTGAAGTGAATGTTTTGCAATTCTTTTTACTCCGATTATCATGGGTGAATATGGTTTCATTGAAAGGTGACTATTTATCTTTACAATGTGTGTCATTCGTGAAGGATAATGTAATGCATGTAAATGCGAAGTTAGGTGGATAAATTATGCAACAATGTCAAAAAAACGAAAGTTGGAAAATAAGGCATTTTCAGTGGAAAGGATTGCCAAATGTGTGTGAGGAATTCGGCACTGAGTATTTGATGCTC
>CALNVZ010000674.1:1398632-1415080 GCA_940671915.1 Paracentrotus lividus | reverse complement strand
ATCATTTAATCATTTATAATACATACCAATATTTGAATATATATTCCAAACATATACAAAAATATATACAATTTTACATACTTACATTTTGTTTTGTTTTTAAATCACCCACATACCGAAATTCAACATTGTAAATATGTAGTGTTTTAAAAACAGTTCTGAAGTTTGTTCAAATACTTCATATTATTTGGGTGCGGGTATGTAATTATTCTTTGTTCTTCTTATTTGTATCAGTTCGGATTGTTACATGGCTGCTTTATGTTGAGTTTGATCTAACTATATTAGCTTGATACTTATAGCTTAAAATTTAAAAAAAAAAAAAAAATGCTCCAAATTTTATTGTCCGAATCGGATATTCTTTTTGCCCTTGTCCCGTGGGCTTGGCAGCCGCTGAGCAGCGCCAGATGGACGTTGCTCTATCCCCCTCTTGTTGAACGCCAAACAGGGAAGCAACAACTACCATTTTTAACGTCTTTGGTATGACGCGGCCGGGGATCGAACCCACAACCTCCCGATTATGAGGCGGACGCTCTATCCACTGAGCCAACACATCGTTAATTGTTAACACATCGTTAACACATTGTTAATAAAGGAAATTAAATCATATTAATTGTGCGATGAAATCACTGTTTATATGTGTCGCTCTGTCTCTGACAATGATTCTGCTAGGATCGAAAGCTCAGGCCTGCTTAATTAATAGGACTCAATTTTACTCCATTAGCTTTCTTTTATTAGATTTATCAGTTCTCTGTTATTGAATTCATTTTCTTTACAAGAAAATCATGAGTCTGTAGTAAATGCTTCTTTGACTTGCCTTTTCATTTGAAGACCTAAGAACAATAATTATTTGTAAAGTATGAACACCATGTGCAGAATCTGATGATTGTATGACATGGCATGACAATCTTTTGTTTGTTTGTTGTTTTTTTTTTTTTTTTGTAATGATATTGAAACAAGATAAGTTTGTTTCAAGAGACATTTTTACAGTCTAAAGGTCAAACTTGCGACAATGAATTTCTATGGTGAATTTTGAACAGCTGAAAATTTATGCATTATTTGTACATCTCTTTCAAAATATAATTTATGAGTTAGGTTGAGAAATGGTCTAAGAGGATTCAGGACTTCTTGAGCACATAATCAATCCGTTGTATCAATTTGATACCCCTTTGATTTTTTGCAGCCTAAGTTACAAAATAGATTTGTCTGCCCACAATTTATATCAAAGAAAAAATGTATTGACACATACATAGGCCCGTATTCTGGAGCGAAGCACGATTTGCAAGTTTGTACACAGCTTTTGTGTGATCCTTTTGTCTGTTGTTGACTGATGCATCAGACAAAAGGATCACACAATAAGTTTACATGACCTTGCGACGTATAAAAATTCAGTCTTTAATCAGTTCAGAATATGGGCCATAGTGTTCATAGCTTTTTCTATGTACAAAGTATAGTATTGTTTGTATTCTTTTTCTTTCCCTATTTGCTTTGTTAAGTTTGCAAAAAATCATTTCATATCTTGATTATTTACAATTCATCTAACCATATAAAAACTTTGTAATTACTTTGTTGGCTTCTATATATTAGACTTCATTGTTCATCATGACCATTTGAGTATACATTTGTATCTATAATGTGTAAGTAATATGTTTAGATTTCTCTGAGTTATTATTGAAGTTAACCTGATCACCAGAGCGCTAAGAAATGCCAGTATAAAGCGCTATACATGTATAAATAAAATTGTTATTATTATGTCCCAATTTGATCAAATTGGGACATAATAATAATAATTTAAGGTACTAATGGAAAAAAAATCTAAAGTATGAAAATGAATCACAATCTAGTAGTATTTGATATTTCATTTCCATAAAGAAGGAAACTCAGGTTTTCTTCTGCAATTTTTTTTTTCTCATTTGGTGTTGTAGATCTTGAAATATGATAAATTTCCTATAATCAGGAAAAGTCAATTTTTCGCATGCTTTGCAAAGGTTTCGCACTTAATTACCATAAATACAGCGCTCTGGAACAGTAGGTGTGTGTAATTTGGCTTCACTAGTTGTCTCAAAAATTTGAGCTTAACTTTTGCGTTATAAAAGCAAAGAAAAATCTTTTGGCTTAATTTGGTACCACATACACACATCATTTAAGAAGATTTCATACCTAAATTATTTTTACCCGACTGTACAATTTTTGTGATACAATCTGTACATCATACATGCAGATTTTTATAAAATAACAGCTTAAATGTTTAGTAGACCCCATTCAATAACAAAATAAATCTTAAAGTCCTAGACCGGACCGGCAAATGAAATAGCCAAAAACGAAAGCTAATATGCTATATAATACAACAATTCCAAATAGGGCGTTTTATTGTCCATCCTAGAAAGTATTTAATTAAAAAGATGACGAACCTCAACCAGGCCACCCCTCCCGAATACTCGTAAAATTACCCCTAATTTAAAAGTGCAAGTGATGAACGTCAAAAAATGTTAAGGAATCTACAGCAGTCCTGCGGCTAGGCATGACGGCTTTCGCCTTTAGAAAACAACGTTTGTATTGCTATGTCAGCACAATAAGACGCCCTGTGAGCTAGATTCTAATTGTTATGAAATGAAAGGCAAAGTCAATCATGCCTGGCCCACAGGACTGCTGTAGCATTCCATTAACATTTTTTGACGTCATAACTCGACTTTTAATTAGGGGTAATTTTACAAGTATTCGGGAGGGGTGCCTGGTTGAGTTCGGTTCATCTTTTTAATTAAATACTTTCTAGATGGACAATAAAAACGCCTTAATTTGGAATTGTTGTTACTATAAGCATATTAGCTTTCGTTTTGCTATTCTCATTTGTGTCCGGTCTGCGACTTTAACTCATTCACTTACACAACCTACATGAATATCAATAATTGCAATGTTTATATATATCTTTTGTTATACAATTGTTTATTTTTGATCATAATTTTTTCTTACATCAACATTGTGTGAAATCATCTATTTGCATGGAAAAATAAATATGATTTAAATGAATCGTAATAAACTTGTATCTGTTATCCTTCTTGTTCATTGCAACTGGACCTCAAGGTGATCTTTAATACAAAATCTTGCTTTTATTCTTGATTGAGAGCTGTCATGATGGCGTAATACCGATGTCTTCCATTAATAGATTCTGAGTCCAGGTATAAGCTTATCAGCCCTCATCCTCCCATCCCTATATCACCATCATTACATCATACCTGGTTGCCAATGGTGATGATTGAGGGGAGGTTTATGATGGTGGTCGACGGGGCCAGTCAATCTCTCAACCGTGCAGATGCTTTGTGGCACCATGTCGGATCCGTCACAAGAAATATTTGAAAGATTCTGCGCCATGGAAAAAAATGGGGGGGGGGCGTGCGCCCCGAGCCCCCTGTTTGGATACGGACATATGCATCAGAAAATATGTAAACTGTCAAAAGTTTTAGTTTTTGTTTAACTTGCCTTCATTCTTATTTCTATATCATTTGTGTTCACACTTAGGACAATAATACTGGGAATACCAAACTATGTGTTGATAACGAGATGGGTCAAAGTCATTAGGTCAAAAGGTCAAAATATGGGCCATTTGACAAAAATTATTACAAAAGTTTTGCTTAACTGGCTCTCATTTTTTTTTAAATTTCTCCATCAATTGTGTCACACTAATAGAAATGATTCCTTGGGTAATACTCGTGTGGTCGCATGTTGATGAGGATGATAAAGAAAGGGGAGGGGGTGGAGGTTTGTGTGTCGAATGGATAAGTCCGGCGACTGATGATCACAAGGTTCGAATCCCCCCCCCATTCCACTAATGTCCTTTGGTAAGATATTAAATCTACGTCTCCAGACTTTACCGAGTAAGTAAATGGGACCGGTAGAAGACATAATTCCTCGAACGCCTAAACGCAACTTTATTAGGCTAGTTATGCTATTGCTGGTAAAATATAAGCTGCGCCACTGCGTTAGTTACTAGATAGTCGGCGCATTATAAATGCTTAATGTATTTTATTTCTTAATTAAGGAAAGGGAAAAAGGGGAAAGGGAAAAAATAAGAAAGTGAGAGAGAAGAGAGGGGGGGAGAGAGAGAAGCAAAGGAGAAGATAAATATGAAAGAGCAGGGAAAGAGAAAGAGAAACCATTAAGATAAAGATCAAGTAAAAATAATTCGAAAACTTGCGACACCAGGCGAGACTAACAATGGCGCTGCTTGATTCCACATCAATTACCAGGGAGGGGGGGGGTAATTGTCCGGGGGAAAATGTCCTCGGGGTAATTGTCCCTCGGGTAGTTATCCGGGATAATGTCCGGGGGTAATCGTCCGGGGTAATTGTCCGAGGTGGAATGTCAGGGGTAATTGCTCGGGGGTAATTGTCCTCGGGGGGGTATGTCCTCGGGGGTATATTGTCCGGGGTATTGTCCAGGGTAATTGTCCGGGTGATTGTCCTGGGGTTAATGTCGTCCGGGGTAATCTGTTCTCCGGGTAATTGTCCGGGGGGTGATTGTCCAGGGGTTAATTGTCCTAGAACCCAACTAGTGTGGCACCTATGTCGTTTCGTTTGCAAGTCATGTTAATGTTTGGCAACACTATATATATGTTCTACTTGATCACCACGAATCAGAAAATATTCGCCAATTTTTAATTGACCTTTTTGTGGACCCAAAATGAAGGTCAAAGGTCAGGCTTCATTAACATAAACATAATTTTGTTCAAATTCTGTCAAGTTTGGTATCAAATTGAAGGTAATGTTATAACTAGCAATTAAGTCAATTCTCATTTTTTTACCCGACCAGTCAGTTTTGAGCAATATGCAAATTAGTTTATTTATGCATAATTGAATGCATAAGAGAGTCAATTTGAAAGGCGATCAGACACAACATATCCATAGACAATATTAATAATTAAATTAAAACGTAAATCATACTAGTCTAATATTGTTGCCACGTTCTGGTGACCTTTATGACCTTGAAAATAGGTCAAAGGTCAATTTATATGATGATTAACAACCTGGAAATGGCATTAATTTGGCAAAAACCGAATTTCCTATGAACTTTGACCTTATTTCTAAGTCAAATGTGTCAAGTAAGAATATGACGACCTCTATTTTTTGATTGATGGCATCAAGGAAATCATATACAAAGCCTCGCGTCATCATCGTAAAGTTTGTATCCTACCGAACTCGCCGACTCGTGTTGTCCAAGCGAAGTGAACTGAAAGGAAAGCATATGGGCATCGATGAAGACCTCACAAAGTTCAATGCTGACCTCCTAAGAAAGACAAAAGATGTAAAGAAAATCATAGCGGCCTGGACTTCTGATGGAAGAGTGATTGCACTCCTCCCAACTACTGGGGGAAAGTCAGTCAAGAAATTAATAAAGGACGAAAGTGAATTGGACAAGATTTGAAAATATCTTTATTGCTAAATATGCCAAGAGAGTCCTTTGATTTTGTTGGCTATGTGATTATGATGTTTTGCAGCATATAAAACTCTTTATTTATTGATGCATTCGAATTCTAAAGATAATAGTTAAAGGACTTTACATATATTTATGTTCTTTGTTTGTCGTCCATTGAATTGTCCATTCTATTTCATACCATATTCCATTACCTTACTGTGTATATTTCACTTGTATATATTATATTTGAATTATGTTTTTATATATTGTTATGTTTTTATATTGTTGAATGGAAAATAAATACAATACAATACAATACAATATTCATGTTAGTTGCCAACAAAGTCAAGCTTATACGACCTATAGGTCAAAGGTCAAAGTTCAAGAAAGACGTTTTGGCCAAAGTTTTTTGTCTTGACCTTAGTCTTATTGGGCCGTTTTACTTGAAATATGTTATTGAACACTGTTAATGTGTTCTACTTGATTCCATGAACCAGGAAATGTTCGTTTTCATTGACCTTTGACCTTTAAATGAGGTGAAAAATCCAAACAATACACAGTTTCTACTATTTCCAGGTTTTTTAGCGTCATGTTATTTGAACTTTGACCTTAACTAGAGGTCATATGTGTCAATGAAAAATAATAGCAACGTTGATATTCTGGTTCATGGTATCAAGGGATCATGTAGAACTGTTGTTATCAAAATTATTAAGTTAATAAGGCTAAACAGGACTATGATCAAGGCAAAAACTCTGGCCCTTACGTATTCCTTAAACTTTCTATGTGTGTCTTGACCTTGTTTTATTGGCCATATTAGAGCTTAATAATTTTGATAATCATAGTTATTTTTGTTTAACTTGTTCCCATAAATGATGTTGCTATTCTCTTTCATTGACATGTATGACCTCAAGTTAAGGTCAAAGTTCAAATAACGTGACCCTAAAAAATCTGGAAATAGTAGAAACTATGTATTTTTTGCTCTTTTTACTTTATTCAAAGGTCATAGGTCAATGAAAACGAACATTTCTTGGTTCATGGAATCAAGTAGAACACATTAACAGTGTTCAATAACATATTTCCAGTAATACGGCCCAATAATACTAAGGTCAAGACAAAAAACCTTGGCCAAAACGTCTTTCCTGAACTTTGACCTTTGACCTGTTGCTGGTATAAGCTTGACTTTGTTGGCAACTAACATAAATATGATTTCCTTGATGCCATCAATAAAAAAATAGAGGTCGTCATATTCTTGCTTGACACATTAGACCTAGAAATAAGGTCAAAGTTCATAGGAAATTCGGTTTTTGCCAAATTAATGCCATTTCCAGGTTGTTAATCATCATATAAATTGACCTTTGACCTATTTTCAAGGTCATAAGGGTCACCAGAATGTAGCAACAATATTAGACTAGTATGATTCACGTTTTAATCTTGGTTAGTTTTTATTTATATTGTCTATGGATATGTTGTGTCTGATCGCCTTTCAACTTGACTCTATTATGCATTCAATTATGCATAAATAAACTAATTTGCATATTGCTCAAAACTGACTGGTGGGGTGAAAAAATGATAATTGACTTAATTGCTAGTTATAACATTACCTTCAATTTGATACCAAACTTGACATAATTTGAACAAAATTATGTTTATGTTAATGAAGCCTGACCTTTGACCTTCATTTTGGGTCACAAAAGGTCAATTAAAAAATTGGCGACATATATGTTCTGATTCGTGTGATCAAGTAGAACATATATATAGATGTTGCCAAACATTAACATGACTTGCAAACGAAACCTATATTTTCCCCACAGGATGCCACACTAAACCTTTAACGTCAACATCCGACAGACGTGACTGGGATTCGTGTTGAAAAATTTTTCCGGCCTGCGGCCAAACGGAAGGTCATATATGAGCCATAGGGGTAGGTTTAAGAAGTCAATCGGCTCAAATCATGTCCATTTTTCCGTTTTTCCATTTTATTTTTAATTTTTTAATTTTAATCTTTTAATTTTTAATTTTTTTTTATTTATTTTTTTTTTTTATACATTTTTTTCTCTTTCGGCGCCCCTTTAAGGTCAATTTGGCGCCCCTTTTCTACCCGGGGGCCCGGGCCCGTAAAGCCCCCCCCCCCCAAAAAAAAAAAAAAAAAAAAAAAAAAAAAAAAAAAAAAAAATACGCGCATGACTGTGTGGGATAATCAAGGACTACCAATAATATAAAGGGTGTAACTCCACCGGGGAATTGGATTGGAAATACCCAGTATTATATGGTGAGCATAAGCATGATGATTGCTATTAGAAAACAGTCTCTTCTCATTGTTATCATACCAACGAGGAACCGGGACTTTTCAAGCGGCAAAATCGCTCGATTATCGTAAATTTATATCTGTGAATTTGTTACAGCGAATAAGGAATACTGCCATTATAATGTAGCTTTTGTCAGCTGATGGTTTGGATTGCATACTTTGATCTTTTCGCTGTTTATTTTTTGAGAAACAAAAAATGGGTGACTTCGTCGGTTTGAATGCCGATGGGAAGATCTATCAAGTAAGGAGATCTATCTTGGACAAATTTCCGAAGAGTAGCTTAGCTGGTGATTCTCTTCACGAATATCCAACAGATCGAGATGGAAACTTTTTTATCAATGTGGATGCAGAATTATTTCGCCATGTTCTCAACTACATGAGGTATGGAAAGCTCTGCTTACCACGGGGATTCGGTGAGCTCGAATTATTGCGTATGATAGCACAGCAATTGGGCATCTCTAAAATGTCTGACGACATCTGGCAATATAACGTAAAGCCTATGGAAGTAAAAATTAGTCGATAAAAAGGGAGCATTTGTCAGACGGAACGCGATGGCGTGATACACCTTACCTATCTTGGACTCCATGTTATCTCGTGACATTTCACAGAAAAATCTGATGTCAATTATCATGATTATGGAATTATAGATCTTCAGATGACCCCAAGCTATAGAAGACTGCTGCAACTATCGAAAAGTCCTAAAAATCCAAAGCAACAGGATTGGCACAACAAGGGCGGCAGCACATTTTGACCAGTCCAACACGATGACTCTCGTTGCTCTACAAGTACTGAACTACTCAAAGCCCTGGAATAGTAGAAAAGACAACAAAGTCCTACATGTATAACGTTTATTCTACAAGTCTGTTCACTGGAAACCTGCAGAAGATATCCTTGAATAAAGATACACCAAGATCAGTGAGAGAAAACACCAGTCATCTAATTCCATTACAATGCCGAACGAAGGCATAAACAAATACTTTAATGGACCGAAACCCTCGGACAGCAAAAACCTGGGCCCATATTCCAGATCGTTACAAAAGGATGACATGATCATATTATTTGTTCTTGTGGTATCTAAATGATTATGATATTAGATGTTCAATTTTAGAGGGATACATGAAATGCTGAAGCAAAATATTGGATTTGTCTCCAACTCCAAGTACTTTTCTTCCGATCTTACAATTTTTCTGGGTATCCCACTCAAGGTCATCATAATGTGCATTGTGTGGAAGTGACATCAGCTTTGCAAGAAATACATATAGTTAATTGGGGCTAATGTAACAAATATATGAAACAACCTTGCTCTCTACTTTTTACTGGTTCAATGTCAAGGCTTTTTAAAAATTAATTGTCATGTTTGTTCACTCAGTTTGCTATAAAGTAGACAAAAATGTAATTAGAAAATTCTGTTACATATTCTTAATAATCTTAATCTCACACAGCAGTGAAAACAGATTTTGCACAGTTTCATTATAAAGAATCATTTCGACTCCATTTCATGCATGAGGTTATTGATGCGTATTCGTTTGTAATGTCCTAATTGCCTAACAAAGCACTTCCAAATTTTATGCCATGTAATACCTGTACCATTCAGTGGATCATCTCTCTCTCTCCTTATGGCACTCTGCAGGCCCGTAACTAGGGGGGTTCGGGGGTTCGAACACCCCCCCCCCCCCCCCCCCGCAGGCGAGCAGGGTCCGCTTGACCAAAAAAAAAAAAATTAAAACGGCCATTTTTTTGGCAGAAATGCAGCAGATACTTGAATAGAAACACAAAAAAGGAAGATTAAAACACTTTGTCAGTCCCCCTACATGTAAAATCTTTCGCTCGCGCTTCGCGCTCGCAACTTTTTATTTTGGGGATGGTAATCATGTTTTTTTAGAACAAATTATGCAGGAATTACACTTAAACCATTTCGCAGGAATGTTTTCGTTTGCATTTGTGTTCTTATTTTAAAATGTTATCTTCATATTTAGGAAATGATGTAACAGAAATAAGGCCTAGTGGCAGGGGCGGTGGAACGGGGGGGGGCAGGGGCACAGTGACCCCACTTTTTCATCCACCCTAAAAGTGCCCCTATTTACAACATGTACGACCAAAAAGTGTCCTTTTCCTAAGCTAAAAAAGTGTCATCTTTATACTAAAAGAAGCCTTTCAGAGTTTTGAAAAGTCCCGTGAAACTTTTTGTTTAAAAACGGGGCACATTCAATACTAAAAAGGGCCCCTTGTTACTCCATATATCTTTTAAAACCCCAATTTTCCGGCTCGCGCTTCGCGCTCGAGGATACTAAAAACGGGGTCCATAATGCACAATAAACTACAATTTTGAGCTCATAGTTTTCTACTTGCGCTTCGTGCTTGAGGATATTGGGGTCTAACAGAAGCGGTGGAACCGGGGCAGGGGGCACACTGCCCCCACTTTTTATGTACTCTAAAAGTGCCCCTTTTCTTAGCTTAAAAGGCCCTTTTTATACTAAAAAGAAGCCTTTCATACTCTTCAAATGTCCCATGGACAATTTCCTAAAAAGTGTCACTTACAATATTAAAAGTGCCCCTTTCTTTACTTCATATGTCTTTTAAAGACAGGGGGTAGCCAGCTTCCATGGGTAATTTGACACCATGAATGCTTACCCAGTAACGGGTGTTTTTATCACCTTATTTTTACGACCATTATTTAATGCCTTGTATCTTCCACCCATGGCTCCATCTGGTAAAGTCATTAAATCTCACTTTCCCTGGCCCGATGATTCCCGAAGCTGTCCATGGTGGGACAGATTGTTATGCTGTGGTTCAGAAATTTAGCTTCAAGACAGGTATTTCAAGTGCTTTTCACAAATTGTGGGATCAGCAAATTATAATCCACTCCCCAAATTTTCCTGCTCGGTCGCTATGCGACCTCGCACTGTAAAATTAACAAACAATAAGTATATATTTAAAAAAAAAGGGTTGGATCCAGTGCCCACTGCTAGAGACAAACCTTGTCAAAAGAATTGGTGCAATTGTGTTTGGAGTAGATTGGGGGTGGGCTAGGGGCCTCACAGCCCACAAAATATTCATAGCAAAGATTATTAATGAGCCAAGATTATTATGTATCTTCAACAAGGATCCTAAAAAGAGTCCATAAGGCACAATTTTTAGCTCAAAACTTTCAGCTCAATTAACTCCAATTTTGATTTAAAAATTTTGGGCTCGCGCTTCGCGCTCGCGGATACTATAAGTAGGGTTTATAAATTAAAAAAAAAAAAAAAATGCACAATTAACCCTTGTTTTGAGCTTCGTGCTCGCGGATACTAAATAGAGTCTATAATCATGATAATGCATAGTTTACTCTAAAGTTTAACACAAAATTTTCGGCTCGCGCTTCGCGCTCGAAAAAAAAATCCTTGTAAAAGGTCCACTTTTTCAAATTTCGAACCCCCCCCCCCCCCGTAAAAATCCTAGTTACGGGCCTGCTCTGCAAATTTGCTTCATTAGCCTGCGTTGTACACCTCTTAAATTTTGAAATAGTAATATCAACTTGGATTAGATTCAATTCCAACAATCAAATAAAAATACAGGAATAGACTGATATACATGGAATACATGGAATTATTTAATCATTTATAATACATACTAATATTTGAATATATATTCCAAACATATACAAAAATATCTACAAATGTACATACTTACATTTCGTTTTTTTGTTTTTAAATCACCCACAAACCAATATTCAACATTGTAAATATTTAGTGTTTTAAAAACAGTTCGGAAGTTTGTTCAAATACTTCATATTATTTGGGTGCGGGTATGTAATTATTCTTTGTTTTTCTTATTTGTCTCAGTTCGGATTGTTACATGGCTGCTTTGTGTTGAGTTTGATCTAACTATATTAGCTTGATTCTTATAGCTTAAAATTTTTAATGTTGGTGAAGGAAACTAAATCATATTTCTTGTGCGATGAATTCACCGTTTGTATGTGTCACTCTGTCTCAGACAATGATACTGGTAGGATCAAAAGCTCAGGCCTGCTTAATTAATGGGGCTCAATTATTAGCTCTCTTTTATTAGATTTATCAGTTCTCTGTTATTGAATTCACTTTCCATTACAACAAAATTCATGATTCTAAATAGTAAATGCCTCTTTTGATTGCCTAGTGCCTTTGAAGACTTAAGAAAAAAAACTTAGAACAGGTGACAATTTATACATTATGCAGTATGTACATTTCTTTCAAAATACCTTTAATGAGTTGGCTGAGAAAGGGTTGAAGAGGATTGGTCCCAACTCAAATCCAATTTGCGGGATTTCTCAAGCATACAATAAATCTGTACTATCAATTTGATACTCCTTTAATTTGTCAGCCTATGGATGAAGTTGCAAAAAAATATTTGTACAACAATTATATCAAAGAAAAAATTATTGTAGCTTTTCTACATACAAAGTATAGTATTGTATGTATTCATTTTCTTTCCCTATTTACAGAATGCTTTGTTAATTTGCAAAAAGTCATTTTATATCTTGATTATTTACTATTTATCTAAACATATATAAACTTTGTAATTATTTTGTTGGCTTCTATTAGACTTCATTGTTCATCATGACCATTTGAGTATACATTGGTACTTATAATGTGTAAGTAATATGTTTAGATTTCTCTGAGTTATTATTTAAGTTAACCTGATCACCAGAGCGCTTAAAAACACCACTATGAAGCGCCATATAAAAAAAAATTATTATCATTATTATGTCCCAATTTGATCTTTAATAAAAAAATCTGGGCAATTCTTATTTTATTCTTTATTCTTGAGTTTGCAAAAAATAATTTTATATCTTGATTATTTACAATTTATCTAACCGCATAAAAACTTTGTAATTATATTATTGGTTTCTATTAGACTTCATTGTTCATCATGACCATTTGAGTATACATTACTATTTATAATGGTAAGTAATATATTTAGATTTCTATGAGTTATCATTTAAGTTAACCTGATTACCAGAGCGCATAGAAACACCAGTATGAAGCGCTATATGAATAAAATTATTATTATTATTATGTCCCAATTTGATCTTTAATAAAAATCTGTGGAATTCTTACTTTATTCTTGATTCACAGCTTAATGTCATGATGTCATAGTTAGTCCAATATCATCTTTGGATAAATTCTGAGTCCATGCACCTCTTCATTCTCTATTTTCTATTTGTTTTTTTATATGCAAAGGTGGAGGGGATGGGTATACAGTCTGTATCAAATAAAATGGTACTAATGGGGAAAAAAATAAAGTATGAAAATGAATCACAATCTAGTAGTATTTGGTATTTCCATAAAGAAGGGAAATCAGGCTTTCTTCTGCATTTTTTTTCTCATTTGGTGTTGTAGATCTTGAAATATGATCAATTTTCTATAATCAGGAAAAGACAATTTTCGCATGCTTTGCAAAGGTTTCGCACATAATTGCCATGAATTCAGCGCTCTGGATCAGTAGGTGTGTGTAATTTGGATTCACTAGTTGTCACAAAAATTTGAGCTTAACTTTTGCGTTATAAAAGCAAATTACACCAAAAAAGTGCATCAGCAAGAAAATCTTTTGGCTTAATTTGGTACCACATACACACATCATTTAAGAAATTTAAGAAGATTTCCTACCTGAATTATTTTTACCCGACTGTAAAATTTTTGTGATACAATCTGTACATCATACATGCAGATTTTTATAAAATCACAGCTTAAATGTTTAGTAGACCCCATTCAATAACAAAATAAATCTTAACTCATTCAGCTTACACAACCTACATGAATATCATAATTGTAATGTTTATACATATTTTTTGTTATACAATTGTTTATTTTGATCATAATTTTTTTTCTTATATTAATATTGTGATGTGAAATCATTTATGTGCATGGAAAAATAAATATGATTTGAATTGAATCGGTAATAAACTTGTATTCTGTTATCCTTTCTTGTTCATTGCAACTGGACCTCAAGGTGATCTTTAATACAAAACTAGATCAATCTTGCTTTTATTCTTGATTGAGAGCTGGTCATGATGGCGTAATACCGATGTCTTCCATCGATAGGTTCTGAGTCCAGGTATAAAGCTTATCAGCCTCATCCTCCCATCCCTCTATATCACCATCCATTACATCATCATCCTGGTTGCCATGGTGATGATGAGGGGATGGGGTGTTATGATGGTTGTCGACGGGGCCAGTCAATCTCTCCATCCGTGCAGTGTTTTGTGGCACCATGTCGGGTTCCTGCACAAGAAATATTTGGAAAGATTCTGCGCCATGAAAAAATGGGGGGGGGGGGCGTGCGCTCCGAGCCCCCTGTTTGGATACGCACATATGCATCAGAAAATATGTAAACTGTCAAAGTTTTTAGTTTTTGTTTAACTTGCTCTCATTTCTTTATTTCTATATCATTTATATTCACACTTAGGACAAATAATACTTGGGTAATATGTGTTGATAAGGATGATGGGGTCAAAGGTCATCTAGGGGTCAAAAGGTCAAATGATATGGGCCATGTTACAAAAATTTTACAAAAGCTTTTGTTTAACTGGCTCTCATTTTTTTTTTTTTTTTCTCCATCAATTGTGTTCACATTTAATAGAAATGATTCTTGGGTAATACTGTGTGTGCATGTTGATGAGGATGATAAGAAAGGGGGAGGGGGTGGAGGTTGTGTGGTCGAATGGATAAGTCGGCGGACTGATGATCACAAGGTTCGAATCCCCCCATTCCACTAATGTCCTTTGGTAAGATATTAATCTACAGTCTTCCAGACTTTACCCGCATAAGGTAAATGGGTACCGGTAGGAAGACATAATTCCTCGAACGCCTAAAACGCCCTTTATTAGGGCAGTTATGGCTATTGCTGGGTAATAATATTAGCTGCGCTACTGATTAGTTTACTAGATAGTCGGCGCATTATAAATGCTTAATGTTATTTTTATCATTAATGGGAAAAGGGAAAAAAGGGAAAAAGGAAAAAATAAGAAAGTGAGAGAGAGAGAGAGAGGGGGAGAGAGAGAGAGAAGGCAAAGGAGAAAGATAAATATAAAAGAGCAGGGAAAGAGAAAGAGAAAACCATTAAGATAAGATCAAGTAGAAAATAATTCGAAAACCTGCGACACTTTCAGGCGAGCCTACTACACAATAGGGCTGGCTGAATTCCAACATTCTAAGTAGTCTAACCCGCGTGAACGCGGTGGGTGGGATGTATATTTGTCCGGGGGGTATGAAAATGTCCTCGAGGTATGTAATTGTCTCATCGACTAGTATCGGCTATAAGTAATTTCCGCGGGTTTACATTGTCCGGGGTTTTTAACGCGAGGATGTGGTAATATTACCGGGTACGATGGTAATTTGTCCAATCGGGTACCAGATAATTAGCCGTCATCAAGCCTGTGAATTTCCTCGGGCTGAGAGGAGCAAGAGGGACTTTCCGGGGTTAATTGTATACCGCAGGGTTTGAGGTATGTCCTCGGATGATAAATTCTTCCAAGGTAATCTGTTACTGTGTCCGAATTGTAGCGGCCTCTGTTTGACTATGGGATGGTGCTTCGCGGTGCTGGCTGTAATTTTGGCCGAGGGTAATTGTCCGTGGTGAATGTTTCCGGGGGTAATGCTCGGGCGTTAATTGTCGGCCTGGGTGATGCAGGGGTAATTTAGTCCGGGCATTCGGAATCCGAGCGACTAGATGTGTGATGCTCCTGGCGGGTAATTTCCTAGAACCAACTTGACATCACCATTGCCGACAGACGTAGATGGGATTCGTGTGAAAACTTCTTGTCCCGTGCCATGCCTGCCGAAACGGCTAAGTTCAATATCAGCCACGAGGGTAGGTCTTAGAGAAGTCGAATCAGCTCAAAACATTTTAATTCTTTTTTTTTTTTTTTTTACGATGATTTTATTTTTTTTTTTAAAACATTTTTCTCTTTGTCCGGCGCCTGCCTCTAATAAAACTTGTCAAGCTTTATCGGGATCGAGCTCCAACCGACTTTTCCTATCCCTGCTGGCAGCAGCTCCTGCAGTCCCGTAAATACCACCCTCCCCCTCCCCCTCCACCCCAGAATACGCGTTATCATTGACTACGCATCACCTTAACCAGTATTGTGCTTGTATTTTTATCTGTAAGTTGAGTATTTATTTTATTTAAATCACCCCTCCTTCCATCAAGATATTTTCGCAAGTCAAGTTTTTAGGTGATCATATGTTTTTGTACTGATCCATAAAAAGTAAATACTAGGTCTATATAGAAAGCTGCATTTATCACCTTTACAAATTGTGGGTGCCATCTTGTTAAGATAATGTTATCATTGAATAGGCAATATACTGTGAATATTAGAGCAATTCGGAAGTGAATTATGGGTGGGTGCTAATATTTCATTGTTTTTCGGAGATCATCGATTTCTTTTACTCATTATATGCAATGTATTCTGTTAATTTTGCGTTCGTGTCACAGTTAAAGTGACTTATAGTTTTTGGCCACTAAATTTCAAAGTCGTGAGGATTATATATTTGGTGATTTCTACCACGAATGAATTGTTTTTGAATGATGTGAATGATGGTGAAGCCGAAAGGCATGTTATGTCATTGACTTTGGTAGGAAATTTGCCTTCGTCAGTGTTTGTGTGAGGTAATACTGATTTTTTTTAGACTGGTTGCTTGTTGCATGTCTGAATATGCCACATTTATCGAATATGCTTAGGGCCCTGGTAATTGGACAACTCCAACAGGTCCGTAAC
>CALNVZ010000674.1:1300618-1381638 GCA_940671915.1 Paracentrotus lividus | reverse complement strand
ATGAATGAAACTTGTTTAAACTGTTATTGATTGGATCTGAATTAAATGGAAATGAAGCAAATGAAAGTGGCTTGAATTGAATGGAATGAAATTAAATCCACTTGCATCGAATGACAATGAATTGAATCTAAATTGTGTAAATGGATCTGATATTAAATAAAATTGAATTGAATAAAAGTGGCTTATATTGAATGGAATTGAATGGATATGCAATGAAATATAATTGCTAATGACTGACCTCCGATGACATGTGAGAAGATCACATGACCATTCCCACAAGCCCCTGCAACCTGCGTCCCATCTCCGCTCCATGCTATGTGGAAGATGCTACCGTATTGGGCTTCTCTAGGGCATAAGACCACTGCAACAGAAGACATGGTAATAGCATGATTATCATTTAAAAAAAAAAAAAAAAATGAACATTTTGATATTTGTTTGAATATAAACATTTATTTTACACAGATATAAGATAAAATAAAATGTTTAAAATATATGAACAATCTTTTCATCATAGAGAGTTGTGGTATTCAATAAAAATAACTTTCAGCAACTTTTGGAGGCTTTTTTATAATTAGCTTGTTTTGAACAAACAATTTACTGCATGACACACATAACACAATCAATTTAAACGAGTTTCTCTCGATTTGCTATGCCATTGGCTCAAATATTGAACAACGCCCTATAATTTTTGATCCACACAAGCTCTAAAGATACTAACCCCACTCTTGTCGCACAGTCGAAGGGTATTGAAGGAGCCTATAGCAAAGAGCTCTCCATCAGGGGCCAGGCTACGGATACAATAGGCGTAGTCATGGGCATGACAGCTATAGAGCTGACGACCGTATGAATCCCAGACACGATACTTGCAGTCCTCTCCTCCAGATAAGATCAGATTGTCACTGGGTTCCAGTCCACCTTTAGAATAACACCATCATGAGCTTTCCACTGTAAAAGCAAGATATCACAGATTTGTTTTGAGAACAATACTGTTACAGTGTCAGGAGTGAGCATTTTAATTTGACATTTGTTAATTGGATTGAGGATATAATGTTTCTAGGTTCATGACCCACTGCACCAACTCCATGATACCTCAGTTTATAGCAGAGTAAAATTCAAGAGATTTAACCAAGATTTCATTCAATAAAAATTAATTTAAAAAGTCAGTAGTGTAATACATGACTATCTGACTAAACTGTAACATTCCTGTTGTTATTTTGTGGGGGGGGGGGATTGTCCTTTGGAACCAAGTGTCCAACAGGGCCCTGTATCAAAGAAAGTTGTGATCATTCGCAAATCAATAGTAACCAATCAAGATCCTTGTTGAATATACTTCTGGCAGAAAAGCTCACTGTGAACAATCAGTATAATTTGCAATTGGTCGTAACCCTTTATTTTACCGGGCACTGAAGAAAATCACAATCAAGGTGGAATTTCAAAATATAGTAGAGCCAGAAACATGTGTAGTCATCACATTTTTGGAATAGATTAACCACACTAGTTTTTGTGTAAAAGAAATTCAGATATTTTAAATGTAGAGTTGGTGAAGTGAAAAAATTATTGTGCAGCACAGACCTTTGACAAATAATGCACAAAATTGACTTGAGATTTAATTTCACTGTAGTTGGATATAGTGTTGTGTTAATAAACTACAGCAAACAATGTTGATGAACTTACCTGAAGGGGCTTAGCATTAGCTTGTAGCGACTTGATAATGAGCTGTTTGCCGTTGGTTATTAGTACTTGATCTGAATCAGGTGACCAGCATATTGAATACACAGCAGAACCTATTAAAAAGCAATTATGAAAAAAGTGATTCTTAGAAAAATGATTTTGGGAACCAAAGGATAAATAGCATGTTTGGAAAATTATTAACAACTATCACATTCCTTTAAAAAATTGAATTAAAGTTGTAGAATGTTGGGCTTTTCATGAATAAAAAAGGGTTTGACAGGTGTAAAACATTAAAATAAATGGGCTAGATGTAGTGATTTAAAAATCCCTTTTGTCATATTTGAATTGGAATTCTACATGTATCAAATTGAGGTATTATTTGATTTTTCATGAACATGATCATGAGACACAAATCTTTGTCAATTTGAAAATCACTGAGGGGCTGAAAGTGTCATAGAGTGCAATTTTTTCTTCTAATATTACATATCATTGGTGGGGTGATAAATCTTGTATCACATAAATGTGAAAGATTCAGGAATGCAGAAAAACATGGCCGCCAATGCGCTACAACATATTGCCTTTACATTTTTTAGGAAAGAGAGCTTGAATGAGGACAAGACATCACTTGACTAATAACCAGGGATTAATATGATAAAGGAGATTTTTACCAAAACTGAAATATGAGGTTTGCCCATCAGCCTTTTAAAGGACTCATCCGGGCTGGAGTTTGCATTATTAAGAAAAATGAAGTAAAATCGAAAAAGCACAACACTGAAAATTTCATCAAAATCGGATAAGAAATAGCAAAGTTATGAATTTTCTTAGGTTTTGAATTTTTTAGGAAACAGTTCTTCAAATTGGCAAACTGATGATGTCTCAGTCCCCTACTTTCTTTGTATTTTATTGTATGAAATACCAATTAACAGATATTTCTGCCCAAAGGACAATAAAAACACGGATTAATCCTTGTGGAATGTTCAAGATCACCAAGTGCTTTCACTTATGTATGAGGGCACGATTTTCTGTTAACGCAATATATGAAAAAATGAGATAAATAGGATTTCATATAATAAAAACACACAATAAGTAAGGGGGACTATGACATCATCAGTTCTCATTTGAATATCAAATATTCAAATGAGACAATGAAACAATTGCCAAGAACTGTTTTACCAAAAAAAATCAAGACCTTAAAAAATGCATAACTTTGTCATTTTTCATCCGATTTTGATGAAATTTTCTGTGTTGTGCTTGATGAATTTTACTTAATTTTACAAAACTTTTTCATTTCAGCCTTGACTCCTCCTTTAAAGTAAATTAACCCAGTCTTTTCTTGCTCACTACCCATTACTGACCAGTTGATGCTAGAGTTGAACGCAGCATTCCGCTTCGTGACCATATCTTGACCTGTCCGTCTTCACCGGCCGTTGCCATGGCAGTACCATCGTAGCTCCACCTCCCTGAGAGCACAGCTCCTCTATGAGCATCTACTGACTCTCAACTCGTCCAGATTTAGATATACAAGTGAAATTTGCCTTTGAGAGAGAAAAATTTACTTCAACATGCAATTCCAAGAAAAGATCTCTGTTTCACAAAGGTTGACAGTGTAAATGTTTGAATTAAATTCCAAGCCTATCTCATATTCTTATATCTCATTGATTGACTTCCACAAGGCCTACCTGATTTGATCAATTAAGAGTTGTGTAATCTATATCATTCAACTTGGAATCTTGTTCTAAGAATGATATCAAGTCTCACTTTACAAACTCTTTGTAAATAAAGTCACAGAATTGTTTAATGTTTACAAACTATATTTTCTTTTACTGTAATCAATAAAATCTTGTATGCCTCCGACACATGGCAGTAAATCCCTCACACTACTGAAATCAAAACTTTAGCCCTAGACTAAATGCCTTATCTAATCCTATAACTAATCTTCACTCCAAACCTGACACAAAACCCTACATATCTTAGCCCCGACCAGAACCACACATCTTAGTCAAAAGAGAGCCTAGAACAAAACTATCACCAGAGCAAATGCCTATGCATGAACATATGCCTGTCCGTGTATTGTATAATTGTCGCACATGAACTATGTGACTTACCAGTTCTAGGACATCTACCCCAGAGACAATTACCCCTACCAAAAATCTACACCCTAACTCTTCACCTAACCCTAACCCTTATTTCACATCTGTGGGTAGTTGTCCTGATACCTAACTTACCATCTTGAACGTCAACACAAACACATCTGATTGGGATTGCTTAGCCTTTCCCCCCAGTCCCCTGGGGAAGAAATGAATATCTGTAGCATAGATATCATTTGGTAGCTTGGCTAGACTCTTAGTCTCATCTGACAGGAGGTTCCAGCGTAAGATTTGATGATCATCACTTGCAGCAGAGTAGAGTTCCTCTGACGTCGTCCAGGCAACGCAGCTCACAAGTTCAGAATGTACACAGCCGTCAAGGAGAAAATCATAATACTACTTGCTATAATAATTGTTCATGTTTAGTGGTTTTATCCCTTGACTAGGTTGGGATGCAAACAGGGTTCTTACAACTAAATACATTTTCAAAATTCCCTGAATTTAAACAGAAAAAAAAAAAAGAGTTTTCATGAACATTTTTTTATTTGCGCCTACTATTTCATAAGTTTAAAATCCTTACAGTCCCTGTTTTTGTAAACAACATCTTTTTTGGAATAGTTGATAAAGAAGACATTTTGACAAATATCTGAAATGTTTTGCCTTGAATTTCTTTTCTGCATTTCGGCAATTTCCAGAAATTCCCTGACTCCTACCCACACTGCGCAGAGTAGTAGATTTGATTACCACAAAGGCGGTACCAATTAATGTATACTATTGTTAATATTACAAAAACTTGAAAATTTTGATGAAAAGATATGGTTTGCTCCTTGGGCAGAGATGTCTGGACCTCATGACTGGGCTCCCTTTCTCAACAGTGATGTTCTTCTGAAGCAGTTCCATACCCCGGTCCAAACTAGCTTGCACAGAGATGAAAAAAAAAAAAAAAAATTAAAAACAAAACATGCTTACAATCGTATATTAGATGATCTACATAATTACTTAGAGATCCACAACTTACAAGTAGACTCTGTCTCCAAAGACTCTCTACGATTGTTTCAAAGTCTTGGTTTTCCTGATTATTTTAATTAAATTTTCTAATCTAGATCTAATGAAATATTTGATCAGTGCACTTGAACCAAAACAAGATCAAATCAAAATTTAAATTGCTGTGCCATTGGCAAGCATTCCAACACATGGATTCCAAACCTCATTCAACAAAAAAGTTTCACAGCACTTCAAAAGACAAAGTAATTTAATATATAGATCTAGACTACTACTGGTAAAGTTAATAATTAAAAAGACCGAAGTGAAGATGTAAACAACTTAGTTAGAACTCTGTAGCCTAACTTAGTGTAGAAAGAATAACAAATAGGGCCGTGTCTAACAAAACATCACATATGCGTGCAAACCTAACTTGGAACGGATCGAAGCATTTTTGCATCGGCAGCCACCGATTCCTAATTTAATTATCATATTAACTAAATGATTCATTTTAATTATAATTGATTTACACTCACCTGATCTAATACATGAAATCTCTCTAATGAGTGGAGTAGAAGTACGGAACATTTCAAAATGATGAAATCTTGAAATCTTTATATCTCCTTTCAACCACATTGCTATGAGTGAGATCGGCTTCGAGCGCGCACCAGCTAAATATACGTTGGACGACGTTGAGGGCTTGCAGCCTAAAGAGCTTGAATAATAAGAGGACAGAACCCATTCAATAAAGTCATAGATATATACGAGAATTTTTTGTTATTGACTATCTTGTAATGGACAATGTTTGTTTACGAATTAGTAAACAAGATTGACCCGCGGAACTCAATTGACCTCATTACAGGACTAGCTTTCTTCCAGGCCCACAGATGATTTTTATTGAATAGATTTTATCACGAAGTCCCATGAAACAATATTCTACTTAGATAGATTTTCAAGATCCAGTATTTCAATGAGGGGGGGGGGGCAAAATTGGAATTCTAGATTGGTACACCCGATTTTTCCCCCTGTCATGCATCAATTTTTTTTTCACGGGGGAGGGGAGGGGATGGGGGAGGAAGTGTTTTTCTTTTTTGCCTTCATAAAGGTCCGGGGGAGGGGGGGGGGTGTAGGTGTAATTTTTTGGGGCCCCATCATAAAGGTCATCAAGTATCAGTCATAGTATGGGGTAACATTCATTACGTAAATCGGGCCGGTCTCCTTCCCCCCCCCCAATTTTTTTTTTTGTTTTTGTTTTTTTTGTGGGGGGGGGGTAGGTTTAATTTTTTTTTGCCATCATTAATTATAAATCGAGCTGGTCTTTAATTTCCACCTTTATTTTTTCTTTTCTCTTTTTTTTTTTTTTTTTTTGTGGGGGGGGGGTATGGTGTTTAAATTTTTATTTGCCTTTTGTCCATCAGGTATTGGCTAGAGGTAAATCTGGCCGGCCAACATTTTTTCCTCTTTTTTTTTTTTCATTCCCCTTTCTTGTTCTCTTTCAATTTTTTTTTTTCAGGGGGATGGGGGGTATCCTAGGTGTTAATTTTTTCATTTTTTTTATTTTGTCCATCATAAATCTTAAATCGGGCAATCGCTTTTTTTTTTTTTTTTTTTTTTTTTTTGCAGGGGCAGGGGCAGGGGGGGCGGGAGGACTGGCTGGCGGGGCACCCTGGATATGTGCCCGACATCCATCTGCAAAGTTTTCCCCAACCGTGTACAAAGTCCCATCGGTTGCAGAAAAAAGGTAACAGGAATAAGAGAAAGAGAAGAGAGAGGGGGGGGGGGAGAGAGGAGAAGAAAAAGGATTACGGTAACGACAGGAGGAAAAAGTTGAAACTTCCCGAGAGGGGGAGGGAGGTAAATAGAAAACTGTGCAGATCAATTTATCGAACAAATCTCGATTGAAACAAATAAATTTCATCCTGTTTTAATCGCATGAGTGATAAAATTAAGACGCCTATATACGAGACTAATGCTCTCAAGAGAAAAATTCTCTTTTCCTGCAAGATCCCACGGAGAGCAGATCCACGCAAAGCGGTAGTGTTTTCCCCAGTTATTTTATAATAGGTATCATGATTTTAGAGCTTAAAAAATAGCATATTATAATGTACACATACATGACATATAGGCTAAACTTATTATTCGTACCCATATTTAAATGTATAAATGTGTGTTTTATTTAAAAAACAGGTAGAAGATCGTGCGGTCAACTGGAGTGAGCTTCCACCGTAACCTCCGGTGGTGCAAGGTCACTATAGTTGACCGATGCATAAGTGTAAGTGACAAAACATCAATTTTGCAACAAATACAGAAATTCCAATTTCCAAACTATCGCCCATTGTATTATACGGCATTAAAAAGCATAAAAAGGTAAGGAAAGGGTCTACCTTTCCACAACACTTATCAAATTTCCGTTGTCAAATTTAATCAAAACAGTCAGTGAATGATTGTTGGTTCATTTGGTTTTATAAAATAGCTCTTGTATTTTACGCATCGTGGTGCGCAAAACGGTCTACGTGTGCATGCTGAATTTTCGGTGCACATGCACCACCGTGCATATTTGCGGCGCAAAAAAAGTGATAACACATACATCCGGGTCTTTTCCGTGTTTTGTTTACTTTCTGGGATGACGATCGTGATGTAGACTTGAGCTATTACCAAAAATTCCAAGGGATAATCCCTTGGAATTTTTTTGGTAAGTAACTCAAGATCTACTAGAGCAATGTCGCAATTTTATAAAAGCGCGTTAACACACTTCCCTGTATTGTGCGATTAAACGTAAATGCAGTGATCGCTCGATGCTTCTGGATGGGGCGCAGCTGCACTTCGCCTCTCCTTGCTAGCGCGATCCTCCAAGCTTCTCACGGTGCACGCATTCACCGCTAAGCACGCTCGGACGTGTGTTTAATGCGTAATAATTTTGCTTTCCTTCACTTCGCCCACAGCAGAACAACACGGGTACCTGCACCAGTCTGGTGAGTGGGACTACGCAGCTGCTCAGAGCTTGAATATCATCGACATTAATCCGCTTTTCTTCATTATGTTTTCGCTTTTAAGAATTAAAGTTAGAATTTTTATCATTGAAAAAACATAATACACCAACATAATCAATAAATTGCATACATATACATTTTAAACGTACCGTTTCTAGTAAATATGAGCTGACAGGCAGCCCAAGAAACGGCGATCGCAAATTTCAATGGAATGCATCAATTTTTTATTCACTGCGCATGTCTGCTACATCATTTTGATATTATTTTATCATAAATTATTGTTTACAGAAAAAATACAAAATAATTTTCTCTTTAAAATATTAAATACATTACTATTTATTATTTAAAAGACATGAGTATTTCTCTTAAAAAAATCAAAAACCGATACAAAACAGTAGTGATACACAAATATTGGCAAAGCTTTGACATATCAACAACTGAGATAACAACAGTCAGCTGTACTCTCGCGCTCCCGAAACGAGAATTGGATGTCGAGCAGCGGGGAACTACCCCGATGCAAGCTATCAGCACATCGCCAAATCATCAAATGGTTCCGTCACTGACAACCCAGATTAAGCTCCAATTTTGCACCTTATCATCTCTGTAGATTCATAGAGGAGAAAAATCTAATCTTACAGGGTGCTTTGCGACTGGAGTAAACATAAAATATTGTTAATAAATTTTCTAGATAGAAGCCCCGCCAGATTTTAAGAATCTAAAAAAAAAAATCATGACTGAATTAGCCAGGCTAATAATTATAATATTCATTGACATGTCTTCTTCAAACGGACATCACATTTAACATTTTTCCTGATTGACATGAGTCAGACAACAAGAACCATAACATGATAATTCTACATAAATCATTGTTCATTTATTAGAATCTAGACCTCTACTAGTGTGTTTTTATAGATTTTTCAAAAGAAAACAAATATTCTGACCAGGATTTTTCGTTATTGCTTTATTTCAGAATTGATGCTATTCGAAGTTCAAGTCGATCAACAATCAATTCACCTTACCAAGTCAACATAGTTGGTAGTCCAGCTGGAACAGCTGAAAGGCAGCTAGCTCAGAAGAGAAACAGGTCGTGGTCAAGAAACAAAATAAACAGTAAGTTTTGGGGATAAATCTCATACTCAAAGCGGGTGGTAACTTATTGTCTGTCGAACAAATGGTATAAAATTTACAAAGATCCCAATATTGACAAAGCAAAAATTTTATTTGGAATTGGAGGAAAGTTGATTTATTCTTTTGTTATTCTTTATTCTTCTTGCCTTTCTAGGTACCATCATGGAAGGTTGATCTGCTGAGTTATTTGTGTTTTTTATTATATTACAATTTCATTTCTTAAAATAAAATTTGCTCTTCATATTAACTTTGTACATTTATTCTAATGATAAACAAAAGAATTTTAAGAGAGAAAAAAATATCCTTAATGATTTTTTTTTAATTTTCTATACTTATAGATATTTGTGATTATTTCCTTAAAAATAGATCCTCTAGACATAGATTAAACTTTGATGACTTTTGACTGAAATATTGTAGCAGACTAAAATAAGGAAAGTTAAGACTGAAAGGAAATATGTTGTTATTGTTATTAACGAGAACATAAAATTTGAGAATTAGTTTGAATAACCATTAACATTAAATTCAAATTACATTTGAATCTAGATCTACTTCAAAAGAAAAAAAAAAAAAAAAAAAAAAAAAGAAAGGGCTATTTCTTAATTTTCAACTGTTTCTTAAATATTCTGCTTATTTTATTGACATCTATCTTGGTGTGTATTAAAGGTTAAACACATCTCCTAGCAGTGAGGTCTTTAGAAAGATGCTGGTCTTCGTACCAGAAGATCGGCAGGATGTTTTTAAACTTCCTGAAACATGCCGAGTATGTGCAGCTGTGAGTAACTGTAAACAGTTGATCATGGTAGATTAAATGATGTAAATTATTCATAAGATAATGCAGTCATTCCTACAGAGTAGAGATAATTCCCCCCAATGCATAATGAATGATAAAAGGATATTGTAAAAACAAATCATTGTGGGCTTTCTTTCTTTATCATTTTGTTTATGCGCATGCGTTATTGAGGTGGGCCGCTTTTCTGTTACAACCCAAGTTTTCCGAGGAATTGTTACGTTTTATTCAATCGAATTATCTCTCTTTACATTGACATCTTATCGAATAAAAGTATACATATTCTGAAAGAGAATTGTCTGAGGAATCCAAAAAAACTATCAGAAGAAGGGGATATGGGAAGTCATAAGGAGTTATCAGAGTCCAAATCAAATTGTCGAAAACGTTGGAAAAAAATATACTTTCCAGAAAAGGTTACCATGGAAACAAAATTTCACCCTACAACCAAAAGACATGCATATTTGAATACTCCTCTAAAGTCAGACATTCCAACAATGTATAACTTTTAGGGGTAAGCTTCTTTAAAAATAATGCTGCTATTGCGTGAATGCATCTGTTTCAGCGAATTAAATTTCTTGATAGAAAATTTCGGGGTAAACTATGTGTGTACAATGTAGTAATGCTATGATCTTTACTTAACCAAAATTGTACACTTGTCTAAACCCTTTTCGAAGTATTCGAGTACGGTTACATGAATATAGTGCAAAATACTATACTACAATATAAATATATCTACTAGTGTAGCTTATATAACAATTAATTTGATCTGGTTCATGTGAGAATGTCAACGACACGGCATGCAAGGTAACTCTGAGATGATCTACCTGGTGAGGATAAAGCATATCAAGCCATAGCTGTGATGTTCAATTGTAAAATGTAGTTTGAATTGTAAATATCAATCACCAAAATATCTATGATATAAATAACTTTAATGCAAACAGATGTTTATGCAATATCTGAATGCATAACATGTGGTAAGAGCCTATCATCAGTCATCATATCTCACTTCATTAGGGAAGACATGCGCTTAAAGGTAGTTGAGGAAATGTCTAAGATGTGGTTTTTGTGTTTGGATTCTGGCTAGGAGGGCTTGCAGATCATCGTTAACTCGATATTCTCAATTATTTACAGCTTCCTGATTTGTTTTGTGTACACAAAGATCAGGTAAATGGTTATAGAGAATAACTAATTAAAACATAGGTAAAGTGAAGTGAACCATCAGTAACTACCTAGCATCAACTATCATTTTACTTCACTTAGTGAATTCGTAGAAATACCTGTACAACCACCAACTTAGACAAGTTAAATCACGATTATTTTACTGATTTTACAAGTTAAATTAAATTAATTGATTTAAACGTTTAATTAGCCCTGAATTAGGTATCTTAATTTCCATATTTTACACCTGTTACTAATAGCATAGATATAATACTTCTCATATTTAACTGTCTTATGTTAAGATTTTGATGTAAAACTCTGATTTATAAGCCTGAGCAAATTAGCATTTCATGTCCCTCTGCCACCCTGCAAAATGGCTACTCTCATAGTGCTATCTCCATTGGACCATACTTGTACATATGACCCATTGGCGATCTCTAATCAAGTATTGGTCTATATTCATAATAATTAACTTCCTAAACTAATTAGTACCAAGATATTTGCACCATATGGTTTCTCCTGTATCTAAGTTAATTGCATTATATCATTTTTCATAGTTCTGGCCAAATATGTCATACAGACGATATTAATTTACATTCAATGTTATTGCTATGCCCGAACAGTACCACCTATAGTGGGGGACCATCAGATTTATAGAACACCATGGCCGAGTTTTAAGTAATGTTGGTGAAAATCAAGTATTTTTTTTTTACAGTTTTGAAAATTTACAATTTGTTGGTAGAAAATCCATTTGTAATATTTCCTTATCAATAAATTCAGTTTTACTCACATTGTATCTACATTGACGTAATTCAACTTATCGCTTTATAACAAAAATACAACATTATACAACGTGTGTGTGACTCTTTCTTTGAGAAGACAGATGAAAACGTGATTTAAGAACATGAACTTATAAATAGAAATTCTGAAAAAGATAACTTGTCTTGCATATGCTAACTTGGACAAAAGAGCAATACCACCAATTTTGGTGTTGTATCCATCGATTATGATTGTTAACTTTAAACATCCTGTTAGAGGTTAATGGTGGGTTGATTTCATGCGATTATTGTTGAACCCAGAGGAGTAGGAAGTATTTACAGAGTGTTATTCGTGCTAGATAAACTACTGATTCTCTGGGGAGATTGGAAACATGCCAAAAATACATAACACATACTGAAAAGAACAGAAGTATGAAATTATTCTTTAAGTATATGTGTATTCCAACTAGAAGTTTTTGTTTACTTGTAAAGGAGACGACTACTCGATGCATATGAAATCTCTGAGGAAGGTTGCACGCCCAACGAAGCCCATCTGCTGAAGACAAAAAGCATGGAAAGCCAAGTTCGTTTAAGGGAGAATTAATGTAAGATTTCAAGCAGCGATACGTAGCCAAATATTATTACATTCTTACAAAATCGGTGATTACTGACCTTTCAACACTCCACTCTTGGCAATCAAGAATCAAATACTTCGTTTTAGGGCAATCCTCACAATCGTACGCAGTTTACTCGATCTGGGTAAGAATTGCATATCACTGATATTGTGATTGTGGGCTGAGAATGTGTATAGCTATAACATTGATGAGACCTGCACTAGAATTTATACGACCCAAAACCCCTTAACCTATATAGTGGTGTGTTAGTCATGATGAAATAATGGGCCCAATTAAACTTTTTGTCCAGTGAAGCCCTGCTTTATAATTTTTTAACGATGAAGTCATGTTAGTTTTTTTCTTCTTTAAATGCTCAATGCAATGCATCAGATATAAGAGATCCCTATTTTTTAGAAGTCTATGGTGTGACTCAGCCATGGTTCATGAGTCAGATGCTCTTCTGTTTTGTAAAGATACTACTTGTTAGACTGAAAAGGTCATACGTGGTGAAGAATATTGAAGTATAAGTGACCAGTATGTCTACATGATGTGGCAAACGTATGAACGGAATAGGGTAGTGACGTTTCAGGTGCTAATAAACTGTGACGCTTTGTCAAACCTATGAAGCTCAAGACGCGCTGGGCTGACGCCTTAAGTAGCCGCGAGACAGGCCCGGAGTAGGTATCGGATTCTACTTGTTCGAAGATGATGGATTCTATATTATGCGTGGCTCAATAATGCATTATTTGTGATTTTCTAATGATATCAGATTTGCAGGTTCTGAGTTTCCTCCATGATTCTTTTAAGATCTTCACACAACACTAGGACATGTCTCAAGTTGTTCAGTGGAAAGAAAATCATCAAACAGCTTGAATGTAGTCAATTGACCTTATTTTATTTCGTAAATTTTGTCACGTCTGCAGATTGAATATATCAATGTGCATATTCAATGCCTTCACAATGTTAGGAAATCCATGGGTTCTGGGTTCTGGACCATATGTTTGGTTTCCTCGTGTCAGCCTTGTCCTTCCTCATTTATCACTGATATAATACGGAATCAATTGATGATATCAACTTCAACTGATATTTTGATTACAAAGAAACAATGAAAGAATGAATATGATCTTGAGTTCAGTTCTCGGTATGATATGTTAGAGGTCAAAAGTCATGGATCACAGGTTAAGCGGAGGATCTAGTGTAGTGGAAAATCGTGGTAAAGATGAAGAAATATATAGCTTCTGTATTTTTTATCGTAATAATTGGGTCATCAATAATAAAAGAGCTCCACAATTAAAAGATTGTCTTCTAGATACACTAAATAGTCTAGTTGATCACCCCTACCCTCCCCATTGACCAAATATAACCATAATACAGTATATTTGGGTCCGGAATATATTTCGTTTGCGGCCGAACATGGCATTTCTGTTGTATAGTCCATTGGACTCAAGAACTGATATGAGTGTTATTTCTTACCATGTACCTTAGCGCATTCAAAACCTCACAGCATCCAATTAATGTCTTAGTGAACTGTCATATACACACTTTCAAAATCACTTAGTGTTTTTCCACAATTGTCGAATGTCTGAAGCCAGGAACAACTGATTTCACTTTGAAAGTGTGTGAATCACCAGGCATTGGCTCAAGTGACTATCTCTTGAGCATATGGTAACAGCTAAATAAAGCAAATCCCTTTAAGATTTTTGTTTTTATTAACATAAGTTTGTTCTTTTCGCAGCATCTAGCTGAATGCATGCAGGAGATCGCCCGTTCATCGTAAGTTCTATGATCAGATGTAATAGCTGATAATCTTCATCATGTATGGAGATAGATCACAGACGAAGGTTTTGATGTCTACGCAGTCAAGATATGTATGTGGCAAATGACGTGTACACTTGCTCTTCTTTCTGTATGCAATACAAGAGGAGAATAAGAAGAATCTAGCGGTGTATTGATGCGTTTAGTAAAAAGTTATATTTGTTTAAAATTTTGCTCTGCAGAAATGGTGTATACCAAGGTGGCTGTAATAGTGCCAAGGATCTAGAACAAATCCTGGCATATAATTGTAAAGCATGTTTTGTTTTAATTTTTTTTTTTTTTTTTTTCATCTCTGTGAACAGCTAGTTTGGACCGGGAGTTGGAACTGCTTCAGATAGACATCACTGTTGAGAAAGGGAGGCCCAGTCATGAGGCTCAAGACATCTCTGCCCAAGGAGCCAAAACATATCCTTTTCATCAAAATTTTCCAGTTTTTGTAATATTAACAATAGTATACAATTAATTGGTACCGCCTTTGTGGTAATCAAATCTACTACCTCTGCGCAGTGTGGGTAGGAGTCAGGGAATTTCTGGAAATTGCCGAAATGCAGAAAAGAAATTCAAGGCAAAACATTTCAGATATTTGTCAAAATGTCTTCTTTATCAACTATTCCAAAAAAGATGTTGTTTACAAAAAACCACAGGGACTGTAAGGATTTTAAACTTATGAAATAGTAGGGCAAAATAAAAAAATGTTCATGAAAACTCTTTTTTTTTTTCTGTTTAAATTCAGGGAATTTTGAAAATGTATTTAGTTGTAAGAACCCTGTTTGCATCCCCAACCTAGTCAAGGGATAAAACCACTAAACATGAACAATTATTATAGCAAGTAGTAATAATGATTTTCTCCTTGACGGCTGTGTACATTCTGAACTTGTGAGCTGCGTTGCCTGGACGACGTCAGAGGAACTCTACTCCTGCAGTGATGATCATCAAATCTTACGCTGGAACCTCCTGTCAGACGAGACTAAGAGTTTAGCCAAGCTACCAAATGATATCTATGCTACAGATATTCATTTCTTCCCCAGGGGACTGGGGGGAAAGGCTAAGCAATCCCAATCAGACGTGTTTGTGTTGACGTCTACTGATGGTAAGTTAGGTATCAGGACAACTACCCACAGAAATAAGGGTTAGGGTTAGGTGAAGAGTTAGGGGGTAGATTTTTGGTAGGGGTAATTGTATCTGGGGTAGATGTCCTAGAACTGGTAAGTCACATAGTTCATGTGCGACAATTATACAATACACGGACAGGCCGTATGTTCATGCCATAGGCATTTGCTCTGGTGATAGTTGTTCTAGGCTCTCTTTTGACTAAGATGTGTGGTTCTGGTCGGGGCTAAGATATGTAGGGTGTTGTGTCAGGTTTGGAGTGAAGATTAGTTATAGGGTTAGATAAGGCATTTAGTCTAGGGCTAAAGTTTTGATTTCAGTAGTGTGAGGGATTTACTGCCATGTGATGGAGGCATACAAGATTTTATTGATTACAGTAAAAGAAAATATAGTTTGTAAATCATTAAACAATTCTGTGACTTTATTTACAAAGAGTTGTAAAGTGAGACTTGATATCATTCTTAGAACAAGATTCCAAGTTGAATGATATAGATTACCCAACTCATAATTGATCAAATCATGTAGGCCTTTGGGAAGTCAATCAATGAGAATATAAGAATATGAGATAGGCTTGGAATTTAATTCAAACATTTACACTGTCAACCTTTGTGAAACAAAGATCTTTTCTTGGAATTGCATGGTTGAAGTATATTTGTTTCTCTCTCTCAAAAGGCAAATTTCACTTGATATCCAAATCTGGTCGAGTTGAGAAGTCAGTAGATGCTCATAGAGGAGCTGTACTCTCAGGGAGGTGGAGCTACGATGGTACTGCCATGGCAACGGCTGGTGAAGACGGACAGGTCAAGATATGGTCACGAAGCGGAATGCTGCGTTCAACTCTAGCATCAACTGGTCAGTAATGGGTAGTGAGCAAGAAAAGACTGGGCTAAATATTACTTTAGAAGGCTGATGGGCAAACCTCATATTTCAGTTTTTGGTAAAAATCTCCTTTATCATATTAATCTCCTGGTTATTAGTCAAGTGATGTCTTGTCCTCATTCAAGCTCTCTTTCCTGAAAATGTAAAGGCAATATGTTGTAGCGCATTGGCGGCCATGTTTTTCTGCATTCCTGAATCTTTCACATTTATGTGATACAAGATTTATCACCCCACCAATGATATGTAATATTAGAAGAAAAAAAATTGCACTCTATGACACTTTCAGCCCCTCAGTGATTTTCAAATTGACAAAGATTTGTGTTTCATGATCATGTTCATGAAAAATCAAATAATACCTCAATACATATAGAATTCCAATTCAAATATGACAAAAGGGATTTTTAAATCACTACATCTAGCCCAGTTATTTTAATGTTTTACACCTGTCAAACCCTTTTTTATTCATGAAAAGCCCAACATTCTACAACTTTAATTCAATTTTTTAAAGGAATGTGATATGTTGTTAATAATTTTCCAAACATGCTATTTATCCTTTGGTTCCCAAAATCATTTTTCTAAGAATCACTTTTTTCATAAATTGCTTTTTTACAGGTTCTGCTGTGTATTCAATATGCTGGTCACCTGATTCAGATCAAGTACTAATAACCAACGGCAAACAGCTCATTATCAAGTCACTACAAGCTAATGCTAAGCCCCTACAGGTAAGTTCATCAAACATTGTTTGCTGTAGTTTATTAAAACAACAATCTATCCAACTACAGTGAAATTAAATCTCAAGTCAATTTTGTGCATTATTTGTCAAAGGTCTGTGTTGCACAATAATTTTTTCACTTCACCACACTACATTTTAAAATATCTGAAATTTCTTGACATAAAAACTAGTGTAGTTAATCAATTCCAAAAATGCGATGTACTACACATGTTTCAGGCTCAACTATATTTTGAAATACCAACTTGATTGCAGTGCCCTGTAACATAAAGGGTACGACCGATTGCAAATTTGAAACAACTATATTGATTGGCTCACGGTGAGACTTTTCTGGCAGATGTCTTTTCAACAAGGGTGTTGATTGTTTACTATCAATTTGCAATTGATCACAACTTTCTTTCTTTGTCCCTGCTGGACACTTGGTTCCAAAGGACAGTTCCCCTCCCCCCACAAAACAACAACAGGAATGTTACCGTTTAGTCAGATAGTCGTGTATCACACTACTGACTTTTTAAATTAAATTTTATTGAATGAAATCTTGGTTTAAATCTCTTGAATTTTACTCTGCTATAAACTGAGGTATCATGAAGTTGGTGCAGTAGGGTCATGAACCTAGAAACATCATATCCTCAATCCAATTAACAACATGTCAAATTAAAATGCTCACACTCCTGACACTGTAACAGTATTGTTCTCAAAACAAATCTGTGATATCCTTGCTTTTACAGTGGAAAGCCCACGACGGTGTCATCCTCAAAGTTGACTGGAACCCAGTAAACAATCTGATCTTATCTGGAGGAGAAGACTGCAAGTATCGTGTTTGGGATTCGTACGGTCGTCAGCTCTATAGCTGTCACGCCCATGACTATCCGATAGTGTCTGTAGCCTGGGCCCCTGATGGAGAGCTCTTTGCTATAGGCTCTTTCAATACCCTTCGACTGTGCGACAAGAGTGGGGTTAGTATCTTTAGAGCTTGTGTGGATCACAAAATTTATAGGGCGTTGTTCAATATTTGAGCCAATGGCATAGCAAATCGAGAGAAACTCGTTTAAATTGATTGTGTTATGTGTGTCATGCAGTAAATTGGTTTGTTCAAACAAGCTAATTATAAAAAAGCCTCCAAAAGTTGCTGAAAGTTATTTTTATTGAATACCACAACTCTCTATGATGAAAAGATTGTTCATATATTTTAAACATTTTATTTTATGTTATATCTTGTGTAAAATAAATGTTATATATTCAAACAAATATCAAAAAAAATTTTAAATGATAATCATGCTATTACCATGTCTTCTGTGGCAGTGGTCTTATGCCCTAGAGAAGCCCAATACGGGTAGCATCTTCCACATAGCATGGAGCGGAGATGGGACGCAGGTTGCAGGGGCTTGTGGGAATGGTCATGTGATCTTCTCACATGTCATCGAGAGGTCAGTCATTAGCAATTATATTTCATTGCATATCCATTCAATTCCATTCAATATAAGCCACTTTTATTCAATTCAATTTTATTTAACATCAGATCCATTTACACAATTTAGATTCAATTCATTGTCATTCGATGCAAGTGGATTTAATTTCATTCCATTCAATTCAAGCCACTTTCATTTGCTTCATTTCCATTTAATTCAGATCCAATCAATACAGTTTAAACAAGTTTCATTCATTGCCATTTGATTTTAATTCATTCAATTGAATTCAATTGCATTTATTCATTTAGAATAAATTGAATAAACTAGTTTCCACTCTTTAAAAGGAACCAAATATTTTTCCAAATATTGTTCATAATTTGTTTTACAATTCATTTTGTCATAATAAGAAGATCAGATAATAAAAAAAGCCCACTGGCTGATCGGGAACGATTCCTGTTATTTCGAAAATAATTCATTACATATTTAAGGCTTTTTCTTTCTTTATTGTGTTTTTACTCTAACCCACTCAAACAATTCCTTCTTTTCTCCTATGCAGACGATTAGAATGGAAGAACTTTGAGGTTCTTGTGACATCCAATAAATCCATCAGCGTTCGGAATGTAACAAATGATGCCAAGGAGAAGCTTGAATTCCGAGATCGTATCATCAAGACAGCCTTGTCATATGAGCATCTTGTTGTTGCTACAGCTTCACAATGCTATGTTTACAGGTAGGTATTTCAAACAATCCTCAATCATTGAGAATATTTATGGGTATACATCTAGATGGAACTTTATAAACTCTGAATGGGCTTTTGTTTTGTAATCTTATAATGATTTCAAGAAAAAGTATTTGGAACATGAATTTGAATTGATTCCGTTTTGAGCTAATCTTTGCTCTTGTGTTTGTTAATCATTATTCAATTCAGTCTTAATTTGAATTCATATTAAAATACAAACAAGCATTATTAAACACAAGCATTACAAAATTATGAAATTAATTCACAAATGTAAGTATGAAATGATTGTTCAATGTTTTAATAAGATAATAGTAGTTTCTAATTAGTGGTTAGTTAAATCATTTTGCAGGGCCCTGTAAAAGGCCCGTGTTCAATGATTGGCTACCCTGAGTATGAGAAATTAATAAATCAACAATTGTTTTCTTTCTTTAAATACACTTCTTTTTTTCTCTCCTCCCCCCCCCCCCAGCACAAAGAATTGGAACACCCCAATGATCTTTGACCTCAAGGAGGGCACTGTTACACTCATCGTACAAGCTCAGAAGTAAGTCAATTACGTCAGCTTTTTTTTTTCTCCTTCTTCCCTTCTCTCTCTGTCTCTTATTGTCCAATATTTTGCTCTCATTTATTTATTTATTGATGTAGTCTCAGTGATTTTTTGTTTTTGTTTTGTTTTGTTTTTGTTTTTTTGCGTACAGATTATTATGTCAAATGAAATACTTTAATCTAATACCATGCTATTTATATCTGATGTATGTTGTCCGTCAGCTAATGGTAGGGTAGAGTCTTTCAACAGCAATATACTTTTGATTGCTGTTTCTCAGGTACTAGTTTTTTGGAAGTATTTTTTTTTTACCCCCCCCCCCTTTTTTTTCCTGATACTGAAGTATGAGAATCATCAAGATTTTTCATGTGAGGCCAATGAAATATGAATGGAACAAATGAAAAAGAATTAAATATTTTAACTATCCCACTAACAGCCTTATGAATTGTCATTGAAGTTAAATTGACGTGAAAACATTACAATATTTTTGTTTCATCTATCTTCAGACACTTTGGTATCGTAGATGCAGCAGGACTTCATCTTTATACGTACGAGGTATGGTCCATGATCATAATGCTATTGGTATCTTGAACTCATTTCTCTATTATATCACTGGTTTATGAGGAAGTGATTGGTGATAATTATAATAATAACAATGGGGGCTTCTTCATAGAGCTCAGGTCTTGAACTTTAGAAAATGTACCCTTCAACTTTGAAATTAAATGAGACCTTTTTGTGATATCACCCGAAATATTTGTTTTAAAAAGAAATATCAGATTTGAGTAAAGATTAAATGAATGGTCTTTTTTTAAAGGGATTTGATTCATCAAAACATAACAGTGCTTTTTCATGTTTTTGGAATGTTTAATAATTAGTAAAGTTACATATGAAGTTTGAATTGCAAAACACTGCATTTACTGTCTCATCTTTCATTTAAAAGGTCACCTCATATCCTTGCCCAAGTTTGCCAGGATACCACCAGATACCTCTATGAGCTCCTTAATCCTCTCTTTCAGCAGAAAATGGGAAGGTGTTCTTTCAGTTTTGCTAGTTTATTCAAGCTTTTAATTAACTTTCTCTGTTTCACTACTTTCTCTTTATTTAACAGGGTCGTCTCATCTCCTCACCGAAGTTTGCTGGAATGCGACCAGATACCCTTAGCTCTTTGACCCTCTCCATCAGTGCAGATACAGTGGCTATCAGAGACAAGACAGACGAAAAGCTTGTACATCTCTTTGAGGCAAACACTGGAAAGCCATTGGAGAGTAAACCTTTAGCTCATAAGGTATCTCGGTCATGCAAGGACTAGTGAACAAATATATACATCCTCCAGAGGGGGTGGTTGGAGCTATGGTACCTGCCAAACAATCTCATTTGTGTCATGGCATTTTTGCCCAAGTTGGTGTCATTGGTTGGAATAATTATCTTTTGACACATGACAGGGTTTAGACCTGTTCAGATTATTATTATGACGGATAATACCTTCTACTACTGAGAACAATGTCTGGATTACCAGCCAATGACTTCTTGGGTACCATGGACCATTCCCCACCAAGCCAGTCTATCCTGCATGCCAGTCCAAAGTTATTCAATAGATTTAGGACCACAAATCTCCTATTTCGAAAGTTCAAAGTTTTAAATTAATGATCTATATAGGGAAGGTAATATAGAGAAATAATTTTTTTTTTTTTTTAAATGTTGAATGTAAAGATAATATCTGGTAATTATATTTATTGCAATTTCTGTCTTAACAGTAATGATTAAAGTAAAAATATATCATCAGAAATTACGGAATTTTGTTATATTTATTTTTTTTTCTTCTCTGTTTCATTTAGTTGGAGGTAATGGAGATAGCTTTAGATCAACAGGGACCAGCAGCAGACAGACATCTAGCCATAGTGGACAAGAACAGAGATCTCTACCTTTCCACCGTCCGCAACTTTGGCAAGCCGGCCAAGATTATCAAGCTAGGTACGTAGACCCAGATCATAATAGAATCAATGATATTCTTTCTAACTCTTTCATGACGTACTCAAGAAATTATTGAAAAGCCTTTCTTATTTTCCTTTTTTTCCATTTTTTATATACAAATAATGAATGTTTTTTATTTCAATTTATGTGAATATTCCTTGAGATGAAATATCTATCTTCTTCTTGAATACAAGGTTAACCATTGAATTCATTTTTTGATTTATTTAACACCTGAGTGTGGCACCGAAGATGTTTACATGGTATTTTGAGTAAGGAAAGGGGATTTTGTGAGGTTTGTTCATTTTTGTGCACAAATTGCATGATTGAACCATATATGCCTACTTGATGACGTATTCTATCAATTAATATCATATGACAACAATCCTCCAATCAAATGACAAAAATCTCCTAAATCTTTATATAATATGTGATGATTTGAAAGACTCAAGTACCAATATACTGTCTCTCCAATACAGGTAACATGGTTACTAGCTTTGCATGGAATGACACAACCAATGTGTTAGCTGCTCTCCAGGACAGTAAATTCACCATTTGGTACTACCCCAATGCTGTGTATGTGGATAAAGATCAGCTGCCTATACATGTCAAAGATGCTAGGTAAGGCAACCCATAGGAAAGCCTCGTATTGTCAGAGGGTTCATGTTTGTCAAGGGAACTTGAATTTGCCAATTTTTGATAGAATCAGACTTGCAATAATTAATTAAGCGCATAGAGAATTAGTTGATAATCATTATGCGATATAGAAATCTAATATTATTATTATTATTCTTAACTACAAGTTTCTTTACTCTAGGAATACATACATGATTCAATGCCAAACTGAGCCAGAAATTCATCACCATCATTCTTTCTTTCTTTCTTTCTTTCTACTCTATATGGCTCATATTTACAAAAGCCATTTTACTATAAGCTTCTGCTTGAACCTCGGCTAACTTCAAAATTCAGCTGCTGACTTCAGACTTTGAACTTTAGGACAGGTTTAGTTTTGCCACGGTTTAGGTATGCAGGGTTTAACTTAAGTGACTTTTGAAAATCCTTACCATTTTAGCTTATTATTTTTGAAACAATTTGCATTTTCATATTATTATATGTTTTTTACTGTTTGCTTTTTAATTTACAGTGACTTTGGTAAGAATCCCACGATAGTAGATTTCATTGGTACCCATGTGACCATCCGGAGGGCAGACGGTGCCCTGATAGGGACCACTGTATCACCCTATCCAGCTATGATGCATGAACTAGTAGGGAGCAAAAGATGGGAGGATGCGGTTAGGTTGTGCAGATTTGTGAAGGTAAGAGGAAGATGCGTTCCGATTGCTAACATGGAAGGAGATGGTGATGATGATGATGATGATGATAATGATGATGATGATGTTGATGATGATGATGATGATGATGATGATGATGATGATGATGAGGATGATGATGATGATGATAATGATGGTGGTAGTGGTGGTGATGGTGGTGGTGGTGGTGGTGATGGTAATGGTGGTGATGCATGAACTAGTAGGAAGCAAGAGATGGGAGGATGCAGCCAGGCTGTGTAGATTCACAAATAATAATAATAATAATAGTTGCGATTTATATAGCGCCTAATATAAAACAATTTCATCTCTAAGCGCTTTACAATTATTATTACCCCGGTTATCGGATGCTTGTAAGAGCATTCCTTATTTCTAACATGGGTGGTTATGATGATGATGGTGATGATGATGATGATGGTGGTGGTGGTGGTGGTGGTGGTGGGGTGGTGATGATGATGATGATATCCGTGAAATATAATATAATAGATCTAAAAGATAACATAAAATTGTTTTAAAAGAACAATTTCATGAATATGATAACAGTTCATCCGTAATTATATAAAACTCATCCACACTACTACGAGAAAATACAATTTGTTTTGGAGGGAAAGGGTAAAAATACAAACATATTTAAAATACAGTAACAAGGTTTAGAATTTGACATTTTGATATATTGTACATCCACATCTCTCCTTACATGCTTCTATAGTAATAGACCTGGAATTCACAGCCGTACATGACTGTTGCAAACATTATCTATATCACCATTGTTTATCTAATCATAATGTGATCCCGACACTCAATTATTCATTACTTCTCCTCCTACTCTATTTACCAGGAAAGTGCATTGTGGAGTTGCCTAGCAACCATGGCTGCGTACGACAAGGAGCTAGCGACAGCAGAGATTGCGTATGCTGCCCTCGATGCTGTAAGTTTGAAAATGAAGTGTGTGACTCTAAAAGGGGCTAAATCCACTTTTGTAACTTTTGAGACAAGGGCATTTTTTAACCAATTTGTGTCCATGCAGGTGTCTATAGAAAAATGATATCAAAAATTGCATGTTGTGCATAATTGCTGTCAAAATTTAGGTTAAAATTTTTGTTCTGGTATAGGTACCAACCCCAAACAACGGTTTGAAGTCAACAAATCAGTTTTCGTCAAAAGTGGATTTAGCCTCTTTGCAGTCAAACTCCTCAAGTATTGAAACCCAGCCTTTCCAAATTGGATGTTGTGCTTGTATTATCAAGTATGAAATCCTAGATTTAAAGTATAACAGCTTTAATGTGAAGCTGGGATTTTTAAAATGTTGATTTCCGTCCATGGTGATATATTCAAATATTTCATACACATTCAAAAGGCATATTTAGAATTATTTGTGATAAATGTCCTTAAAATTTTTTGAAGATAATGTGTTGTCATCAATTTCTTTATGATTCCGTGTTCCATAATTTTAACTACAAACAAATCCTTGCATCTAAGGTAAATTAATCATCTACACATTTGACAATAATAACCAATGACCTTTGACATCTGTTTTGTTTATCAGGTTGACAAGGTGCAGTACATTCAGCATATCAAGGAGTTGCCATTGAAGGATGTCCGCAATGCAGAGATGGCTCTGTTCTGTGGCAACCCACAGGATGCAGAGGGTATCCTCCTACAGGCAAACCTTACATTCAGAGCCATCATGATGAACATTGAACTCTATAGCTGGGACAGGTAAGACGTGACCAAATATGAAGGGGGAAAAGGGACACAATGCTTTGTATTAAAAAAATTGTAACTATGGATAACAAAATGTGATACAATCTCAAAAAGTAGAGGTTCTATTTATCAGAATTTTTGGAACTGAAACTATTAAAAACTGATTGCGAATGATGAGTACAAAATGTTTCCTAACTATTTAAGCAAGAATTCAGAATCCAGTAAACATAAGGGACCTGAAAACGTAGACAGATTGTGTCACAGTTTGCTACCCATAGTTAAACCAGATATTTAAGCTATAGTTTAACTTAGGACAACTGTAAATATGGGCTGATAATTTCTCAATAATTTAAATCAACATCACAGAAGATTACAGTCAAGTATTCAAATAACTAAACGGGACTCAATTACTGGCAGTCAGCTGTGATGTTGGTCTCAGTCAGTACTGAAGGACTAAGAAAGAAAGTACATATACATGCTTGTGAGCAAACCACCAGGGGTACCTTCTGATATAAATCATATTCAAGTGGAGTGGCAATTGAGGAATAAATTTGTTGCCAATGGGGACCATCAACATGGCTTTTAACTCTGCTCTCGGTTATCATTAGCAAATCCTTGATAATAATAATAATAATAATGAACATTACATGATAATGATAATAATAATAATAATAATAATAATAATAATAATAATAATAATAATAATAATAATAATAATAATAATAATAATAATAATAATAATAATAATAATAATAATAATAATGATAATAATAATAATGATAATAATAATAATGATGATGATGATGATGATGATGATGATGATCATGATCATGATGATGATGATGGTGATGATGATGATGATAATAATAATAATGATATTAATGATAATAATGAATATTACTTATATAGCGCATATCACAAACAGGACATTCCTTATGCACTTTATTTAAAAAGAAAAGATGGCGGTATAATAGAAAGTATGAAATGACAATTTTGCCTTATACTCAAAATATTATTGAGAATTACAGTATTACAATATTATGCAAATAAAATGTTAGATAAGTAAAACTACTCATTTACAAATATTTTTCAACAGACTTTTAACTTGAGTTAATTTCTTATCATTTTCCTCTATATCCTCAGGGCCCTTGAGTGAGCAGTCTAATACAAGATACATGTACATGTGGATACAGTCCTTGCATACTGGCAGCAATTCCTTGAGAGCTAGTTGTAGAGTTTAAAACTTATATTATCTTTTTGTTTTATCTTTAGAGCTCTGGAGTTAGCAGTCAAATACAAGACTCATGTGGACACAGTTCTTGCATATCGACAGCAATTACTTGAGAGCTAGTCTAACAGTTGAATTCTTATTATCTTGTTGTTTTATCTTTAGAGCTCTGGAGTTAGCAGTCAAATACAAGACTCATGTGGACACAGTTCTTGCATATCGGCAGCAATTCCTTGATAGCTAGTCTAAGAGTTGAATTCTTATTATCTTGTCGTTTTATCCTCAGAGCTCTGGAGTTGGCAGTCAAATACAAGACCCATGTGGACACAGTTCTTGCGTATCGGCAGCAATTCCTGGACAGCTTTGAGAAGAAAGAAACCAGCAAACGATTCCTCCAATACTCGCAAGGGGTATGCTCTTGATTTTCAAATGAAATCATCTTGACCACTTTCTAGTTAAACATAGGTTTAAGGCTTAGCAAAAGAAGTCTAAAATAAGACAATTTACACTACATGCTTTCACATATTTCTGATTGTCATGTTGTTATTTTTTCTTCGAACCCTGCACCATCGATGTCTACTCTAATAATCATTTTTTAGCATTAATACATGCATGTCAAACTTTATAACGCTTTTCCCCTAACCCCTGGTATAATTGTTTAGTACTAAAACATATCTATGTACACTATGTTCCATTTTGGTGTGTGTGGTGAAATAAGGTGTTTGATGCCAGTAACTTCCAACATGATAAAAAGCACTAAAAGATATAAATTTTTAAAATGTGACTCCCCAAACAAATAAGCAATTTTGTATGCATTTGCTTGTGATAAAAATCATTTGGTGTTTTTACCTTTTGATAAATTTCTTGATTATTAGTCCTTAACCTACAAAAATAATTTGAAACTTTCTTTAAATTGTATCTTTTTCTATTCTTTATTTTCCTTTTAATAGGTGGAAGTGAACTGGGACAACATTCAGGCCAAGATAGAGATGGAATATCAGAAAGAGAGAGGAGGAATATAAAATTCTTCTACAGAATCTAGAAGACACTCACAGAATGGAACTAAACCCCATATCAATGCTGAGCCATTGAAACCTTGTATCTCAAGAGTGTTAGTGTTCATGAGAGCAAAAAAAACACACAAAAAACAAAAAACAAAGAAAAAACATGGCATCCAACTGACTATAACCTACATGATGGCCTTTTCTTATGTTATGCCTTGGTGGCTCTATTTTTGGGGGGTGAGAGAGCTGGAAATTGGATGGAGACAAGACTAATTACTAACCCCAGAAATGTGATTTTCATTAAAATTTGAGATTCAAGGTTTTAACAGCCCAGCTGCAATATTTGACAAGAATATTGGCTCTAAACCTTGTGCTAAGAATCATTTCCTAGATACACATAAAAACATGGTTGAAGTCTGAACAATGGTTTAACCCTTTAGCACCTAAACCATTCAAGACCGCCCATCAGCTTACTCACTAATCAACCCAAACCGCCCTCCATTATTTGTACTTTATGGTCATGCAGTATCCAGAATACGTGGTTAAAAATACCAATACTTGTTGTGCATTTACCTGCGCAGCAGTATGCTGTCAGATTCTGCACTAAAAAAAGACAATGGAATACTAGATTCCTCATTTGAAACGTACTGATACAAACAGCCATAGACTTTCCATTAGTGAATAAGCTGACACTTTTCACGCACTCTCTAGGTGCTAAAGGGTCTAAACCGTTGATTCAATTGAAACCCCTTCATAAATTTTGGCCAATGTATGCAGGAGTATGCTACAGAGGAAGAAGGAAGAGCACTCTCCATGTCTAATCCCATTTCCATGTTCTTACATTATTCATTGAGATTTGCTGTCTTATGAAAAATTTTCATTAGTGTTTTATAAAAGTATTCTCCTGTGGTAGATCATGCATAGCGCTTATATAAATATATGAGGCATGACAACTATTCATATTTTGAATGACAGCATCATAAAAACTAAAATCTGGTTCTTGTCTATATAAATATGTATATCTCTGTGCAAGTAGTACTAGAAGTACTATTTCATGTACAATTCTGTTCTAAAATAGCAGCATTGTGTTAACATTATGAAATTATAACACTACATTATGGGTGTTGCAGATTAGTGTGTATAAGCTGATTTGATTTACCTTTTAGGAAAATTTTGTCCTCTGGGAATCTAGTTGCATTCTATGTTAGTTCAAATATCAGGTTATATAAATGAGTATGATTATGTGAAGACTACAAATTATGCGCCCAACATACTGCAGCTAAAATGAAGTGAATTCGGATCTGTATATTCACAAAGTATATTGTCATTTTCTGTCATTTCTATATTTTATAGATATGAATATGTCTATATGACTATCGTTACTATATGTTCTGAATGTATATTTGTAATATATGTATTATATGTGTGTACATGTATGATAAAGATAATAAATATTTCTGTCCCAATTTAGAATTTTAAAAGCTGTTTGCCAAACAAGATTCAATTATTTCTGAATTTTGAAAATATAAATATGGTGATGACGGTGAGGGTGATAATAATGATTATAATAATGATGTATATTATGATGATGCTGACAATGATGACAATGATTACAATGATGATGATGGTGGTGATGATGGTGAAGAAGAAGATGATGATGATGATGATGATGATGGTGATGATGATGATGATGATGATGATGGTGATGATGATGATGATGATGATGATGATGATGATGATGATGATGGTGATGATGATGATGATGATGGTGATGGGTGATGAAGATGATGATTGTGATGATGACAATGATGATGATGATAGTGATAAAGACAACAGTGATGGTAATGATCAGACGATTTTAAAAAGTATTGATTATTGTGATGATATCTGTCCGTGATTTGACAAAAAATAAAAGATCTCTGAATTTTTAAAAGAGCATGTCTAGATTTGATACAACCTTCATTTGACATGATATGAAATCTCAGCACAGTAATATACTTTTATTCGATGGTGCATATCATATTCGTTACTGCTTGCCCTTTATTTGACGGACGTGATTTCTTCCTACATGTACTGTTTAAGGACTCTGTAAATGATACTGTATGTGATAGCATTTCTGATAGAGGCAAATAGATGCAGACAAAGACAGACAAAATGAAATGCAGTTTTAGAAGAGTTAAAACGAGAGACGGAAGGAAAGGGAAAAGTTTGAAAGAAATTTAACAAAGGGAAGGGGGAGATGGCGAGTGAGAGATATGAGTGGACTGGGTATGTTTTACTGGGCAGATGAGGGTAGAAGAAATTAAAGAAGCTTTTAAAATGATAACAAGATGGTACGCTTTAAATTGAGAAGATACAAAGTGCATAATACATTTAATTTACCAATTGCCGGAAAATTAAATACTAGATATCAAAATAGAAATATTACATAATTTACAGAGCGACTCAGTTATGCGAGAAGAAAAAGTGGAAGTAAATGACAGACAAAGAAGTTACGATTCTATTTTAAATTGTTTCAATTCAATTAACACTTTCATTTGGCTCCTATGACATGCTGATTCAAGATATTTTGACCGGGGGAGGGGAGGTCACTCAAAGAAAAAAAAAATGCTGGCGCTTCCACGTACCCCAAAACCATAACCTAAATGGCGTAAAACGGTGAGATCTAATTTAAGGATACTCCGCAAGTGATAAAACATAAAACATTTTGCCTATACCCTACCTCCAAAAAAGAGGGAGTTACGCAAATTACCATAAAAAAGGGAGGGGGAAAAGGGGGTGAAGAAAAACGCGCATAGATTGGGACGTTCAAATAGACATTAGTATTCACCTAATGTCCTCAAGATCGTGCGATGGGGGGGGGGGGGGGGGCGGTAGGAAAAATGTTTAAGCCTGAGGAATCAATGAAACATTTACCCGCCTGGCACATTTCATGGGTAATTTATCACATTCGGTACGTGGCATTCTAGTCATCCGTTTCAGCAGACGTCTGAAATAATGTTCGATTGAGGGTTCTGATCAAAGATTAAAAAGAACCGAGGCAAGCGGACTTGAGCTTCACTTGAAATATTATAAGGAGTGGGCGGACTATGTGTACCATGCCAACCATGTCTAGCATTTATTCACGTTTGTGCTTCCCTGTAGAAAAAAAATGTCTAGAACATTTTTCTCGTTGACAATGATATTTAAGACTTGGCTTGAATCGCAGACAATAAGATATAAAGAAATAGGGACCGTCTCAACTCAAGCGCGGAGTGCCATTATAGGAAATCAAAAAGAAACATATTACTTTGATGTTCAATTGCTCCATGATTATATCAACGATGCTATCACAAAAGTTAATGCGCTTTGATTATTCATGTATGCAGCATTTATTTGCATCAGTTAGCCTAAATATTCCTTTAAATCTCAGACAATGAAATATAAAGACAGGGACCGTATTTTATGTACTATTTCAGAAAACTTTGCATTATGGACAATAATAGATATAGTATGCATTGGCGGCGATCCCAGGGGGGGGGTTGCCCCTCCCCCCCCCCTCGATTTTTAAAGCTTAACATATTTTTATGTAGTGATTAGCTTCTGAAACTAATACAGAGGTAAAATGTATTTCAAATACAATGCTAAATGTTATTTTAAGGCAAAAATTTCGGCTCGCGCTTCGCGCTCGCAAACATTTTCATTAGCTTCTGCATAATGTGCGAAGTAGGCCTATGCGAATTTTGAGTGTATTATTTTTTCACTTTCGGGTGTTGTCGCGGGTTCCACCCCCTCCCCCACCCCCCCCAGTCGTGAAATCGCCGCGCTTGCATGATTGAGATCGTCTAAAAACGTAACCGAGCTCTTTGATAAAGCCAAAGTGCCTTAAAAAAAACAAAAACACACCTATTGCCTAAGACAGAACGCGGATCCAGGGGGCCGGGGGCCGGCCTCCCCCCCCAATAAAAAAAAGGAGGAGAAAGGGGGAGAAAGAAGGAAAAAGGGAGAGAAAAGAAGAAAAAGAGAGAAAGAGAAGGGAAGAAGGCCCGATGCTTGTACAATTTTCACCCAACTTTATTCAATAAGAAGCGCTAAATAGGCCTAATTGGGTTCTATACGACCATACCTAAGGCCTTTAATGTGGGGAGGGTAACAAAAAAAAAATAGAACGAGGTCGATTTTTTTTCATATTGTATTTTGCAATATACGACTCAAACGCTGTTGTTGTTTTTTTTTTAAGAAAAAGAAATACATTACTAACGAAAAGTAAAAATAAGTAAAGATATTTAAAACTAAAGTTTCAAAATTTCACAAAGAAAAGATTCTTCTTGGACCCTCAGCCTCGTGGGAATACTAGAAAGTTTCCATTTATATATTCCATATTATATTTTAAAACCCCAACTTTTCGGCTCGAGCTTTGCGCTCGCAGATACCAATTCAGTAGGGTATAATAATTATAATGCACAATTAACTCAAATTTTTACTTCAAAGTTTTCATCTCACGCTTCGCGCTCGCGGATACTATAAATAGGGTCTATAATTTGATAATACACAAATATCTAAAAGATTTAATACTAGAAAGTGCCCCTTTATTTATTCCAATTTTTTAATCCCGAAATTTTCGGCTCGCGCTTCGCTCTCGCTGATACTAAATCATAATGCACAAATAACTCAAATTTTTCCCTCAAATTTTTCAGCTCGCGCTTCGCGCTCGCGGATATTAAATAGGGACTATGATACACAATTATCATTTTTTTTTTAAATAATAGAATGTGTCCCTTTATTTATTTCATATAACTTTTAAAATTCCCAAATTTTCGGCTCGCGCTTTGCGCTAGCGGATACTAAAGAGAGTCTGTAATACACAATATTAAGTGCAATTTTTTATACGAGAAGATGCCCCTTTATTTATTCCATGTATCTTTTAAAATCCCAAATTTTCGGCTCGCGCTTCGCGCTCGCGGATACTAAGTCATTATGCACAAATAACTCAAATTTTTATCTCAAAGTTTTCATCTCACGCTTCGCGCTCGTGGATACTAAATAAGGTCCATAATGCACAATAATCTCAATTCTTAGCTCGTTTTTTTTTTTTTTTTCATTAATGAAATACAAACATTCTTAAAGGCATCAATTAAAAATGCAATTTTTGGGGCGCACCCTTATTTATCCGAATACATTTCTCTTTATGCTCTGGTCTCAATATTTTAAATTCGTTCCACCGCCTATAGAGCTGCATAACAACTTGATCAAGAATGGATGGCCGACCAGAGTCAAACGACTGCCCACCCCTCAACCATGGCTTGTAATGAAGACGAATTTTCAGCCGACGACGAGACCTAAAAAATAACTGGGGTGTACACAAATTTTCGGCTGGAGTGTCCTAAGAAAATTTCAAAATGTGAAAACAATTTCTGCGGGCGTGTCCGAAGAAAAAAAAAATTCTGAGAGTTCTAACTGATATGAAATTAAAATCTTGCCCCCCCCCCTCCATGAACGCACCACTTGAAGCCTACGTTACGTTAATCGTCCCATAATGACTTAATCCTAAACTGCCGTTATAAAGGTGGAATGTTTTTTTGCCGCTTTAGCGATATGATTTTGCTCTGACTTTAATTTCTTGAATATGTTTGTCCCTGCTTTTACTTTTCGGAACCCCGGCTATATTTTGGACATTTTCCCAACTCTTTACGTGGACCTTAGAAAAAAAAGTTTTGTCAACCCCCAGGATGCCCATTTTTGTCATTTTTTTCTCATTTTGGGGCCCCTTTTTGTTTTACTGGCCGATCAAGCCCCCCTCAGTCCTACCCCCAGGAAACGCGACTGAGGTGTACTGTGTATATTGTTCTTCAAGTTAAATCTATATTTCTGGGGACAGGCTTAGGTCTCTTGTGTAGGGGAGGGGTTGAAGTAAAAAACGAGATTGGTGAAAATTCGGAATATTTTATTCCATCTTTATGCTGAAAACAAAAGAAATGAAAACAACCTTTAACCCTTAAATATCATCATTTTCCCCTTAAACTTTGTTTAGGCTTGATGACAAGGCTGTAAATAGTCATTATTGATGATGTTTTATTTTGATTTATGTTTGGTTGAGATTTTACAATACAATTTAGGGAAGATAGAAATTTCCATGGTGTAAAATGATTAAAATCAATGTTGAACCCCAAATCAAATCAATTTTGACCCCTCCCCTAGACAAAAGAGTCGAGCCTGTAACCATACATCTAGATTTGATTTAAAGAACAATAACAAATACCTTCGAAGTGTTTCCTTGGGGTAGGACTGAGGGGGCCTTGGTGGGTCGCGTAAACAAAAAGGGGCCCCCTAAAGAAGAAAAAATGACGAAAATGGCCATCTTCTGGGGGTGACAAACTTTTTTGAAGAAAAATCCCCGGGAAGGGTTGAGGGAACGTCCAAGCTATACACAGGATCCCGGAAAGTGAAAGCGGTAACAAACATAATTATTCAAGATTTTAAAACCGGAGCAACATAATGTCGCTTGAACCAGAAAAAATTATTCCAACTTTATGACGAACAGAGTATGTATGTCCTCTTCTAAAAAATTTATAGCGTCGCCATTTACTAAGATAATGTTTCGATTACCTTTATTATATAGCTTTAGTAAATCTAGAAATGGGAAATTTCAACGTTTAAATTTATTGTGAGATAAAAGGAAAGATTGTGAAACACATTTCTTGACAAATACCGGTCTGAACTTAAAAAATTATTATAATAATGAGCATAAGAATACAATTGAAAAAAAAAAATAATAAAAATATGACTGAAATGAAAAGTCGGGTCCCGGCAAATCGGCTATAATAAAGGCCTACTTTACAAGCATGGATGGGGAGGAAAATTTTAGAATACTTTATATAGATTTCTGACAAAAATTTGCTCTGACAACCGTGTTTGAAGAGGTGGTTATAGAAATAATATCATTGTTATAGAGGGTGCCAAATGCGCTCTAATTTTACTAATCCGCATCTTGTTTCAACAATTGACATGAATTGGACTTCAATGATCAATGTCCCGAGTATCATTATCATTTATGATCTTACTGTGTGAAAAAAATAAAAAATAAAATAATAATAATAATCTGTAATCCATTGCACAATTTAGTTTTTAAACTACGAACCATGAAGATAAAATTATGTAAATTGATTTGTAGGTCTATCAAAACATATTATGTTTTGATAACCTATCTACATGTATATATCTATCTATCTATTTGTTTACAAACATTTGCATTACTTCACAATATAAAGAGTTCTTTGTAAGGTTTAAGTCGTAATCCTTTGCATTTCACGCTTTCGTTTTCCCCCTAGTTCATGTAGTTATGAACTATACTAATTATACTTACATATAGTATGTGCTTTTAAGAATTACTTTTATTTCTTGCTGTTTTTTGTTTTTGTTTTTTGGTTTTGTTTTGTTTTGTTCTGTTTTGTTTTTGTTTTTATTGTATTTTTTAAGTGTTGGGGGGGGGGGCGGGGGGGGTTATTTAATTTAACATTAAAAAAAAATGATATTATTAAATAATATGTATTTGTAGGGGGATAAAATCATAAACTTGGCTGAATTAGAACAAAATATATATAGTTTTTTTGATCTAAAAAAAACCCAAACCAAAGATCACTTTGGAAGGGGAGTAGAATACCTCAGAAAATTGAGAGGATTCTTACCAAATTATATCTTCTAAACTATTCTTTTATAACTTATTCGTTCATAGTTTCAGGTTTATCGATTAGGCCTACTTTCCTTCATCCAAATAGTGTTTCAAAACCCTAACCCTAACTATTCTGTTTTCGGCTTCAGCAGGCAGGAATCTAAAAGAACGAGCGCCAGCTAGATTGCATGGTCGTCTCTCCAAATTTCTGTGTGTTTTGATGTTGCAAGGTGGAAAATGCATTGCGCCTATTCAGCTCGCTTCAAAACCGCTACACAAATCTGCATAGCTGCAGCTAAAAATCGCGTTTGTATTCATCATAGTGTTGCTTCCTAGAAATTAAGTTGACCCATTTTTGTCTCTCGAAAACTGTTTGATATCTGTCTACTTGATCCGTCTTCAAATGTCATCGAAAAGTTTGAAATTGGACCGAATTACTGCTGAGTTTTAACTGGAGTTGGGTTCTTCAGCGGGATCAGCTGTCATTTTCAGCCGCTAGCGTCGGGGTAGACAGAAGGTCAGTTTTGGTGTATGGATGTAAACAGAGATATTTGTGTGTGATAATGTGTGGGGGTAATATTCAAACAATACCACATTTGGGCGAATACTTGATATTAGAATAATATTATGTCGCTCCCTTTATTACCTGTTTCTCTATGATCATGTGAATTGCTGCCACTGATTGAAGCTTGATATATTGATTTGCATTTAATGATAAGAAATATGCTTGAATCTGCTGAGAGAGAGTAGTCTATATAGGCCTACTATTACTTATTAGTATTAGTATCTCCAAAATATTTAATACTTAAAAATAGAAACAAAACTCATGCTAAGATATATGAATATTACTTTGATCCTGCACTAGTTCAGCATTTGTCATATAGTCTAGAGCTGAGAATACTCTAAAATATACTAGAAGACTTGAGTATTGTAGTTTAGATGAACCTCAGTGTCTTTAATAGTATACCACACAATGGTTTTATCTGAAAGCTATTTTCATTGAACTGTAATATATATTATGAAAGGAATATATCGTCTGTTAAGAGCCATAAGGGTGCTATTGCAGATCAAAGATATTCTGTTTGGAGCCATAAGGGTGCTATTGCTGTACAAAGTCAATGGTATTAGCGCCCTTATGGCTCTCAACGGAACATCTTTGATCTGTAATAGCGCCCTTCTGGCTCTCAGCCGACGATATTTATTACATTGAACAGTGTCAGTGGCCGGAGAGAGAAGAAGAGCTAATTGGAAAATGAGAGAGATGAAAGATGTGACAAAGAATATTTCAAAAGTGAGAATTTGAAGGGAAAAAAAAGTAGAGCTAGAAAGAGAGATGTAATAAATATGGAAGAAAGGAGGAGATAAATGCAAAGACAGAATGGGAAAGAAAAGCTGGAATTTGAAAAGAAAGAAAATGTAGAACTAGTAAAGAAAAAACAATCCTAGCTGCCATCATTAAAACACCTTTATGAATGAATGTAATCTACTGTCAATGAAAATGATGCAAGAAAAGAGAGAGGAAGATAAACTTAAAAGAGAGAGAAAAAATTGCTTCTGAAAATGAAACAATGAGGAAGAGACAAAGAAAATAGAAAGGGTTTTAATAATGTGCAAGAAATAAGAAGAAAGGAATAATGAGGAAAACAGAGATAATAGCATCCCAACACAAAAGTATTAGGGAATGTAAATAAAATACCACAAAGGAGAACATATATATTGCAAAGGTAATCAAAGATTTCAAGCAAGCTGGAAAGAATGCAAAATAACTTGAGGTAGGTGTTATCTTCATGAACAAAGAGAAAGAAGATGATCCTCCCTACATTAGAACATCACCTGAAAAACATTGAAACATTGAAACAGGGGAGGTCAGAAATGCCACTGATAAAGCCGTGCATCCCATATCGCTGGAATTCATTAATAAGATGCAATAAATTTGTAAAATTTAGAAAGAATAGGAACAACCAGGAGGGTGGAAAGATTAAGCAAAGAGAATCCTCCCAAGTTAAGATAAGAACACCACTGGGGAATGCATCACATATACCTGAAATGACTGAACCACTACTCACCAATTCCAATTAGCAAGATAGGTGCACTCCACTACATGAAAATAAAAGAATATAATAAATAAAACTCCCCAGGGAATACATGACATGTACTATGCCTGTAACTGGATGGAATAAAAATCAATAAAGGATACAGTCAATGGAAGAGGAATAAAAATAGAAAGAGGTTGAAATAATGTGAAGGAAAAAAGCTGGAAAGAATGAGAAAATAAGACAATCCTCCCAATAATACAGGAACATCATGACGGTACTGCATCTCATATACCTGGCATGTCTGAACCACTAGTCAGCCATTCCAATGAATTAGCAGTGAGATATCAGCACACACCTACAGCTGTGCTCGTTCTAGCGTAGATAATTAGCTGCTGACAAACTAGGGCATCTGAGGACATGCTATACTAGGAATGCAAATAGGGACTCTATAAACTCAAACAATCAAGATCAATACATTTTGTTATATACCATTAATACGCTCTGACCTCAGCAAGGTTGTTCACATGTATGTGTTGATGATTATAACCTAGGAATATCACACAAAACCTTATGAAGTGTATCAAGGTACTTGAAAACCTCTATAAACACCAAATTTTTATTTTAGCCTGTACTGGGGGAACATTATTTAATATGATAATCAAAAGAACTAGTACTTGTTAGTATACCCTATTATTGTGATTGTGGTGGTAAGGATAAGTTTTAATTTACAGTCATGTCTGCAATCTTTCTTGCAAAGAAATTATTGAATTAATTTAAATGAAAATTATCATTTTTTCACATACATTTTCTGTGAACAAAATATAATATTCATTCAAATTATAATTTTGATTATATTACATAAAATATTATAGTTACTACAATAGATTTGATGTAGGAGGGCTGTGGTCATAGTGGTAAAATGTTGTATAGTGCTTTATTTACACTCCAGAATCGGTTTGGAAGATTTTTCAAAAAGTGTCATGAAATTAGTTGCCAAAGATTTGTACACAATTACATGTAGATACACATGTGTCAATTATATAATGACAGAGACAATAAACAAGTTTAAATTCCAATGCATGTTTAAAGGGAACAGGGAGGTCTTTACAATGAAGGTTGACTTGTCCCTTTATATCTATTTCAGTAGCTAGTTGTGATAGGTGTGATCTGAAGTGCTTATCTAGTCTTAAACAGAGGAAGTATTGTATTGATAACAGACAATTACACCCTTAATAAGATCAATTAAGATTTACTTATAACAGTCATCCAAGTGTAGTTTACATGCTCAGACCCTTGTTTGTTTTAATTTGCAGAACAGGGTCTAAATGGTAGAACTACACTCTGTATGACATCACATTCCCAACAATGTTGCTGCATGTATTTAGTATACTAGTACATTATAATCTTAGACAGAGAATTTTAGGCTAAGCCTAGAAAGGTTTTGATTGAAATTTGTTACACTGTGAGAACCGTGTCTGTGTTTGTAGACTGCGCAGAGGGTACTTTAGACATGTTTGTAGCTGTGTATTAGCTCAATCAATACTCATAACAATAGGATTAGGTGTGAAGAACAGGGATTCATGAGCCAAGAGGTGTTCAATAAAGTGGTTTATCATTAAATAAGATTAATAAAAATCAAAGAAAGTGCTAAAAGTGCTAATCATGTAAAATGTGGTCTAATAGGGCTGTTGTATTTGTAATCTAGTTGGTAAAATCAAGGAGCTTCAAACATAATAGATGTGTTTGAAGCTCCTTGGTAAAATGATTAAATCTGACTGATATCATGCAGCAAGAAAGTAGGCCTAATTGAAATTAATGTTAGCTGATAAAATATAATAGGTCTACTGAGGCTTCTCTATAGCACTTCCATAATTAAATCAGTAGCCTACGCATCCATTGAAATATAGTATTGATGTCATGCCTGTCATGCCTGTATTACAGTTTCTTCAGATGAAATTGGATTTGGAGCTCATGAAAATTCTGAAATTGTCTTGCTCAAACTGTGGATTGAAAAGTGAAAATTAAGTTTGAGTTTTGTCCTTTTTGATTTTTATTATAGCAACTATATTTAAAGATAATATCTTTGATTTTACTGAAATTTTGTGCCCTTTCACTTTATTCATTCATTCATTTTTTAAAATTTTTACTGTAGTTATTCTTTCCTCTTTCTCTTTTGAATAGTCAACACACTCTGAGTCTTTCTCTCTTCAGCACACTTTTCAAACAGGATATGCACATATTAAATCCTTGGGGTAATTAATGGGTCATAATAGATTTGCTCGAGATATGCCCGGGTTGCTAAGCAATCAGAAAAACAGTTTTCAAACAAAAACACAACCTCCTTTGGGCTTTCACCCTATCCCCTTTTGTGTGAGTCACTACACGTGGATTGTGTAGGCCTGCTAATTTCATTAAGTTATTAAAATTTAAAGATGTTTCTTTCCTGTCTTTCTTTCCTTTAAACCTGGTGTATAGTTTTGGTAACAAAAAAGGAATAGGCACAAAACCGATCAAATGTGGTTACATGTTGTCCACATTGCAATAATTGATATGTGTGAGAGATCTTGTGACATTCCTTTCATTATAATAATTATTTCTGATGAATTTCATTGAAAATCTTTTGAATGAAGCGTAATTTAACTGCCGTTTAGACCTCTGCTGAGACGTTCGCACGCCGGAGGTTACGGCGTGAATTAGTGCGAAGATCTGTGTGTAACACCCACACAAGAGAATCCCCATTGGTTTTCCACGTGAGCGCTAACCTGAGACGGGTCCCCGACTTATCTTTTTTTATACTTAGGGTCTATATTATGAAATAAAGACACTAAAACGAGATTTAAAGTACTATAATTTGCTTTATAATTGTTATTGGATTCAATCTTTCATGATTTATCTAAATGTGAATCCAAATTATTTTTTTCTTTCTCCCAAAACTATACACCACCTTTAACGAGGTATTCAATAATGAATTACATAATTATCGGAATACAGTTTGCATACATTTACTTGTTTTTATGTCTGACAAGCTTTCAGGTTGTCAAGGAACAACCTTTCTTTCAAAACATGCATATAATTTGAATATATTATAGAAAACATAACATTATTACACAATGAAACAGAAGAGTAATGCAGATACAGAGCTGCCAATATCCCCAAGAATTATGATAATTTTCCACAAAGGAAAAAAGATATCTATAGAGAAATCCCTTAAATCTTATAGTCCATTCATGAAAATTGAATATCCCCTTCAATGTTGTTTATTCAATAAATTCAAAGACAACAAATAAGGCAAGTAAGCAGTGAAAATTTGTTAACCAGTCAGCTTTTTCAGCGTAAGGCATGCATGCACCACATGTACAGACAGCTGTTCCTAAGCCTACATGTATGATGTCATTAGCATAATTTCTCACACCGTGTGAGTAAACAAATAATTCATGGTCCATTAGGTATGGTACTCCGTGTAATCTCGTACATTTAGCCGAGACATATTGAATGTGAAATCTCTACATCTCTCTATCGACCTATAACCTGAGCAGAAATGGCCGGGTTTGTGAGTGGCAATCGAGAGAGGCAGTTATTTTACAGAGAGAAAATGTGTATAAAAACTTCAATTTTATGTTAGCCCAATGAAATTTGAGCAAAGGGGTTATTAATGATTGTTTGAAAGATATGTACGCAAAAAATTTGTACAAAAACGACAAGCTGCATAGTCATTTTGTTTTCAAATGCTTTTGTTGTTTTTGTCTCTTTGTTTGTCTGTTATTTTTGTGTCCCGTACAACACACTACTATTTTTCATTTCAATTGCAAAGGATGTGTTATCGAGTGGTTCTTGTGCCCCTACTGGTACTACTTGAGGATCACCATCAATACAATAAAGAAAATATTCTCTCTTTTTTTATGTAAAAAAGATGTAAAATATTGTCAAAATGTCCGGTATGACACAGCATGGAATCGCCCAATAAAATGATTATCTTCTAACTTATTACCCGAAGACTATGTTCTGTTCTGTACATGTTTATCCCACCCCATGGCCTCTGTGCGACTCCCACACATGAATACTGATGCGCTGCAAACGAACATATTTTATTTGATAAATTCATGATTCTTGTGCATGTCTGGGCGCATGATTAGCTTCCAATCGTGAGTTCTTGCCTCAACGACTAGATTCATGTCTGTCTCAAAGTCAAAAGGGCGTTAATCTATGTTGAGGGATTTGAACTTCAGTCCTATTGGCTCTGAGTTCATATGCTGAATTAATTCACTATGATCATAGCCTACGTGAACAGTGCTTTTTAATTGATTCAATTTTCTGCTAGCTTGGCACAGCCCACTGCTTGATGAATAGAAATGTATCGGAACTGGCAGATTCCATGCATTTAAAATATAAATCGAAGGAATACATTGTACATGGAACTTGGCGATGTATTTAAACTTAAATCATAAATTATTTTGACTGTAAGACAATTACTGAAAGAGTTGAGTACAGTTTAAGTTCTTAATCATTGAAGTAATTATTTCATTAGATTAATCCATTACTGTAATCAATAAGATATTGATAATGATACCATCTTTTACTGTTTAGTTCAAGAAAACTGTACACAACATTAAGTTATACAAATATCACAAAATATATTCCGTTTGATATAATTTTCAGACAATAATAAATCACCTATAAAGAAGTGCATTGATGAGTTGATATTAATGTATATCGGTTCATTTTCTTATTTTAATACAAGATTCCAATATTTTACATTCACAACAAAATATTAGCAAATGATATTAGCAAAACATCAAAATATAGCAATTTAATAACAAAATATCTGTGTTATTTTGTCTCTGACGAAGATTCTGCTAGGATCGAAAGCTCAGGCTCCTTTTGATTTCGTTTTACACCATTACATGTAGCTCTCCTTTCTTGCAGTGTTAGCAGTTCTCTTATTTTGCAAATAACAATTTAAAGACATAATCTAGGATATTAAAAGACTATTTACAAATCATCATTTAAGATAAATTAAAGGAGTCTTGTCATATACAGGAAAATACAATAGTACATATACTTTCAGAACAACATACACAGTAGAAAATTATTATCAAGTAATGTATCCCATTTCATGGATCGTCTGTAGAACTTCTATGAATGCTGACATTTAGACTGAAATGGATATCATTAAATGTGACATTTATGGCTTTCAAAGAAATCTATACCTGCCTGGCTTTGATGCATTTGTTCAAGATTTTAAAAGGGTAGGAGCATCGCATGATGATGTATTTGTTGGCATTTCGGTTGGAATTGATAAACGTGTAAATGCAGGAGCGGATCCTAGGTTTTAAAGCACGGTTTTCTAATTTTTGGGGAACAGAGACAGATGATTTGTTGCATTCTGCTTCCTTTTGACAATGATATTAATGATTATATTCTACATAAAATGTTGCAACAGGATAGGTCAATCACGTGATAAATTTTTGTTTTCCCATCATCAATTATCACTCGTAGTGATAGTACTCTTGAGTTTCACTGATCACTCCAGCTCCCCATAGAGTACGTAGAGCCATAACGCGTTATCAATTATTTTTAGGATGCGCCAAAAAAAGTGTGTTGTCACTCGGTTTATTTGTACTATCATTTTACCACCACATGCAGCAACAGATAAATTGCTTTGTGACGTAACAATTCCTTTTTAAAATTTCTTTGTTACGTAACAATCACTTCAGCCCATTTGAGCTAGGCCTATGTACTACGCGTTTTCGTTACAATTACAAACGCAAGAATCGATGACTTGAGTGGATTTTTATAAGGATCAAAGAAATCTTGAATTTCTAACCAAAATATTGGTTGTCCCCTTACTCTTAAAATGTTTCAGATGTGGAATATAAAGCAAATAATCACCTCTTGATCCAAATGACGGGGCAAACTATCACGTCCACGGCAAGCTGGATGTACACGCTATCTCTCCTCAGCTTTGCTTCGGAGGAGATACATTTGTAGCTTATCCAGCTTCCTCGGGAAGTGATAGTCTTCCCATCATTTGGATCAACGGTGATTATTTGCTTAATACCTGAATAAGTGGCAGATCCAGGTGGGGTTGCAATAGGTGTATGCCCCCTATTTTGTTGAAAATCTTTACTCGTTGACTGTACGTGTCGAAATCAGAAAATTTTCGGCTACGCCCCCTATTTTATAATTTTTTAATAATGCCCCCCCCCCATTTTTGACTGCTGGACCCGCCACTGAATAAACAGTGAATAGAAAGGGACTTAATTCAGCAACAAAAACCATTGATTTTGTTTGCAATCTTTATATTTGCTCTTTTGAGGGCCTACTCTTGTTTCACAGTTAACCATTGTAAGGAATGGGGGGGGGGGGGGGGGGGGGGAGCTAAACTCCTCCACTCTAAGATATCTGCCTGGAGTAATGAAAGCATACATGTATTTTCTTTGACTTTATTCAGGACTGAAATATCACTCTCTGTTTCGGGGAAATGGTGCTTAAAAACTCATTCAAGAAGAAGATATACTTATGAGTGATAAAAAGGAATTATTGTATGCCTTATGTTTCTGATATTGAATCCATGTATCTGCTTCAGTATCACCGGATGTCATTCAATTATTTGATAGACGCTGCATACAGACAAGCAATACAAATAATGTTCCTATAAGCTTCTAGCAAGTTGATATTAACATCCAAAATAAAATATTAATTATTTCCAAACTAGAGCGTAAATTCAGTACAAAATTTTAAAAGACACTTCTTAGAAATGATATTGTGATTAAAAACAATAAAATAAAATAAAATAAAAAATTTACTGTGTCCATGACATGTATTAATTTTTTTTTCATAATTAAATGCATTTTTGTTTCTAAATTTGGTTCAAAGTGTACTGTAGCTCAACACAAAATACCAGCATGTATCCCTTATGAATTTTGTATGAGAGATTTTAGCATACAAGCTGTGCATATAATCAAAATTCATGAACTTGCCGTAGGGCGTTTTTGTGTAGTCCGACATATTAGTTTTGGGTGAGGGACTTCAATTAGAATTGAGGTACTTGACGTCAGTAGGGAAGGTCTGTCTGGGTTTATCTTTATTCAATCTTGCTGTAATTGAACCTCAAGAAAAAGGCACCACCGTCTAGGGACATCTAAGATCAAAATATCATGTTAAATTTAGTAAGGTGATGCTCAAGCTCACAATATAGGTATCATGTTAAATTTAACAAGGTTTTGCTTAGAAATTAAAGGATGCTTACTTTTTTCAACTCTGGTCTAAAAATCGGCAACTGCTTAGGGACCTCTATTAAAGTCTAAAATATCCTGATTAATTTAAGGTGATGCTCAAGCTCAAAATACAGGTATCATGTTAAATTTAGCAAGGCTGTACTTAAATTTAAAGGATGCTTGCTTTTTTGAAATGTGGTTTCAAAAATCTACAACTGTCTAGGGAAATATAAGCTCAAAATATCATGTTAAATTTAGTAAGGTGATGCTACATTACAAGCTCAAAATGGAGGTATCATGTTAAATTTAGCAATTCCATGCTTAGAAATTAAAGGATGCTTAAAAAAAAGAAGAAAATCTGCAAATGTCCAGGGACATCTAAGATCAAAATATCCTGTTGAATTTAGTAAGGTGATGTTAAAAGCAAAAAATATAGGCCTATGTAACATGTTAAATTTAGGAAAAATAAGCATAGAAAATGGGATTCCATCGTTATCCCAATGGAATCCCATTTTTTGGGGCTAATTTTTACATAATATAGGCCTATATTTCTGGGCAATTTTCCTTGTTGTTCAATGTTAAATTTAGTAAGGTTACGCTCAGAAATTAAAGTATACTATACTTCACACTTCTTTAACAAATTTACAACGGTCTATAGGTGATGCTGACAGCTCAAAATGTAACCTTTTTGCCCCCCCCCACTCCTCAAAAAAAAAAAAAAAAAAAAAAAAAAATTATTTGTCAGTTTGTAGATTAGATTTAGAACTTTGGAACATGTAGAAAGGGGACTATATTTTGAGGATTGTTATTCAGGTCTGACAATACATAGTACTCCATTCATACCTAATCCCCAGACACATTGACATTAATGACTAGTTTTTCCTGAAATAGCATTTGATGTTCAATAGAGTCATTTTGTTTGAGAACAAAATGTTTTTTCTTAAGGTGGTTTCTCCCGTGAGAAGACGTCTCTGATGTGGGGAAAAAAAAAATCTCATTTAATGTGAACATGTTTTATCCATCTCCCCCCTCCGTGACTTCCTGAGACATTACAGGTGCGGATCCAAGAAAACCGAATTGAATGCATTTCTCGGGCCCAGTTGTCTGGGGACAAAAGCAGCTCTATTATGTTTACGCATGGGCCCGGTACTTTCATTGTATGACGTCTGTCTGCGTCCGCTACTGCATTGCACTGTATGAAACTGATTTGCAATGTAGTCTGATGGCCGTTTAGATACCTTCACTACCAATACATTTATTTTGTAATTTTGTAATATTAATTTAAATAATAATGATGATGATATTGAAAACTTCTAGAGCACAGACACCGTCCGAGGAATCTCATGGCGCACGGTCAGGAAGTTTCTGAAGTGATAGTATTATCTGGAGGGTTTTTAATTCAGGTCTGACAATAACCTTACATCCTCAGACATATTGGCCCGAATTCACAAACGTGGTTTAGTTAGTCCATGGTCTAAATCAGGTGGTTTGTGAATACCAAAATTTAGACCATGGTCTAAATCCGTGGTTTAAACAATCGACTTAGACCATGGACTAACTAAACCACGTTTGTGAATTAGGGCCCTTGACATTACTAACATTGCCTGAAATAGCATGACCTGGTTTGAGGTCGATCGTTTATTGATGACTTTCATTCCCAAAATAGCATTTGATGCTGAATAGAGTCATTAAACCTGTGTTGAATGACATTAATGATTGAGCTGAATTGTGACCTGCTTTAAGGTCAACTGGTATTCACATTCTTAAGAGGATTATAGAGCAGTAGCCCAGACTTTAATCTATGTGCTAAAAGGATTAAAGCTGCAGTCACACATACACTTACGTATAGATACGTTTGTGTTGTTTTAATCTTATTTCATCTTCTATTCTATTGTTTCTTATGTTTTTCTTTGTTTTACTGGATGAGCGTAATTATCAATATTTCCACTGCTGACTATGACGGGTAGGCATCCGTGGGGATCCGCAGAAAAGAAAATGATTTTTGGACGCAACCGGACGTAACTCAACATAAGTGTCTGTGTGACTGTAGCATTAGTGTCATGTAAAGGGAACTACTGATTGTTAAAGGGACTGCACTCTGTCGATGCCATATTAAATTGTGGCAAAAAAAAAAAAAAGAAAAAAAAAAGATTTTCACTTTCTGGTTGTTTTTAAAATTATCACAATTTTTTGCTTGATGTGAATATTGGAAACTATTTTACAGACAGTGATCATCATTGATTTTTTTTCCAAATCTGACACATACACATGAACTTGGTTTCAAATTGGGACCCTCCTTCACAAGACTATGAATTGATCTATCATGCCTTTTTTAACATCAGGAAACATAGGCCTAGTAATATCATATTTTATGACCATAATAACCCATGGTGGTGATGTATCTAACTGGATTACAACCATCTCTCTCTTGATTCCTAGATCACATTTACACTAACTAACGTCATAACATGCATTATGAATGGATAAAGTCAAAGCCATGCATAAGCCAAATCGGAAATCATCATACAGATATAGCGTATGCTAACTCAATCAAGCGTGTCCTTTCCTATCTCTCGCCATCGACCACCAGTCCATGGTAAATGTGTTTATTCCGAGCTTGCAGATTGCTGACATCCAAAGAAATGAATGACTGATGAGATAGTTTACACTCAACATTGCTATTCAGAATGGTAAATACATTATCATCATTCTATTCAGGTGTCATGCTAGTTTTTATTCTCAGACTTCGTGATGGTAAAGAAATGCACATAGGATAAGATGTCTGCTTCTAGAAATTTCTAAAACAAAATTCCCCCTAAAAACTCTACTATAAGTATATTTAGGTGCCTTACTTGTCTTTAAACCTCAGAATTCGTTAGACCATAAAATATGCAAGAGCATAGAGAAAAGGATTTTTATGCACCACCGAAGGTGGTGCCGGAGGCATCATGTTTTCGGGTTGTCCGTCCGTACGTCCCGCTTGCTCGTTATCGCAATATCTCAAGAACCACTTGAGATATCAACTTCAAACTTGGGGATAGTATGTACCACCATAGGAAGATGATCTGATTAGATTTTGAAGTATGTAGGTCAAAGGTCAAGGTCATGGAGGTCAAAAATAATGAAATTCTATGTTTTGAGTTTATCGCGATATCTGAAGAACCATATGAGATATGAGCTTCAAACTTAGATGCAGTATGTACCACTATAGGAAGATGATCTGATTAGATTTTGGAGTACGTAGGTCAAAGGTCAAGGTCACAGAGGTCAAATAGTGAAATTCTATGTATTGAGTTTGTTATCGCGATATTTTAAGAACCATTTGAGATATGAGCTTCAAACTTAGGTGTAGTATTTACCACCATAGGAAGATGATCTGATTATATTATGGGTTATATAGGTCAAAGGTCAAGGGTCACAGAGGTCAAGATGTGAAAATGCATGTATCGAGTCTGTCATCACGATGTTTCGGGAACCAATTAAGATATAAACTTCAAATTTAAGGGTAGTATCTATCACCAGAGGAATATGGTCTGATTAGGTTTTGGGTCACAAGGTCAAAGGTCAAGGTCAAAAAGTCATTCTATAAAAGCAAAATGAATAGATGAATGTGCGATATTTTCTGATCTGGCAATGGCGGAGGCATATATTTCGACCGCGCGCTGTCGAGGATTCATATTGTTTATAATGTGTGTGAATAGTTACAATGATCAACCTCCCCCCCCCCCCCCACCATCACATTGAGGTACAATAGCTTGAATGCAGTTTTAGAATTGTAACTTTGGAAAGAGCTGAAAGAAATTCAATTTTTGTTAACCCTTAGCGTGCCACGGACATGTTTTCGTGCCAATGTTGCTTATTATGTACAATCGTAATAATTCATTTTCTCTTTAATGCTGGCAGTACAGGCTTTGCAAAACAGCAGATTTAATTGTATTGTGTCTATGGGTCGATTTTGAGTCATTTACACCAAGCAAGACCATTCCATACTATTTTAAAAGATTATTTTTGTAAGTCTCCTTTTTTTGCTAAAAATTAATATGGCACGTTAAGAGTTAAAGCTGGGTTAATATTTTTGGTAGATCAAAAATATGAAGTTTTGAATTTGAATTTACTTTGAGACGGAAGGAACGATAAAAAATGAGACCCCCCCCCCCAAAAAAAAAAAACAATTAATAAAATATTAAATTCAATATTATAGGAACCATATAAATTTCTGAAATAAAAAGTTGGGGTCCTGACTAAATGAGTTATATTTAATTTTTTAATTTTTTAATCCGCATATTTAACTTTACAGACAGAGATGGGGAGGAAAATTTCTACATGCCCACAATCCCTTCCATATTTAAATAGAAAGTGCCGGTGTAACTAGCTATTCATACAGAATACAGGATTAAAGTCTTACATCACCTGAGAAAAGTACATGATCATGACATGACAGATCTTCCATGTTACGCACATTCATGCAGTATCTATCGTTGCGAATGATGCGTACGAGCAAGGAGATATTACAGTGAGTACAGTACTAAACAAGGAATCCCTGTGTTCATACGCAACAAATTTGTCATGTATGGCTATCCTGAAAAAGGATTGATTATTTTTGTATGAATCCTTACTGATACAGCAAATAAGAAATCATAGTAGTACAAAACTAGGATGGGCATCATTTAGAACAAGAACTCGATGACGATTTAGCACATACATGTATGGTCACACTAGAATGGTATAACTGTGCTTTTTAAAATTTAATTTTGTGATAATATAAATTTACCAGATATTCATTATGTGACAATTCTTTTGGCTTACACAAAGTTTCCTTGAAAAATTGCCGGATAAACGTTTCAGGATAAGCCCTTCTGGGCTCAGTGGTTTTAGTATGAACATGGTACATATACGCTGTGCTGTGTGGTCTTTTGGTCGTGGTCGTTAGGTGGTTTTAGTATGAACACGCTGCATGCTATACGCTACATGCCCTTTTGCGCTTGGTGGTTTCAGTATGAACACGGTGTATGTTATATGCTGGTTTTAGTATGAACATGGTACATATACGCTGCGCTGTGTGGTCTTTTGGTGGTCGTGGTCGTTAGGTGGTTTTAGTATGAACATGGTGCATGTTATACGCTGCGTCCTGGTGGTTTTAGTATGAACAAGCTGCATGTTATACGCTGCATGCCCTTTTGCGCTTGGTGGTTTTGATAATTGACTTACGTGATGCAGCAACCATGTTGGGCTGCCTGTCATATTTATTCAATGTCAGCCCATCTTTTTTGCGCTCCGTTGGATTGGAGATTAGGAGAGCGGAAGATGCGATGAGAGAGAGAGAGAGAGAGAGAGAGAGAGAGAGAAGAGGATGATTTCAAGCGTGGGATTATCTATGTCTTTGGCTCATCAGTGAAGTCTTTCTAGCATAACCTTTGGTTTGAAATAATTTTTGTCTCCGCCGAACGAGTTTGAGCAGGGGACTATGAAACGGGCTCCGTACGTGTGTATGTGTGTCCGTCCGTCCGTCCATCCGTCCGTCCGTGCGTCCGTATGTGAGCAAAATCTTCAATTTGCTACTCCTTCGCCATTTTTCATCCGATTTCGATTCCGTTTGCTTTATATGATAGCACTAGGTGATAGCTACAAAACTTCTTCACGGAATTTTGACTTTTGACCCCTTTGACCTTTGACCTTGATTTTTGACCTATATTGTTAATTGGCTAAAAAATGCTACTCCTTCGCCATTTTTCATCCGATTTCGATTCCGTTTGCATTATGTGATAGTACTAGGTGTGGACTACAAAACTTCTTCGCGGAATTTTGACTTTTGACCCCTTTGACCTTTGACCTTGACTTTTACTTATATTGTACATTGGCTACAAAATGCTACTCCTTCACCATTTTTCATCCGATTTCGATTCCGCTTGCTTTATGTGATAGCACTAGGTGAGAACTACAAAACATATTTACAGAATTTTGACTTTTGACCCCTTTGACCTTTGACCTTGACTTTTACTTATATTGTACATTGGCTACAAAATGCTACTTCTTCGCCTTTTTTACCCGATTTCGATTCCGTTTGCCTTATGTGATAGCACTGATCGTGATATAATGGGAATTTTACATTATCGGCGGGGACATATATTGCGCATCGCGTAATTTACTAATCCACTTGTTGTATGTATTTTAAGAATTTATCTCCTTTTACAAGGTTCTTGATAAGTTAAACCTTATTCAACAACCATTTTTTTAATCAAATGAGATCATGTCTTGAATTTAATGGGCAAAATGGCTGTTAACGTCAAAGCAATCGAAGCATAATGATTTTTTTTTCGCCCAGAAGAGATACTGTACTGATGGAGACATCAAAATAAATTAGGGAGTTGAAACTCAGTGAATCGCTTTCATTTAGATAAAAAAAATTGCAGTTTAACTATTATTAAAAGTTTCCAATGAAATTTAACCAGTAGAACATAAAATGGTTTAAGACCCCACTCATTTACAAATTTTATATGCTATTAAAAAATTAAAATTTGAATGTGATACAATCTAATCTTCAAATCTCAATGTTGATGCCCCTCAACAAAGAATATTCGTCGTCCAGTAATACCTTTCACATGATTTAATGAATCTCTTTAGAAAGCATCTTTATCCTGAAGATACAGTAGATGTGTTTTCTTATAATTACCACCTTTTCCCCTTGCTCTACGTCCATGCCCTTCAAGGATACCATACACCATAGCTTGTGAAACATAATTAGAAAAAATGAGCATAACAACACTTTCCAATGCTTTCGCTGCCGGGTATCAGGTGCGTGATCTAATCACTTTATCAGGGATGATCTATGGTTTCCATGACAACAATATTTGACACATTTTGATGTCATATTCCTTTGTTCTCTCTTCAACCGAGCCGGGAGGTCTTGCTGAGAGATACAGTTTTAAAATGTGATTTATTTCAAAGACCCTTTTACAAGCTCCAATAGACATTGCTGTCATATGCTGAGATTTCATGCATTTTAAACTCAACCATTTCCAGAAAATTCATTCTATTTTCAACAAATTTTTGTAAGTTTCAGGGGCATTATCTTTCTTGTGAAAAATGGTATCGAGAATCTTCGATCCTTGTAAGATATTATTTTTCAACAAGATCCTACATGTGTTTTCGAATGTGTTAATGGACAAAGTGGGGGCAGGTATTTCGATGACCTGATTGAGTTTTCAAGATAATGAATTTCTTGATTTGTTCCAGCTCTTGGAGTGTAGTTATTTAAAATCTTGAAATCCATGATTTAAAATGAATTTCTTCCTCTGATATGTGATCTCGGTCATATATATGACTTATTATTGAAAGTACCTATTCCTGAGCTTTCAAGCTTTCCATTAGTGACAAGTCTTTTTGTAATTATTGCACATTATAAACTAGGTTTAATTCAGAGTTAATATGTAAAGAAGCTTGCCATTTCCACTCTCTCTTTTCCTTTTTTGAAGTTTTTTCCTTTTTTTTTAATATTCCCACTTCTTCAAATCAGGAGAGCATTTCATCAAAGGACTTGTCGGACGTTTTATCCGACAAACTGTTAAAGGCTACTGAAATGCTTGCATCTGATTGGCTGAGAGCAAATTTGTCGGATAAAATGTCTGACAAGTCCTTTGATGAAATGCCCCCCTGAATGTGGTCAAACTTTGATCTTTTTAGGATGTTAGGCTCTTTTATAGAAATTTTTCCTGGAATATTTACCACAAAGTCTTTCCCTCTTATAGTATAATGTGTTCTTATCTGCAGAATGTTTCTTGGATGCAGATAGTAATACAATAAATTTGTCTTTTTGCAGTTAGGTTTTGTTGCACGTCTGTTACCTAAAAAAAAGAGAGAAAAAGAAAAGGAAAAAGAAATGAATGAGAAAAGTGGTGAATATGAAGCGAAGTGAACCTTTATTATCCAGTATTTTAACATTGGGTATAAGATAAGCTTTAAATTGGTCACTGGTAATGAAAAGGATCAATTATGTTTTCTGCACTTTCTCAAACATGTTTACTGCCTTTTCCTACTTGTAAGTTTCTTTGTTCTTTTCTCTTTTTTCTTTTCATTATATATTTGGGGTGTGAATAATAATGGGCACTTTCCTCTTTCATCCAACTCACAATATCTTTATTTCCCTATTTTAACAATTGCTTGGCCATGCATGGTTGCATGTGTATGGCATTGTAGGTCTGGGAGAATAATTGGTCAATTTCTTGTCCTTTGATCATTCATAAACATGGAACACATTGTTTACTCAGACTAGAGCCTGAGGTCAATTGAGGATAGATATGGGGTATATCAGGTCACACATGCCTAATTACCGACAGAGAGCAAAAAATATTCATTCGACCCAACCCTTCCGAAAATTTTTAAACTTTGAACAGCTGATAGACAAAAATGTGTGCATATGATTCACATTTAAGAATGGTTATCGGAAGGGCAATCATTAAGCTTCGTATGCTAAAACTGGGAAGAAATTAATGTTAAGGCTTGGCACTATATTAGAAGCGCAAGGTTTGATATCAAATTCTTACTTTTGACTGCCAATTGAGTCAGTTTCGGCATGAGGGGGCGCTATATCGATTTATTTTTAAAATGAGCCGGTAAACAGCTAGTTTCTTGGCTAAATTAGAAAGGAGGAATAATTTGTCTATCCGTTCCACATGACCAATCACCGAGTGAATTTAAGGCTGATTTTATATAAATTTATCAAACCTCAAAATTAACACAAAGTCTCAATGAGATGATAATTACAGGTGTGGCGCCATCAAGGGGTTTATTATAGGCCTATGGTTTTGGAGGGTGGTGTTGGAAGGTGGAGCCTATACTATATTCATAAAATAATAAACCTCTGACTTATAAAAAGGTATGAAGTACATCGTTTGGTCGGACCAGGGGGGCATTTCATCAAACTTTTCTTGTCTGACAAGTTGTCAGATTACTGATTTTGTGGCTGAGAAGCATTGTTACTATGGTAGCTGTCGGATAAAACAAGACTTAGGTCAAGTGAGGATACACTAGTATGATTTAGGGTGTATCCAGTGGATCATATGGAAATTGTGTATGTTTATCTATGGGGGGGGGGGGGGGTCATCCTATATAATCTCTCTCTCTCTCTCTCCCTCTCTTCCCATGATAAACAGTGCTTTCACATAATGTTAGGAGTTAGAAGGTGCATGGAGGGGGGGGGAGGAACATGGGCAGGTGGGGTTTCCCCTCCCTATGAGATACATTGTAGTTTGACCTCTCTGTAGTCATGAGCACTTTTAGTATCCCTAACTAAAGGTTCATCTGTGAAAAAATTTAAAAGAAGCTAATTTCAACTGATTTTGGTAGATATGGGTATGGACAACTACCAAAAAAAAAGAAGGGAAGATTGGGGTTGGGGAAAATTTTTTATCGGAGGTCAAAGGTCATTGACCCCTCCCTGAAGAGCTATGAATCGTATCTCAGCAAAAGAAAATGGTAAATAGATGAAATTGGTGTCAAAATGCTCAGAATTAAAAAAGGAAGAACACTTAAAATAAAAGTCAACACTTTGGACCTAACCTTGACCTTGAAAAATGAGGTCAAAGGTCAAATGTTGTCATTTTGTCACATAAAATGGTAGATGAATTGTATTTCAGCACCAGAATACGGTATACAGACAATATTAGTCTCAAAAGTTGCAGAATTAAAAGAGGAAGAATACTTTAAATAAAAGCCAACTATTTAGAACAAATCTTGACCTCCAAAATGAGGTCAAAGGTCATAAAAGGTTATTTCATTAATTAAAATGAATGGCATTATGAATCATATTTCAGCACCAGAATATGGTATAAAGATGATATTAGTATCAAAATGTGCAGAATTAAAAGAGGAAGATTACTTGAAATAAAAGTAAACTCTTTGAATCACATCTTGACCTCCAACAGTGAGGTCAAAGGTCATAAAATGTCATTTTTATCATAATGAATGGCATATGAATAGTATTTCAGCACCAGAATATAGTGTATAGATGATATTAGTATCAAAATGTGCAGAATTAAAAAGGAAGAATATTTGAAATGAAAGTCAACACTTTGGATTATACCTTGGCCTCTAAAAATGAGGTCAAAGGTCAAAGATAGTCATTTTATCACCTGAAACTGCCATGGTATACTTATCGAATAGAATTGCGATATAGACCTAATAAATCAAGCAAAAAATGAATGAAAAATAAAGGGCTGAGTGCAACATATTGAGGCAGGTATAGTGGAAGATAAGGAGAGGGAAATTGTCTAATGGGTTAAAAGGTCATTGACCATTGATTAAAACAATATAAATTATATCCAAGCGCGGCGATTTCATGTCACGACTGGGGGGGGGGGACGGAAACACCCGAAAGTGAAAATGATACACTCAAATTCGCATATTTCGCACATTATGCAGAAACTAATTAAAATGTTTGCGAGCGCGAAGCGCGAGCCGAAAATTTTGCCTTATAATAACATTTAGCATGTATTTGACATAAATTTTACCTCTTTATTAACTTCACCAGCAAATCACTACATAAAAATATGGTAAGCTTTAAAAATCGAGGGGGGGGGACGATCCCCCCCAGAAAAAAATCGAGGGGGGGGGGACACGTCCCCCCCCCCCCGTCCCCCCCGGGATCACCGCCAATGATTATATCTCATCAATAACATAATGGTTTACCGATTAAGAAAGAATTGCTTTCTTAGGTTAATTATTTGATTAATCAAAGCACGGACTTCAAAAGTCACCAAGGTATTTGAAATTTAGTTTTTAGATATGTATTTCCTTGAGACCTCAAACCATTATCAAAATTGTATGTGATCCTGGATATGAAACAATTCACTAAATATTACAGAAGGTTCTTTCCATATTTTTTCTTTTTTCAAGATAGGGGGGGGGGGGTGAGATGAATACTTTCACATATTCTAAAGTCCATGAGATATTTAATCAATTAAGAGGGTGAAAAATTTTGACTTTTTAGAGAATGTAACTAATGTAACGCTCAACTGTATACCTAAGAGTGCGGATGGTCTTATATTTTGGGTTCTCGGATTTTCATAATTTCAACTGAAAATGTAGTTGTATGTCTATCCTAATTTCTCAATTTTTGTGACGTAACTTTATACATGTACGTAATTCTGACCAAGAGAGCTTATCATTGTTCATTAAATTACACCGTGGAGATTATAATATTGCAAGGGTAAACCAAACTTCACCATTAGGAAAAACACAATATTTTTGTCTGAACTGTAGCTTATGTAACGTTGAATGACCCATTTCACGCACAGAACTATATGTAATGAGTCAAGTAAATTTCAACAATTCATCTTATGCCAAGTCTTGATCACCAAATACAAGTTCAATATGATGCAGATACCAACTTGAAACTTACAGAACTATCGTCAACACAAAAGAAATTTATACTACTTCCTCTTTAGCCTATTGCCAAATATATGTTTGTTGAGGTTTCCTCATCATGCGGTCTATTGTGAAGAGAGATTTTGGGACAGGGGTCAGCTGAAATTTGAATACATGTATGTCTTAGCTTCCTTTCCTTTTCATCCTTTTTGGAGACTTTATTGACAGCAAATTTAGTATCTCATTTCTATGTATAATTCTATGCATTTTGACAAGAAGTTAGTCGGTAAACCTGTATGTTATTGATGAGATATAATTCATATTGTTTTAGTCAGTGGTCAATAACCTTTATTAGACAATTTCCCTCTCCTTATCTCTCACTGTACCTGCCTCAATATGTTGCGCTTAGCCCTAATTTTTTTTTATTATTTATTTATTTTTTGTTTGCATAATTTCATATTAGGTCTATATGGCAATTATATATGATAAGTATACCATGTAACAGTTGATGAAATGACTATCTTTGATCTTTAACCTCATTTTTAGAGGTCAAGATTTTGAAATATTGTTCATTTTTTTAAATTCTGCACATTTTGGTACTAATATCATTTACATATTCTGGTGCTGAAATACGATTCATATGCCATTCATTGTGATAAAAATGACATTTTATGACCTTTGACCTCACTTTTGGAGGTCAAGATGTAATTCAAAGAGTTTACTTTTATTTTAAGTATTCTTCCTCTTTTAATTCTGCACATTTTGATATTAATATCATCTTGTTACCGTGTTCTGGTGCTGAAATATGATCCATATGTCATTCATTTTAATTAATGAAATGACCTTTTATGACTTCTGACCTCATTTTTGGAGGTCAAGATTTGATCCAAACAGTTGGATTTTATTTGAAGTATTCTTCCTCTTTTAATTCTGCAACTTTTGAGACTAATATTGTCTGTATACCGTATTCTGGCAATGAAATACCATTCATATACCATTTTATGTGTCAAAATGACAACATTTGACCTTTGACCTCATTTTTCAAGGTCATGGTTAGGTCCAAAGTGTTGACTTTTATTTTAAGTTTTCTTCCTTTTTTAATTCTGAGCATTTTGGCACTAATTTCATCTATTTACCATATTCTTTTGCTGAGATACGATTCATAGCTCTTCAGAAAAAGGTCAATGACCTTTGACCTCCGATAAAAAAATTTACCCAGCCCCAATCTTCCCTTCTTTTTTTTTTGGTAGTTGTCCATACCCATATCTACCAAAATCAGTTGAAATTAGCTTCTTTTAAATTTTTTCACAGATTGGCTCAATATATGGCTAATTTAGGGTTACTATTTATGTAGTTTGACCTCAAAGTGCATGTGCTACATGTGCACATCATAACATATGCAAATCCATAGGGTCATTTACATGACCTCCAGTCTTCCTGTGTACATAAATCATACCAGTCAAGGTCAAATCCAGTGACCTAGATCTATTTACAGCCCCCAATTCTGATAAAGCTAGTTCTGTAAGCACAGTAATATCATAGATGTTTATTTTGTTTGTCTATATTATTTACTTATTCTTGTACATCTATGGTACAGTGTAATATCCATGTACCCTTGAATATTGTCTCAAATCAATGATATTCGTCATATATCACAAGATTTGAATGCTAGACTGAACTATAGCTTTAATACCAAATACTAGGGTTGGGCAAATAATGACTTTTTTCTGAAAAGTTATTTCAAACAAGTTGTTTCTATAGTCAAATTTGATGTAGAATCCAAAAATGACAATGATTTTTGTGTACGATGATGTCTGACGTCGCTAAAGTGCAAAAAACCAAAATAGTGTATTTTGCCCATTCATCACACACTTTATAGGTATAACCCGGTTTTATTTTGTTTCTTTATGGATTTTGATGGTTTAAAAGCTAAAATCTGACAATTTTATCATGACCAATTGTACCTAGCATGGGTATAGGTGTTAATTAGTGATTTTGATATGAGGTGATTTTTGCTCGATATTGACTGAAACTAACTTCCAAACTACACAAACAGTCAACTTAGGTAGGATTAATCATGTTTGGATTAATCATGTTGGGTTCCCAGACACCCGAAAGCCATATAAAAACGCAATAAAAGTGGTTTATACGTACAAAAAGTGTGATAATTGGGCATAATACGCTATTTTGGTGGCCATTTTGTTTTTTTGCACTTTAGCGACGTAAGACGTCATCGTATGCAAAAATAAATGTCATTTTCAGTTTCTACGTCGAATTTTACTTTAGAAACAACTTGTTTGAAAAAAAAAGTTGAGATTCGCCCAACCCTACAAATACTCCAAAGCTGCACTAGGCTTCTCCCAAGGAACATTGTTTGGTTTCAAATGAGAGTTTATTTTGCAGACTATCTACCCTCAAAACCTCTACACCTTAAACCTGGTGTATAGTTTTGGTAGCAAAAAAGGAATTGGCACAAAACCGATCAAATGTAGTTACATGTACATGTTGTCCACATTGCACTAACAGATATGTGTGAGAGATCTTGTGACATTTCTTTCAATATTTCCGATGAATTTCATTTATAAAGTTTGAATATAGCGCAATCCAACTGCCGTTTAGACCTCTGCTGAAAGGTTCGCACGCCCGAGGTTACAGCGTGAATTATTGCGAACGATCTGTGTGTAACACCCACACAAGAGAATCCCCATTGGTTTTCCACGTGAGCACTAACCTGAGACGGGTCCCAGACTTATCTTTTTTATCCTTATATTATGAAATAAAGACACTAAAATGAGATTTCAAGTACTATAATTTGCTTTATTATAGTTATTGGATTCAATCTATCATAATTTATCTATGTGAATCAAAATAGATTTTTCTTTCTCCCGAAACTATACACCAGCTTTAAGGCCCGGTCCCACTGGCGGGAGGATTAATTGCGCATGAGTTGCGTATACAAATTTCGTTCATCCGCAACAAAAAACAAAAAACAAACAATCCGCAATTCATACGCAAATCATCCTAAAAAGCCAGTGGGACCGCGCCTTTAGCTGTCCAGTGTCTCCAATTAAAATTGAAAAAAAAAGAAAAAAAGAAGGCAGCTCCATATCAGCCTGAGTTTGCTCAATCTCCAGATTCTAGCCCGATCAACCGTCCCCCAGAATAAGCTTGAGATTCAAGAAACCCCATCCATATCAACCCGAGTAGAATGATCTCACTTTCGAGCATAGAATTAGCTCGAGCTACAGAGCATTTTTACATTGGATGCTGAGTATCAAACATTGTGCAATTTTGCATTACATGTATGGTTGGATGTCTTGAGTAAATTATCCCGGCCAAATCCTGCATGTGTAGATCTGCCAAATATCTAGCTAATTCATCAAATAGCTAGCTATTTGGTGAGCTAAAAGTTGACTAGTGCTCGAATCTTGAGATTCTAGCTCATAAAAATAATCCGCTAAATTCATCCACATTAAAAACCATCTCAAGCTATTTCTGATCGGGCTAATTGGCCAGATCAGAAATAGCTAGCTAATTTGGAAACTTGAGCTGATGTGGATGGACCTATAAAGGTTTCCAGCTGTAGGAGGTCTTCACAGAGGGTTTAGGGTCACTGTTCTGGTATGTGAAAGGAACATGTGTTGTTACTCACATACATGTGTGTGTGTGTGCTGGCTACTGCCTGACCAGTGCGACTTGCCTCATTCATTTGGAACCAGTGTTTGCTCTCTTGTAGACTGCTATATATTCGTCTGCTCTTTACCATAGTGGTTCTTGTACTCTAGGAATATTACCAGTTTTTGGAGATTCTTTTACTGTGGTCTGTTATTTGAAGCACATGAAGGTAATTTATTTGTTGTATGATTAATTTTATTAAGGAGATGATTGCTGTTACCTGTATTTGGTCATTGGTGGTTGCATATGATTTTGGACCATTGATACACCTGTGTTTTCAACCACTTTCACTTAATACACTTTACCATGTGTATACAGTAAAGCCTTGGGTTGTATAACTCAGTCAAGTCAAATAAAATCACATAAGTTGAAGGACTTTTCAAGTTAATTTGTCTTTTACTCTTTTGTTTTTAACCCATCATTGGTCTTTTTTCCTTGAAAGTCAAAGCTATTTTTTCAGTCTCAACATTTTTGACTTGAGCAAGGTTGTCTGTATTGTACTTGGGGCTGTGCAAGAGGGTAGGGCTGAAGCATGGATGTTATGATAAATGTTTTCATGTACTCAAGGATGCTTCAAAAACAATTACTTCTCTAGTATTTCATTTTCAATTTCCTGTTTTTCTTGGATTTGTGTCAATGTAATGATGACATGTGAAACAAGGAACTTGGCATCTTAAAAACAAAACAAAACAAAATAAAAAAACAGTAGTTTTACACTCCATGCAGTGTAGGCCTACTTATAAAATAAGCACGATCTTTGGTAAATGAAATAATTAATGCGATGATAATGGTGATGGTGATGGTCAAGATGGTGATGATGATGAAGATGATAGTGATTTTGATGATAGTGATGGGAAAGATAATGATGAAAAAGACAATGTTGCATGAATTTGGAATTATTTTCTTATTTTGGTGGAGATTGGGTTGGTTAAAGATTAAATTATATAAAGTCACGTTTACCATTATTATCACTATTATTGCAGTATCTTGCCAAACTTGTTCCAGTATATCACAAAATATACCCTCAGTGTTTGTTTTATTGGCTATATTTTTCTCCCAGTAAAACAGTGAGATCATAATGTGCAGACTTTTATACAAGTAGACAAGATATAAACACAATGGCTAGCTGGGTTATAAGGTTTGTTGACAATGCTGTAGGGGAGTGGAAGTAGAGGATATATACTCCAGATGGAATTGTGAGAGAGCCAACTCAAACAGTTCCTGTTTACATCAAGTTTATTTCTAAACTTTGTGCAGAGTATGTGTATTTTAGATAGTGTAAAGAGATGTGTAACTCTGCAGAAATTTGAAATCATATTTTTGTGTCCAAGTATTAAAGTACTAAAATTAATAATGTTTTGTTTTTAAATATTTGAATGGGTCCAAGTACACTATTTTGGTATTTTCAGGGACAAATGCAACGCTACAATTACATTTTTTGTAACACCTGAAATGTGGACTAACAATCTTATTTTTGTGTCCAAGTATTAAAGTATTAAAATTAATAATGTTTTGTTTTGAAATAGATTTGAATGGTTCCAAGAACACTATTTTGGTATTTTCAGGGACAAATGCATCACTACAATTTTATCTTTTGTAACACCTGAAATGTGGACTAACCCATATTTGTATTAATGTAAAATTTCTAGTACTTTTTATATATTTTCATCTTATTCCTTGAAAAAAAAATGATTGAAACAGAAGTTGTTCTTTTGCGTGAATAACATAATTAAACTATATTGAGGGCTTCAAATGAATTTCAAATTATTACGTAACTTACTTGATGGGTGAAGGAAATTAATTATTGTATGGAGCACAGTGAGTAGACCTGTACATTTTTTTTTCAACTGGAGGTGCTAATTGAATAAAACCCCACCTTATTGAATAGGGGGCACTTGATGCTGTTGATTGATAAATGATTGAATGGTTTAACCCCTTTTACTTGAGAGAAACTTCCGTTTAAATTTGATAAAGTAATAAATGCGGGCTGACTAAATGGATTATGTTTTAATGACTGAAATTCTATATTGTAGTATTATAATTGTGATGACTGGCTATTTGATTACTTATTATAGTGGGAAGTGTGACTTTATCCCAAAGACTCCATTTATTTGACCCCATGAGGTCACAGCATGACCTAGTAAAAGAAGAATGTCATTTGTCTTTGACTCTGCAAGTGTATAACTTATGGTGATATCTCACTTCGCAGGAGACGTTTCCGATAATTTTTTCCGCGGAGACCCCTCTGAGACGTCCCCGCGATGTCTCTGCAACAATTTTCAAAACTGTCTCAAAGTAGTCCCAAATCCGTCTCCGAAATTCGAGATGTCTCCATGACAAATCTAGACCACGTGACAAATCTTCCACAAGTCATGGAGACGTCTCGGAGACGTCTCTGCGACTAGTTTCAAAACCATCTCCAAGCCGTTTAAAAACCGTCTCAAAGTAGTCCCAAATCTGTCTCAAAGTAGTTTCCACAAAGTTAGATTTATTAAGCACCATTAGAAGAGTATCGTAAATAATCACAAATGACACACAATCTACAATGTACATGTATCTGACACAATTAGATAGGCCCTTAATATGTTTGTTGAAATTTGAAGAGTATGTTTCAGGTATATTTGACCGTATGAGGTCACAGCAGAACCTAGTAAAAGAGGAAGGTCATTTGTCTAGGAATCTGCAATGTGTAGTGTATCATAAATAATCAAACATTGTATCTGACACATTTACATCTATGTTTGTTCAAATTTGCAGAGTATGTTTCAAGTATTTTTTTGACCTCATAAGGTCACAGCATGAGTAGTATAAGGAAAAGGTTCATGTTGGTATAGATTTCATGTACTGTAGGACCTATATTTGACCTCATAAGGTCAAGCTGACCTTGTGAAAGAGCATGGATTCTACAAGGTTTTATGCCGAGGGCAAGCCATGTCTGCAGGACTTATGCATTAAAGGGGGAGTTCAGCCTGGAATTCAATTCCATAATATTGTTATTTTTTCCTTGGTTCTTGGTGAAGGAATAGATCTATTTCAGGCATGTGCAAAACATGGATTTGGTCATATATCTATATGCCCGTACAGCATTGTTGAAATAATATTATTGTGAAAAAATGGCAATTTATGGAATTTACATTACATATCATATGGGAGATCAGCTCACACGTGACTTCACAAAATACAAATTTTACACATTCATCATTCTCGCTAAGCTTTGGTGGGTTTTCATCAAACTTTAACTCATTCATTTTTCTGTTATTTATTTATTTTATTCCAAAACCAATCAAGTTTTAGGGTAAACTTTCTCTGGCTTTTATCATGGTTGTTTTTACCTTCATATATTATTCTCTGTATATAAAACAGACACATTAGTTGTAAAATTATTCAGTAAACACTGCAAAAATTCAGAATAAGAATACAATCACTTTCTAAAGCTAAAAACAAGACAAAACATGCAGTATACATGTAATTGCAGAAATTATGAATATTTTTGTTGAGAATTTCCTTTATTGATTGTTTTGAATCATTTGTTCCCTTTCTCACCTTGAACCAGACAAATTCAATTTTTCTAGTAAATTTTGTGAATAGAAATTCAAGTTTTTCCAACAGCTGCTTAGGGTGACCCCTTTCAATCATTACTCCCTTTTTACAAAATAATAATGAAAAAATACTACTGCTTTTAATTGATTGTAATACCAGAGTGAATAGCAACTGAGAATGATATTTGCTTTGCAGATGTTGTACTCAGGGATGGATTATCTTTAAAGCGATTTTGTAACTTCAAAAAAAAGTGCAAAAGAGATCAAAATGAATCAAATTCTACTTGCCTGACTGTAAAAATAAACTACTAAAAGTTTCAGATCAAATGCAAGTTGTTTACTATCTTAAAACAGTGAAATTTCAAACGAGGCACTGGGACTTCATGACCGGAAATGCGGTGTACATGTTGTGCTGCTTTGAAACGCATGCGGTTTTCAAAAGCATCCGGGAAGGGGTTTGAAAATTTGAGCATAAAATCATAGATATCTTGAAAGTAAAGCAAGAAATTAGACTGCAATCTTTGAGGAACACTAGACTAACCTTTGTTTTAAAAATCATTATGACAAAATGAGCTGAATAAAATAAATTGCAATTTGAATATCATTAAATGTTACTGCACCCCTTTAATAACAGGACTCCTGACGACTTTCATACAGTAGGCCTATTTATTTGAAGGTGTTGGGGGTATAGTAGGCTAGTTGTGGATTGTCCATTATTATTATTATTATTATTATTATTATTATTATTATTATTATTTTATCATAATTGGAAACTTCGGACTGTCATTTTATTCTGCATAATTATGGATACCATTTTGGGAAGCATGGGACACTGCACTGTTATAGGCAGGATTCATTGTGAATATAATATAGACCCTCTTTTTCTCATTCACCAATCATTATGACTCTCTTTGTATCGATTTGTATCGCTGTCGACCTAGATATGTCCAAGAATCAAGAGTCAGGCATCAAAGATGTGCCCAATTTAACAACTATTTCAACTCGACACAGTACGCTGAAATAACTATACAGTGCGTATCAATAAAAACGGGACAGTTTTGAAAAGTCTGTCAAAGTTTTGTTTTAAATCATGATGACTATATTTTTATGTTAATAGATGCTCTCAAGTCTTATCTTTCAAATGCAATTAAAAAAAAATGAGTTTCGTTCATGCTTGAGTACACACAGAACATTTTTGTCGGGGGCTCAAAAAACGGCTTGCGCACAAATGGAAAAATTGAGAATTACGATCATCAGACTTCTTGCTAATCAGCAGTCTTCCTCTAATTTTTTTCTTTATCCTTGCCATCTTTTTTTCGAATTATGATTTGAAATTCATTTACGAAGCTATTTATTTACTTTAATTGTTTTGTTTTTGTTTTCATTTTAATATGTTATCTTTTTACAAAAAAATATTCCTTTAAACTTGTTTTTTTTTTTTTTTTTTTTTTTTTTTTTGTCAACCCATAAATCCATAAGAAAGGGGATTTGGTTGGTTGTTTAATTGATTGATTGATTGATTGATTGCTTTGTTTATTTGTTTCGTTCATGCCTGAGCGAACACGGAAAGTTTTGTCGGAGGTTTAAAAATAAATAAATAAATAAATAAATAAATAAAATAAAAATAAATTGGTTAAATTCAAAGGGTATTATTTATTCTGAATCATTTTTCTGAATCAGGCACCCCCATTTGGATTGATTGTTACTTTTCACTGATCAATGATTATGTTAGTCTTTTGAGTCGTTTTCCTATGATTCTTCTAACGATTTAATCAATCATTTGAACAATCTATCAAAAAGTAATCGATCAATCGATCAATCATTCAAAGAAACAAATTAATTAATCAAACGATCAATCGTTCAAAATGGTCAATCTATCAATCCTTCATTCAATCAATCGATCAATTAATAAATAAATCCAATCAATCAACAAACCAAATCCCCTTCTTGGGTTGACAAGATTTTTTATTTTATTTTATTTTCATTTTATTTTTTTTTTAGCTTGAAGGAATATTCAATGCCAAAAGATAACATGTTAACATGTGAAAAACAAAACAAAAACAATTCAATTAAATAAATAGCTTTGTAAATGAATTTTGATAGCAAAATTCGAAAATAATGGCAAAGATAATGAAACGGTTAAGAGTAAATCTGCTGATTAGCAAAAAGTCTGATGATCGTATTTCTCATTTTCTTCCATTTTGTGCGCAAGCCCTTTTTTGAGCCCCCGACAAAAACATTCTGTGTGCGCTCAAGCATGAACGAAACTTATTATTTTAAATGGCATTTGAAAGATAAGACTTCAGAGCATCTATTAACATCAAAATATAGACATCATACTTTGAAACGAAATTTTGACAGACTTTTCAAAACTGTCCCGTTTTTATTGATACACCCTGTAGAGCAACACTTTCTTTCCACTTCTCTCATCTTAAATCACAAAACAGGATCTAACAAAAGAAAGGAGGATGTCCAATTTACCTTTCCCATTTTACCCCTATACCCTATAAAACTCCTACTTTAAAATATTAATAAAGAAGAATACACTGGTCAATAATGCAGCTAGAGTTGTACAATTATTATTAATATTTGACAAAGGGGAATACATTTTCATGAGGTGGGCTGAAAGTTAAACCAAAATCTTGGTCCAAGTTTCAATAATTTAAATTTTGCTCTGAAATGAGAGGGGATTAACAATCTTTCTGAATTTGAGGTTTGATGTTAAAATGATGCTAATCATGTGATGTAAAGTATAATTTTCTTAAATATATTAATATCGCAGTTATTAATGGTTTAGCCAATTTTTTTGTGGTCTATTTGTTCATGTTATATATTATTATTTGTTGTTATATGTACATTATTCATTTAGTTATTATATTTTTGTTATCATATTATGTTATATGTTTCACTAGAAAGGACCCCTTTGTAAATAAGCCTTTTCGGCTTTCATGGGCTATCCTTGTCAGTGTTTCTTCTATTATCTCATATATGTACATTCGACGAATAAAATAAAATCAAATCAGATGATAAATCATACAAAAAGAAAGATAATTCATCTTTGTTTTTTATCACAACCTATGAAATTCTAGTAATTGGCCCCAAAGTCCAATTTGTGCCCCTTCCGTGGACACACAACCACATTGACAAACTTTATTAATGTAGGGACCACATACTTCTAATATTTTGTTCTTTTTACTCTGATGAGGAATAATTACATTTTATATGTGTTTGAACTTATACTGATGTGACAAACCGTTTTGTTTGAGGGAAGACTAGTAACTGCTATTATGCCATCTATTGGCAAGTTTTTTAAAGTATCGAGAATTATTTATTCAAACCTTACCTGGATGTATACCTGTATCTCTTTTGTGCGCTTAACGGTCCAAGTGCTGTTAAATGACAAAAGGGCAGTGTTTTATTGTGTGTTTGTATTGAAATTTAATTATTTAAATGTATATTTTTCTTCTCTTTAAGGATTGTCTGGTCTTGTGCTAGGATCATCAAAAAAAAGGAGAGTTTCTGACTACAAAAGGTAAGTTTCCACCGATATATTTGTCTGAGCACTCTCTTTCGAATTGAAGCCTTATTCATATGCCACTATGACACTTGCACAAATTTTGGACCCTGAATAGTTCACAAATATTTGGGCAATCTATTTATGCCACTTTGTGGATTGTTTTTGGCCAGAGCTGGAGGATGTGGGCCATTAATTAATGATGCTTACAGTGGATGCAAAAATTATTATTTTGGAAAAAGATTTTTGGTCTGGTTCAGACTTTTTTCCAAGGATATGAGATGGAATCTGACTAAGGGGTACCCCTAATAATCTTTATCAAGTTTCGAGATGTAGGCCTATATGGGAACCCCCCTCCCCCATTTGTTGTGTAATCATTCTTAATACAACGTTTATTTAAAGAGTTTTGGGATAAATGATCTTTATCAAGTTTCGAGATGTAGGCCTATATGTGAACCCCCTCCCCCATTTGTTGTGTGATGATTCTTAATACAATGTTTCTTTAAAGAGTTTTTTGGGATAAATGTATTGTGTGTGGATATCCGAGTATGAGTCATAGGACCTACATGTATAAGATACTTTGCTTGTAGGCATATAATGTAGGATGCTTGGTTGCAAAGGAGTTACGTTTCTTGAGATGCATTGACATGTTGTCAATATGTAGCTGACAGCCCCTTGAAAAGATATGCTTGCACCACAGGAAACCAGGCTAGTGTATAGATATAGACCTTATATTGGCGAGATACTCTGCATCTAGTTTACAGACACAGACCTTTAATATATTGATGAGATACTCTTTTCCCGGTGTGCACAGACAAATTTACCCTATTTCGTATTTCGACTCTTTCATCATTTACATGTACCTTTGTTGTGAAGCTCACACTCTTACAGAAATTCATTTCAACCTCACAGAATTCAGCGTTTTTGCTGTAGTCTCCTTCTGGCCTTCATAAGTTTTGTTTCAGATGAGAAAATGTAAAATATAAAGTCCCTGAATCAAGAGAAATTTTCATTTTGAATGTGATTCAATGAAATTTCCTCCAGCAGCAATTGCTCTACTGAAATCCCATACACTAGTTGAATGACTAATTCAAATCTTGGATTTGACACTACACACCCTATTATAAACATAATAAAACCATATTTGCAATCCTAATTCTAACCTTACATATTTGACAAAGTAAACTCGGAGCAAATGTTGTGTCATCAAACCTGTGCAATCTGTAAGCCAAACATCGTCTGTAATCCCTACTTCATTGGGCCAAGTTGAGTTATTGAAAGTGAACTATTCTATCTGTTATCACTTCAGCCCATGTGGAAATTAACATGATAGCTGCGGAATTCCAGACATATCTGGGTCAACACCTTGGGTCAAAGGTTAGTCTTATCTGCTAAGCCCTTGGAATTCAACCATCAATGATTATTGGCTTGTTTTGAATGAACCAGGTTTGGATAATTGACAGAAAATAGACTGTCTTTATTAGCAGAACTCACTAATGTCTAGAGATTTTGTTTTAAACTCTTCAGCTACATTTGCCACTTTAAAGCTGGTGTATAGATTCGGGAGTAAGAAAAAATAATTTTGATTCGCATTTAGATAAATTATGGAAGATTGAATCCAATAACAATAATAAACCAAATTATAGTACTCAAAATCTCGTTTTAGTGTCTTTATTTCATAATATAAGTATAAAAAAGCTAAGTCGGGGATCCGACTCATGTTAGCGCTTACGTGGAAAACCAATGGGGATTCTCTTGTGTGCGTGTTACACACAGATCGTTCGCATTATTCACGCCGTAACCTGCGGCGTGCGAAACTCTCAGCAGAGGTCTAAACGGCAGTTACATTACTCTTTAAAAAATTTTCAATGAAATTCATCGGAAATAATGAAAGCAGTGTCACAAGATCTCTCACACAAATCTTTTAGGGCAATGTGGACAACATGAAACTATATTTGATCGGTTTTGTGCCAATTCCTTTTTTGTTACCAAAACTATACACCAGGTTTAATAATGGCAAGCCTTTTAAAGGGATGCAGTAACATTGAATGATATTCAAATCACATTTATTTGATTTAGCTTATTTTGCCAACATAATTATAAACACTTAGGTCAGTCTGGTATCTCTGCAAAATTGCAAGCTAATTGCTTGCTTTACCTTCGAGATATCAATGATTTCATACTCAAAATTTATAAACCAACACCGGATGGTTTATAAAACCATGTGCTTTTCCACACACCCATTTACTGTTGTAAAGTCCCCCGTCTCTAGCGGCCTGGTATGCTCTCAGCATGAGGGTACTGGTGTTCGGCTGTATGCTGGGCATTGTTTGTTACACTGTTTTAAGGTAGTAAATGACTTCCATTTGATCTGAAACTTTCAGTAGTTTGTTTTTACTGTTGAAGCAATATAATTTTATTAATCTTGGTATAATTGCTCTTGTTTTTGAAAGCTACTTAAGCCCTTTAACAGGGATATACCAAAAATGTACATGTTCATGTACAAAGAATGTACAAAAAAACTTTGGATATATTTTATGTATTCCACAATGAAATTGTAAAAGAGTAGGCCTACCGGTATATATACATGTAGTTTCATGCACTTTACACCTGTTTTTTTTGGCCTATATTGTGCCACTTTATTTTTTAATTTTTTTATTGATTATTGTAGACCATTGCAATCAAATGATATAGCTTGATTTAAATACTTTGAGATATATATAAAAATCTTTAGGATAAATTTTCTTTATTTAATAATACAATTAGAAGTGAAAATGTAAAGATTTTTGTAATAAAAATATCCCAAATTCCAATCAAATAACATCAAAATATTGAAACGTTACAAGTTCCCTCATATTATGTTTAATGTCAAAGTGAAATGTGTGCACTTAAACAATTTGTTCCATCATTGTAAAAGCCAAAAATACCACCGCTTTCTGAGAAATATGTCTAGCAAATAAGCATGGCAAGGAATATTGAATTTCATAGATTTGTTATTTAGCAAAGTGCCTCTCGTATACGAGATAACCTATCTCACACAAACACTTAATGATATTACGACCCTCGTAATGACTCTAAATTATTCATTGTCTGGCAACGAGGGCTCTCTTCTTTTTGTCATGCGGCCCACACAGCGGATCTGCTTCCATTAATTCTGCAGGAGCGTCTGAATTATTTTGTCTAAAAGATGGCAGTATTTCTAAGGAATGACAGGCTGTGGGCGCGTTTCCATGAGATATTAATGACGTCTTATTATGTTGATTCTGATTTAACATGGCGGTTTAAGAAGTACTGCAATGCCCTGTGGGTCATAATGGACTTATGTAATATACCGAACCTTGCTCTATTTGTTGAGAAGCCTAACGACTGGAACCTTTTTAAATATTTGATGTCATTTGTTTTTTTAGTTATTTATTTTGTATAGCTATGCTCTTTTTTATTGTTTGTGGATGGATAATCTGTATATTTTATTATATGACAGGCTGTGGGCACGTTTCCATGAGATATTCATGACGTCTTATTATGCCGATTCTGATTTAACATGGCAGCTTATGAAATACTGCAATGCCCTGTAGATAATAATGGACTTGTATTATGTCTGTAATATGGAATATACCGAACCTTGCTCTAATTGTTCAGAAGTCAAATGACTTGAAGGGACAAAAGGGAACCTTTTTAAATATTTGATGTAATTTGTTTCATTAGTTATTTATTTTGTATAGATATGCTCTTTCTTATTGTTATTTTGTTATAAGGATAATCTTTAGATATTCATTTATAACACCGAACTGCTTGCTTGAATGTCACGATAGTAAACCTTCCTAATGGCACAACTTTGACTTGTTATTTCTGATGTACATGTAATGCATCATGTATGTGTAATAATGACTGTGTTAACTATACATACTCAACTTTCAATAAGAATCGTAATGAATATCAAAGATTACATACAAAATACAAATTTGTTTAAAGTTTTGACCAGCACAATTTATGCCTTCTAATAGTGAAAATACTGATTTCGTCATCAAAATACCAAATATCCAGTTGTTTTATCGAATTGTTTTTGTTAAATAGGTTGGCAGTTCTGGATAGAGCGTTAATTTCTTCAGTTCAAAAAGGACATTTACCTTGGTGTGTAAGCTGATATGAGCTAGATTGTAATTCATCTATGAAGATGATAACTCTTGTCTCTTCTCACCTTGAAACTGATCCTCACAATCCTTTCATCACTGTAATTAAAAACAATAATAAAGATGATGATATGATGATAGTGATAATTATACAAAGGTGATGATTAATTTTTACCATCACCATCATCCCATTCATTACAACATTGTAATATTAAATAATAATAATAATAATAATAATTATTATTACCGCTGACATTATCATCACTTTCTTCATCTATCAAGATGAGCTTAATCACCATTGCCATTATGATGATGATGGTGGTGGTGTTGATGATGAGGATAATGGTGAGGATGATGACAATGATGATGATGATGATGATGATAATAGTGGTAATGGTGGTGATGATGGTATTGGTGATGATGATAATGATGGTTATGTTGATAGTTGCTATGGTGATGATATTTTTAAAGTGCATCTCAATAGGTGGATTCACACCTGCCCGATCTGGAAAAGTTCTCGTAATCTCTGATCGGGTATTCTTACCCCGATCACAAACTACGCGTAATTTTGCAAGTGTGAAACCAAACTACGCGTAATATTCCCGAAGATAAATTCCCATAATTTAGTAGGTACTTCGTCGAAACTACGCGTAGTTTCGCCAAGGTCGTGGGAACTTTTGTAGTGTGAACATAAATTACGGGAACTTTCTATTCCACCTTTCTTTTTCTTATATATTTCTTTGTTTTTCCTTCTTTCTTCTCGTTCCTTATGTATTTCTTTGTTTTCCCTCTTTCTTCCCTTTCCTTATGTATTTCTTTGTTTTTTCTTATTTTTTCTCTTTCCTTATGTATTTCTTTGTTTTTCCTTCTTTCCCTGCTTTTCTTATGTATTTCTTTGTTTTTTCATTCTTTTTTTCTCTTTCCTTATGTATTTCTTTGTTTTTCCTTCTTTCTTCTCGTTCCTGATGTATATCTTTGTTTTTCCTTCTTTCCCCGCTTTTCTTATGTATTTCTTTGTTTTTTTCATTCTTTCTTCTCTTTCCTTATGTATTTCTTTGTTTTTCCTTCTTTCTTCTCATTCCTTGTGTATTTCTTTGCTTTTCCTTCTTTGCCCGCTTTTCTTATGTATTTCTTTGTTTTTCCTTCTTTCCCCGCTTTTCTTATGTATTTCTTTGTTTTTTCCTTCTTTCCCCGCTTTTCTTATGTATTACTTTGTTTTTTCCTATTTCCCTGATTTTTTATAACTCGGGTATTTTCCCTTGAAAAAGACGGTTCGGGCAGGTGCGAACACAAAACACAATTTACGGGTATTTTGGTGATTGAAACAGTTCTCGTAAATTATGAGAATTTTTCCTGATCGGGTAGGTGTGAATCCACCTAATGATCACAATCACCACCACTAGAAGTACCATTAATTGTACCAAAACATTAATGATACCCCTGATGATAATAGTACCATGTCATTCTCAGTACTGATAATTACTATCATTACCACTATAAATGTTTATTGGTATGTTAATTAAAATTCTACCTTCGTCAGTGAATCCATATTTTTCACCAGCACCATAGTTTAATGTAACTTGGTCCTTGGATGTAATTTATCACCCTGCACTACTTAAAGTCGTTAGAGTCATTCCAATCTTTCTTCTCCATTAAGAAATTATCATTACCATGGTAACAGCATGTTTTACAATGCAGAAAACATGACGATAGAGAGCTTTTAGGGTAGTTATTAAAATTGTAATATGGGAACTACTCTAACGTAATACATCTAGCTTACTGAAACAAACAAAGTGCTTTTAAAGGTAGTGTCAGCCTTTTGCAGGGAAAATAATACATTTCTAGTTTTTGAGAGGATATAGAAGTATATCAATGACTGTATCTTCCCACAACATGATTAAGCTCAAATTTGTATGTTTGTCATTATATAGCGATGATCAAAATTCATTTCTATTTTTTCGAACCTCGAAAAATATACCGTACGGTGTGAACCGTTGACAGTTAGCGCAGAGAATAACGCACGCTGATGCGCCGTGTGTATATTGCTGTGTGTGGTTCGTGATGGACGCGCTGTAATATCAACGATGTTGATGGAGAGCTGGTCTAGATTGGTAGTCAGATTTTCGTTTCATATTACTGATCTAGGCTACCTATGACAGTATTGAATAGACAGTATAGGTCGATCATATTCTACAGTTATGCCAAGTTGCATTAGTTTTCGCAATTTGTGAAAAAGGATGACACTACCTTTAAAGTATGAAGGCAAAATAAATCAGGTGAGATGTACAGTCAGTTTTGAGAAGAAAGGAAAATTGAAAAGTTATGAAACATGAAAAGTTTTGATTAATGTAATACTGAAATAGAACTCTTATCACATTAAACAACATGAATAATTAAAATGTTGATGTGGCTATAGGATAATACTGTACTGAATAAATTGACGCTAGAATTTAAATCTTTATGAGAGTATGCATACGACTCATGAAAGCTTGTTCAATTTGTTTTTATTGAAACCAAAGGCATGTATCTTCTTCAAAGTTCGACAACCATAAAACTATTATTTCAATTCTAAGTGTTCTCTCTCTCTCTCTCTGAAAAAAAAAATGTTTGCGTTGGATGTTCTATCTCTACCGCAATGTTCCACGTCAGTAAACTAAACATTAATCTCTAGCGAAACATGCATTGGGAACCTGAAATGTACTTTAGATTCATTGGATAAGCTGAAACCAGGTCAGAGAGAGAGAAAATAACCACATTCCTGATTCCTCCCAGACAATGCTGAACAAGAAAAGTTTTGAATTTTATCCACGCTGTCATCTCCATCCATATTTGTGTAGAGAAAGCGGCCGAAGGGAAGCGTTCCGAATTCTTGTCGGTCCAAGCATCTTGTGCTTTCTGTCGTTGTTTTTGTCCCCGGGGCACGGGCGGAAAAAATAGAAATACCGCCAACAATAGAGGGCAGCTTATCTGTCAGTTGTGGAGCAATTATTCGACAGTTGGCACTCTCTTGATCCTATAGGATCAGCTTCGTCTGGAGATTGAAGGGAGAGATCCTGGTAGGCAGAGATGGAAGCTGGAGATATAACCAGAAAGGAGGGTTTGCTGAGACCGTATAGGCCTAAATAGATGATAATAATACAGTGTGTTCCTAAAAAAAGGTAATCGAAGTTCAAAGGTCAGTTATTTCAAAAGTATATGGTTTATTTCTGTGATTTGTTTACTAAAATACTATGTAACTCATCAGCTTTAATTTGAGACATGTCTTATGCCAAACTGTAATGGGTCACAGAGTTAGGGTCATTTGAAGGTGATAGGTACAAAACCCATTTTTCCCAAGTTTTTCGTTTTTAGGGTCTGAAACCAACTTTTTATAAAATTTTGGATTCATATTATTGTTTTTTTTTTGTCACACAAAGTTTCAATGAAATGCAATCTCATTTGTCAAAGGACCTATCTCACTGCCAATGACATGGGTTCTCGATTATGCACAAGTCTCTGAAGTATCTGAGAGGTCGCCGCGACATCTTTTGTTTCTGCAGAAAGTCGCAAGAAAAATCAAAGAACTGTCAAACGTGTCAAATCTTTTAGTAGACTTCTTTAATACGCGAGCAAGTCTCTGTGACGCCTTTGCGGGGTTGCCACGACGTCCCTTAAGTATCCACGATGTCGCAGAGACGTCGGCACTTGCTAACGATTTAAATAAATCGAACGGGCTAAAAAAGTTGACTTGCTGGCATCTTAAAGAAGTCTACTAAAAGATTGAAAATGTTTGACTTTTGTTCCATTTTCCCTCGACGCCCTGAAGTCTCAGGAGACGTCATCACGACGTCTCCACGACTCAAGAGACTCATAATTCCAAACCCATCTCATTGCCGTTGAGATAGGTGCTTTGAAAAATGAAATTGCATTTCATTGAAACCTTGTGTGACAAAACCCCCCAAAACTATGAATCCAAAATTTTATAAAAAGTTGGTTTCATACATTAAAAATGAAAAACTTGGAAAAAATATGGGTTTTGTACCTATCACCTTCAAATGACCCTAACTCTGTGACCCATTACAGTTTGGACGCAAGAAATGTCTCAAATTAAAGCTGATGAGTTACGTAGTATTTTAGTAAACAAATCACAAAAATGAACTATATACTTTTGAAATGACTGACCTTTGAACTTCGATTACCTTTTTTAAGGAACACACTGTATATATGTATATAGCTTTTATACTGTGCTTCATACATGTTAACGTAGCGTTCATATGCCACACTGGTTGAGCACACAGACCATTCAAGTAGTCCCTACCTATCTTTACACATTAACCTCACCTGGGTTGAGTGTAGCGGATATAGATAACTGTCTTGGTGAAGAATATAGTATAGATGAAATAAGTGCAGATCAATTGGTATTCAAGATACAAAACATTGACCAAATCTGTATTACCGTATGTCCCTTTTGGTGTATTCTTGTTTGGAGTTGTTTTTAATTTTAATTAAAAATTGACAAATCTGTTCAGTGAAAATTTTTATGAATTAAAAAAAATAAATTGCTACCTTGGTTCTTTCATAGCTTACGGGAATGAAACGTAAGCTCTTCTGCTTTTGTTGCTGGTTCACACCCATTTTGTCCACGACAGTGGTTATCTTGCCCATTTGGTGCAATTCCGATAATTACTTTTTCATTATTTACAGTTTGTTTGTGAACATCATACAATGAAAGAGACAGCATGCTATTGTAGGGATGAATTTTCAAGTGGCACATCCAGGCAGGGTTTCAAGAAGCGTCTACCACCTCTATTTTTTTGGAGAATTTCTCATGGAACATCCATGTTGATATTCTAAAAAAAGCTATAATCTGTGCCTACTTATTCCCAACCCCTCAAATCATGGATCCTCCGCTGATTTCCATTGTGAGGCATTCGAGTACGTCCAACTATAGTTCAAGCGTATCCATACTTGCATTATAGACCATACCATCAGTAAAGTCATGCTCCTGCTAACGGAAACCTGGAAATTAAGAACAGTGGGTTGAGGACAGTGAGGTTGACCTTTTGAATCCTGCACTACTTTCAATTCCTCTAGATCTTAAAGAAAATCTTGATTTGGTGTGATGAAGCACCATTTTCTGAAGAAAAAGAATAAAAAAAAAAAATTATACCTAGAAAGGCAGACAAGTTGATTCCATGACAACTGGACCCAAAACACTATACCCTACCCTAAACCTAACCCTAAACCTGAACCTAACCCTACCCTAAACCTAACCCTACCCTAAACCTAACCCCTACCCCTAACCTAAACCCTAACCCTAAAACCTAACCCTACCCTAAAACCTAACCCTACCCTAAACCTAACCCTAAACCTGAACCTAACCCTTACCCTACACCTAACCCTACCCTAAACCTAACCTACCCTAAACCTAAACCCTACCTTGAACCTAACCCACCCTAAACCTAACCCTACCCTAAACCTAACCCTACCCTAAACCTAACCCTACCCTTGAACCTAAACCCCTACCCTAAACCTAACCCTACCCTAAACCTAACCCTAAACCTGAACCTAACCCTAAACCTGAACCTAACCCACCCTAAACCTAACCCTACCCTAACCTACCCTAAACCTGAAACCAACCCTACCCTAACTAACCCTACCCTAAACCTAACCCTAAACCTGAAACCTAACCCCTAAACCTGAACCTAACCCTACCCTAAACCTAACCCTACCCTAAACCTAACCCTAAACCTAACCTAACCCTACCCTAAAAACCTAACCCTAACCATAAACCTAACCCTAAACCTGAACCTAACCCTACCCTAAACCTAACCCTAAACCTGAAAACCTAACCCTAAACCTGACCTACCCTACCTAAACCTTAACCCCTACCCTAAACCTAACCCTAAACCTGAACCTAACCCTACCCTAAACCTAACCCTAAAACTGAAATAAAATCCTATTGCAACCCTAAACCTAACCCTACATCTTAGATGAAATAAGGCATAAGGAAATTATGTCAAGTCACCGACAAGTACCTGAAAAAGATTTTTCTGATGGTCTTTTCAATGATTTTTAGCAGGGTTGCCTAGCAATTAAAAGACTCCTCTGGGCTGAATTTTGAATTATTAGAAAAATAAAGTAAAATCTAAAAAGCACAACACTGAAAATTTCATCAAAATTGGATCAGAAATAGCAAAGTTATGAATTTTCTTAGGTTTTTCTTAGGTTTAAGTTTTTAGGAAACAGTTTTTGCCATCTTCAAAATGGCAAAACTGATGTCTCAGTCCCCCTACTTTCTTTGTATTTTATTGTATGAAATACCAATTATCAAGATTTTCTGCCCCAAGGTCATAAAAACAGGGATTAATCCTTGTGGAATGTTCAAGGTCACTAGTGCTTTTACGTATTTCATTATGAGGGATAGATTTTCTGTATACGCAATATATGAAAAAATGAGAAAAATAGGATTTCATATAATAAAATACACAAGAAGTAGGGGGACTGTGACATTATCATTTTACTCCTTTAACCGCATTAACCATTTACTGGCAGTGAGAATTGGTCTAAAGTGTACATTTACAGCTGCACCAGTCCTGACTGGGTTTTTAAGATAAACAAACTGCCAATCAGTGCTACTTTAACCTATCACTAAGGTAAACAATGTCAGAATTAATAATAATCTGTCCCTATTACTCAGACTAGAGCATTTTGAAGTAAAAAGTACACATGTACCCCACCTTTCTATCATCATGCTTTTATTTCAATATTATGACCATGCAATCTCAGACTAGTCGTTGTTTTAAGACCCATTATTGAGGTGGGTTGCGCTCAAGATCGTTATTTAAATTGAATATGAGGCCTTGATGCGAAATATGAAATTAAACATTTGCAGATGTAATTTATATAATTCATTTTTGAATTAAGAGTTGAATTGAAAGCCAATGGGTTCTCTGGGATGGACATTGACATAAGGGTTTGCCATAGATCAGTTAGCCATAGCTAGAGTACCTGTCTAGTAATCAGGAGGTCATGGATTCAAATCCTGATGGAATCCCAATTTCTTTGCTCGCTCTTCATATCATATTTTTACTGTCTTTCTGACAGATGTTTAGTTTAGTTGTAATTGCTGGTGTTTATATTGTTGGTCTGAAAAATGTTAAGTTTGGGGTCAGCCTGTCTTCCACGTGGTGTTTTTCTTCTCAATGAAACTTGAATTTTATTACGTCAATATTCTTGCTGCACAAATCAGGATTATAATAAGATTAATGAAATGCGTAATCAGCATACATGAATTTATAGAGGGTTAAAAAGCCTTTCCACTGCCAGACAGGCAAATTCATGTATCATTCTAAATTGTGTTACCAAGACAATATGGCATTATTGCTTCACTGACAATTAATAACTCCAACCAGAGTCTGATTACACAGACTACTAAACCACCTTGTTTTAGTCTGAGCTCGCTGTTCTCTCTCTGCAGTAGGGAATTTAGTCAGAGCGCCACCGTTTTAATTTCATTATATTGTCTATGCTTGTTTATCGCTTTATCCCCTCATAAGCATTACACACACTCGTACAAGGAATGACCTCCGATAGACAGCGGCTGGTCCCACCACATGTCTTTCTAATGATTGCTTTAACACGACGCTGGTAATTTGGTATGACGTGATGCATGCGTTCACGGCAATACTGCTCGTGAATTTCCCATGTCGCTCGTTTGGTCGTTTCATTTTGTGTAGCTTAAGCGGACACGCATCCTCCCAGCCCACCTCAGCACAGGTTTGTTGTTAAAGGTAATTTCACTGTGTTGGGAAAAGTTGAAGGTGTGAAAAAAAAAAATCCTAAATCAATTTTGGATATATTGCCTAAAAAGTTTGCTTGGGAAATGCCAGTATTTTTGAGAAATCACTTTACTAGTGGTTTATTTGGTGATTTTTTTTTAATGAATTGAAATTAATGTGTACCTGATAATCTGAACATAAATTATTTCCTAAGAATAAAGAACACAGTACTAAAATGGGGAATAAACATTTGTTTGTCTGTACAGATCTCACCAACTCTATGTTCATTCATTGATTATTTGATCCTCTTCAAGTTATGTAAACAATATTCAATTAAAATTTATGTTCCAGATCAACATTTCATTTTGGTATTACCTTTAATTCTTTTCGCTAGTGTATTCATGACGGCATGAGACATGTATGTAACATTCATGCAGTGGGACAGACAAATTTATGTACTTTCTTAATATCATACCGATCAGATCACAGTGTTGTCTGAGAAGCATAAGGCCATTAGAAGAAATGTCTTTCTTGCGCTTGGCTGCCATGTCAGATGTATGTAACATTCATTCAATGGGATAGGCTGATTATTTAAAATTGTCGCCTGAGAAGCATAAGGCCATTTACTAATATGCCTTTAGAATGTAAATCATTAATGATACTTCAAAACAAACTTTCACAAATATGATTTAAAATACAGGCTATTTGAAAATGTTGGTTTGGAAAATCACCACCTATGTGCTGTGCAAATCCTGTGCAAATCCTGATGCTTTATCTTCAGATCGACTAACATTCAAAGGTTCTGCATGCTCTGCACGATGTCTTCTCCATTTCTACGAGCAAATAAACCTTGTTTGACTTGTCTAAAGTTGCCAATAAGTCTGTGATCGCTTGCTGCTCCATGCAATTTCATTTTCTGCTGCATTTTCCTGCATCCTCGAAAAAAAAAGACCCTGGATTATTTGCAATCATCTTCTACTTTTCTTCTACTATCTTCTTTATTTTTTTCTCCTTCTGTCTTTTCTTCTTCCGAGACAAGATAAGCAAGAGCTGAATTCAGTTGACGTGACAGTCTAGCTGATATCATCCCAGTTTAATTAAGAAAAACCAGGGTTGGGTGAAAAGGACAAGAACCAAACCTAAACTGGATCAGATTGTGTTTTCCTTTTATTCATGCCCACGCTCTAAGCTAGACATGGTTTTCCTTGCAAGTTTGTATTATATTGCTACCAAGTTAACTATACTTCAGGCTTCTTTGAAATCTTGTTTGCGGTGAATTAGATGAAATGGATAATGCCAACCCCATCAATCAGAAAGGAACAAAAGAGATTAGAATTATTTATTAAGTTAATTATAGTGGAGATGATTTTCTGTTGTTTGTAGACCAGGGGAGGAGGGGGGGGGGGGGGGGGGGGGGGGGGGGAGAGGGGAATCTATTTATTGACCCATCCATGAACAATTTATGCAAAATTACCCCGGAGTTGATCATTAGTGGGAGGAAGAGGACAAGTACATTTGTAGACTTAGGCCCTGTTACATCTATTTTCATATGTACTCCAAACCTGTCTGGGCCGCTTCATAAGTAGGTTTATGCATCCTTTTCCTACCATTTCCGATCCTCTTTTGACCCAAGACCCCTTCCTTACTGAATTTCTGGAGAGTTAGATAGTCTTGGAAGACATGGCATAATTGGTAGTTACACAGATTATAATTGTAGATTTACTATGTGCTAGAAAGTGGACGGGCACTAACAGGCGGTTTTTACAAAAATTATCCCTCTTTTGAAAAAACAAAATTTTTACATGTAAAATTGCACTTTTTGTAGATAACATCTCTACATTTTATTTTCAGATGATTTTTTTTTCCTCGAGAGTAGACATCACAAAAATAGGCTTAATTTAGTTGAGTATTAACCCTAAGGGGTTTGAGAGAGTAGATCCTTTTCGTCTTCTTTACCCCCAGGAATGAATCTCCTCTCTCTTCTCCTAGGAAACGGTGAACCCCGAACAACCTCCATCTCCCCTGAGAGGATGTAGGTTGCCATGACAACAGCTAAGCAGCAATCTTTTAGCGAGTTCTCCGTCAAGTATAGATGACATTTGGAAGTTATTTTCAGTATTCCCCACTCTCTATCTCCCTTATCTACCAGCATTGTACAGCTCCAATTTTACCTCTCTTCTCACTTTGCCCCCTTCTTCTACGCAAAAACTCTTAAATATTTTACATCATATGGAAGCAAGTAGCTCTTTTCAATGCAGGTTCAATGTTCATCTAGGCCTACATCAGAGAGATTTACTAGTAGATTATTTCTTCACAGGAATTAAAAAAAGTTTATCCTTAATAATTTCAGGAATATGAATATTGTCCCAAATTATTGTTTTTATACAGTACACTGTGATTGTAACAAACATTGATACAACAAGAATTTATTACAACAAGATAATTCTCCTTGTCCTGAGGACGATATAATGGGAGTAGACACTTTTGTTAAAATATAGTTACCTACATGTACATGAATAATGGTGTGACATCAATATTTTAGTTTTCATCAAATTTGGATGTAGAACCTTCTGGAACCAAACTCTCTCTATGTGCACTTCAAATCACATTCGATGCTTTCATGAAATGGTACTGTTCCCTGGCCTGATTTGATCTCGCCCACTCGTCTTTTAGCCGGTAGTAGGAACATGAAACATGAGAGGGAATGGATGAGAGACAAAACTACTGATGATGGATGTTAAAGGTTATTTTCTGCAAGTATAAGATCTGCTTAAAGATCAAATTTAGTTCTGGTCTGAGACTGTAATGTTGAATTATTGTCTCAAAGTGATTTGGAAAAGTTGATTATAATGCATCTCAAAATTGGTGTATGCTGTAATGTTTTAAAATCAATAGAATCGAAATACAGATTTGGTAGTAACTCAATACAGCCGAGAGTCGTATGCTTTGCACACAGAAATGCATGATAATAAAAGTGTTATGCGCTCTATATAACTATAAGCAAGCATAAACATTATTTTTGGCTGAGGGTTAAAATCTATGAATCCTTTTCATATTTGTTTGTTGCATTCATTGTTTATTTCATCTTAAATTGATTAGATTCACTCAAATCTTCTCTGTTTATGTAGAAGATGAACAGTTTCTTTTGCTATTTAGTCATTCTTTGCCTAATTTATCATTGTTTCTCCAACCTTCCCACAATTTGTTGATTATTTCTTCCTCTCCTTCTTGATGCTGCTAGCTCTTCTGTGAAGAGCTTCCCTCGGACGTTCCCCAGAGTCCGTTTCAGCTCCCGTCTATTACACAAAAACCGACAACAACCCAGACATAGCCATACTGAGCATGTCAGCAACGCTCCGTTTGCTGGCATGTTACACGTCGAGGGCGGTATAACGTTATTAGCATTTGCTGATGTATAGGATCGTGATCGTCATGATGCGTGATGAAACCGTCTAGTCAACCGCACTCTATTGGCTATGTTCATGTATGTAGGAGTGGGGAGAGGGAG
>CALNVZ010000674.1:1276698-1300080 GCA_940671915.1 Paracentrotus lividus | reverse complement strand
AAGGAGATGATGTAAGTTGGGATGGTGGAGTGGGATGTGAGGTGGGACGGGTGGTGGAGTCAATCGCAACTGATGTAGGAGCAATGAGAGTGAATTGGATATGGGTGGGTGGGGGTTAGGGGTATGAATATGGGGGGGGCGGAGATGATATTTGGGTTGGAGGTCAACCGCACTCTATTGACTGTATTCATGTGTGTAGAAGCGGGGAGAGTGAGATAGGGTTGGGAGGGGGGGGGGGGGGTGATATTGGGGTTAGGGTCGACTACGCTTATTGACTGTTCATCTGCGCTGTATTGGCTATGTTCATGTATTTAGGAGAAGGGAGAGTGAGATAAGGAGACTTAACGTAGTGAGATGAGGCGAGGAGGGGTGTCGGATGGAGGGGGGGGGAGTGAAGGGAAGATATGCAGGTTGGGTCAGAAGAAGATTGAGGGACGAACTGAGAGACATGATGAGGAAGATGCGTGATTGGGATTGAAGAGGAGAGAGGGGAGGAACTGATTCATCCCACTAGAATTTCAAGAAGGAGAATCTATATAATAAAAGCCGAAGCCGAAGGACAAGAAAACGGAGAGCTGCCACTGCCCCGAAAACGGATACCCGTTCTCGCGTGTTGTGCGGTCGTGCGCAGCGAGACCCTACCACGTTCCATCGTACCGTACTGCATGAACGCGTGAAATCTAACGCTTTCCCCTCTATGTTCTTGGGTATCGAGGTTCGGTGCGAATGTTTGTCGCCGTCGTTGTTTTTTAGTGTCAACACTTTGCTCAACAAATCACTTAACAAAAAAAGCAGTGCAACGTAACATTCAGACGTCATGAAATAGGACCGTTTGATGCAATCTCGCCTTTCGATGAAAAACTGCACACGAATTTCGCAGTCGATCGCTATAATCTATGGGTTTTAAGAAAGCAAAACAACGTTAATCACGACAAACAAAAAAAAAAAAAAAAAAAAAAAAAACAACAGCAAAGAGAGAGAGAGACAGAGACAGAGACAGACAGAAAGGGGCGTCATAAAAAATAATAAAAAATATACGTGTTATATAGAAGTGAAGAGAGATACATATAACAAAATAGTAGGGAGATGGACAGCCGGGAAATTGATATAGAAATCAAACCCTAAAAATTATAATTTTTAAAAATGATTATAGGCCCATATTACGTTATCGGTACGAAGTAAATCATAAACTAATTATCTCATATACCTCTCAGTCTAACTTGATTGCGGTCTTTAATTGTTAAGATTTTCTTGGGTTTTTTGTTTGATATTTCCGTTCAGGAAAGGCTGCATATGCTCAAGAATATGTTTTAATAAATATTTTATACCTGAGATAACATCCTGAAAAGGAACGTCTTCAATTAAACCGATATATAGTGAGTAAAATATATAGTGGCCCAAATCCGGAAAGAAAAGAAAAACGAAAATAAAACATGTAAGAAAGAGGATGGAACGAGAAAAGGTAGAAAAAAAAGAAGTGCTCTATATTATATTTGAATAATTCTGTTGATCACACCTCTAAAAAAAATGAGTAAAATCTTACCCAATATTGAGCAAAAAGGTAACTCGCGTGAAATTGAGTTAAAAATATTACTCATGCGGTTGAGATAAATTTACTGGTTAAAAAATATTACTCATGCGATTGAGCTAAATGTTACTCAGAAAAGAGTAACTTTTAATCATCTATGTATCATTCGTAATCCTAGCTTCGAAAGGAGTAAACCATTAACATTAGTTTACTCATTTTCTTGCGAGTTACCTTTGACTCTGTTAAGAGTAAACAAAATTTACTCCGTTGGAGTAAAGCATTAGTTACTCTGTTGGGAGTAAAGCATTAGTCTACTCCGTTGGAGTAAAGCATTAGTTATTCTTTTTCTTGCGAGTTACCTTTTTTTTAGAGTGCAGCAGAGGTGAGCTGGAAATGTTTTGTTTGTTTGTTTTGTTTTTGTTTTGTTGTTTTTTGTTTGTTGTTTTTTTTTGTTTTTCTTTGTTTTTTTTGTTTTTTTTTGGGTTATGATTGATATTAATTCCGAATGCAATGTTAGCAAAATCTGGTAGGAAAAGAAGTCTAATCGTATATATAAAATATTATAAGAACGAACTTGAAATAAATCTCTCGGAGGGGAAAGATGGAGAAAAAAGAAGAGAGAAAGAGAGAGAGAGAAGAAGGAAAAGAATAATAAACAATCTACCATCATTTGCAAAAGTTTAAGACGCCCAAATTTTTGGGTATTAGTTCAATGAGCATATTCTTTGTTCCATTGAAATATTATGTAACATGTTTTCCTGTATGGTTCATGGAAAGATTAATGGTTTAAGTTCATTTCCATGAATGTCTTTGCCTCAGAAGGTCTTCATCTGGCACTTTGTCTCTATCCAGGATGGGAAAAAACAGAGTCTAAGTCAGGTTCAGAGGGTTAAAATAGTAACCCTTTTCCAAGAAGGCTACTCTGAACGCAAGATTAGTGAGAAGACTGGGTTGTAGCAAGACTGTCGTCCACATGCCATTCACAAATTTCGAAACGATGGTTATTTCCGACCGAAGAGGATGGTCGTCCAAGAAAAAACAACGCGTTGCGAGGACAACATATGAAGAGGTTGTTGGAAAGAGATTGTTCCATTTCCTGTCGTGACATCAAGGCAGCTGCAGTCTACTGGTATTACAGTCAGTAAGAGTACCATTCTCGCCGTTTGAGCAAGGAATTTGGGCTAAAAGAATAATGTCATTGAACATAATACCCAAAAAATTTAGGGTGGTCTTAAACTTTGCAAATGATGTATGGTGGACGGTTGTCAAGGTATCGAAACATGTACATTGAATTAATAACACGGTATTCCTCTTTATTGATAACATTATTTTTAAACATCAGCAGCAATTAAAAAATGAAAATGAGTCGTGAAGGCGTTTTTTTTTTAATGTCGCGAATGAAATTTAAAAAAAAAAGCGTCCATAAAAAAAATATACACCCCAACCAGAGTGAGAGAGAAAGGGGCGTCTTATAAAATAATAATAATAAAAATCCATGTTATGGAGGAGGTGGGAAGGATGCGCAGAGATATATATAAAGCTAAAACAATAAGAAGCCGGAAAATTAAAGAGAAACGAAATTAAAATATGATATTTAAAAATAAAATAATTAAAGAGAAATCAAATATTAAAATATATATTCAAAATAATATAATTTCATTAATAAGATTGAAAATCAAATAAATTCAAAATGAATAAATATTCTCTATAAGAAAATAAAAAAAAATATGAAAATTGTTCACAAATAGCCCCCAAAGAACCATGAACCTCTCAAGTTACCATTAACAGTCAGTAGGCTCCAAGTACTCCGACCCATCAGGTGTCATGAATAATACAGTTGATTAAAATGAAGAAGAAAAAAATAAAAAAAACAAAAACAACAAACAGTTATAGAGGAGGTGAAAGAGGAACGGAATGAAGAGAGAGGGAGAAGAGAGAATAAAGTAAAAATAAGGAGTATAGGACAGCCGGAAATAGAAAGACAACCAACACAAAATAGTATTCAAATGAATATTATAATACGTATACGGGAAAAGCAAATAAACTAAGGGAAAATTTATTGTTCTGCCAATGGACCAGAAACGGGGGGGGGGGCTTAAGGGGACACCAAATTTACCTTAGCGGGGTGCTAAACTGACCTGAAGGGGACACCAAATTGGTTGAAAAGCAAATATAAAATAATAAACAAAAATAGGGGGAAAAAATAATTAAACACCCCCTATATGTCTGATATGTGACCTTCTTTTCTTAGAGCCTGAATGCCGATTTTTTTTTTTTTTTTAAACAAATTAGGAGAAATTATAGGGAAACGATAGAGGGAGAAAGGGAAAGGTAATAACATCTATGGTGGACTGTTGACATGATATCGAAATATGTTTATTATTATGATAACATTTCAACGTTTGTTTTTGTTTGTTTGTTTGGTTTTTTTTTTTAACGTCAGAATCAAATTTCTATAATGTAACAAACCATATAAAATAAAATCATGTGCCTCCCCCCTGTGCTGCTACGGGCACTGCTGCTAGTATAGCAAATTTAGTTTCCGTATGTGCCAAACACTGCCAAATTAAAAAGTGGCATGCAGGGGATTGAACCAACAACCTTCACATATCCTGTCAAACGTTTAAATCCCTGAGTGACAAGCCTCAGTCAAGATATCTGTCATCTTCTGTCAATCGGTCTCAATGACTGTTCAGTTCCGCATCATGCCAGATAGGATTTATTTATGGACGACAGGTCTAGGAGATCGTACTGTGGGATCTGTTGATATAGCAGATTACATTCTGTTTTGTATAGCTGGATGATGGTGTTAAGCGGAGTACGTGTCTTAGAGAGGAGGAAAAGGAAAATGGGGAATGGAAATAAAGTGGAGGGGAGGGAGAAGAGGGGAAAGAGGAAGGGAAGAGCGAGGAGGAGGAGGAGAAGGAAGGGGATCTGTTTAATATAGCAGGATTACATTCTTCTTGTGGGGTGGAGGTGGAGGAAGTTTTGTCTAAAAAAAATTTAAAAAATAAAAAGGAGAAATGAAGAGTTAATGAGGGTAGGAGGAGGAGGAGGAGGAGGAGGGGAGGGGGAGGAGTAGGGGAGGATGGCGGGCAGGTGCGAGGGGGCGGGGAGGGGGGGCCGGGGAGCTGGGAGGGGATTGCGATTTCATTCTGTTTTGTATAGCAGGTGTTGTGCGATTGAAAGCGGGGTGGAAGTTGTTCTTAGAGAGGGTAGGAATGAGAAAGGAAGGAGAGAGAGAGGGGATTTGAAGGAGAGGGATGGAAACGGAAGCAGGGAGAGGAGGGTAGGGAGGAGTGAGAGGTATAGGAACAGGACTATTAGGGGAGGGGGAGGAAGGATGAGATGGAGGGGAGGACACGGTGAAGGAGGAGAGGGGTGAGGAGAGGATGGGCTGAAAATGGAGGAGGGGAGGGGATGTGGATAAAAATTGTTTTTCTCTTATTTTAATTGATTTATATTATTGAGGTAGAATTAAACAAATTTCATCCCTGTTACTGCCCTCAGCTATAGAATAACAGCTATGCTAGGTAGAGAGAAGCAATGTACCAAATATGCCTTGCCAACGGACATATCGTCGGCCGAGAACCAGAAGGACGCATTTACAGTTCAAAGATGTTCCATTAAGAACGGGAAGGGCGCTGTTACCATTGACTTTGTACAGCAATAGCGCACTTCTAGTTCTCAACGAAACATCTTTAACATGCAATAATGCCCTTCTGGCTCTCAACAGACGATATTTGTCATGCCAGGATCAAACTTACTACATTTACCTTGGCATCCCCGCTCAAAACACCATATTATTATATCATTTGTACATCACAATAAATTACAATATTGATAAAGTTTATTTTGAATCTAAATTCTCATTTTTTGAGAGGAAAACAAGTTTGTCTACTTTGTTTACCCCACAACTGAAAAACTTCACAGATGTTTCAAGGAAATTAAAAGAAAGATAAAATGATAATGATAATAACATGTGATTTGTAACATGTGAAAGCCACTGTGCGGAATACTTGAGGCGCAATGAAGAAAAAGAAAGAGAGGTGAATAAACAAATAAATTCATTAAACAAAAGATTCTCAAGTTAGGAGTAACATGCATTGCATAAGAGTTTAAATGGTTTTACTTTATTGAAAACAATGTTTTATTCAGTAAATGGATTGTTACTTTCAATGAGATTATAGTTAATATTCTTATGTTTCATTGCAGAGGTAAAGCTTGTTCGTCTTCATAAGATATAAAAGTATTGAATCTGATTCTAGTTGATTTTAACCCAAAATAATCAAAGAAGAAGAAAGCCGTTGATATTTAATTCCGATTTTGAGCCATTCTTTAATTCAGGATTGCTAATAAGTAAATTGGTTTTTGTCAATTCTGAAATTTTGATAGCTCATTAGATACCAACTGATAAAACAAGTGAAAATGAGACAATTTTAATATTGAGGGTAGATTTCATTTCATTTTGTGAGAATTTCATCTCTCCAATTTTCATAACTCAATATTATCCATAAGCATATATTTATCGCTGTATTATACCATTAAAAAGGAATTTTGTTTAAAATAGTTTCACATCTTCCCAAGATAGCCCTTATAATAATATATTAAAACATCGGATTATGATTGAAATTTAATCATCTAATCGATTCCATTTCTACACTCCAAGATCACTTTCAAGAATCGATGCCAGAATTGCATTTTATGGAAGACTTTTGCGCCGAGGGAACGAATCGCTTCCTTATTTGCATACGGTATTAGACTTGGTTTCTCTTGGGGTCCGCCGTCACGAAAGGCGATCGTAGACACAGATTGGTTTGACACGGCGGATGACATGAGAACTCCATGCACCTGTGCCTTGCGCATAAATTGGTTGCTAGCTTCATTCCTGGTATGCCCTAGGGGTATGGAGCGTGTATGCAAACCACATTTCATAATGCTGGATTTGTCTGTCGCGACAAGTCTCGTTGTTTCGTCGTCTTTTCATCTAATTCTCCTGATATGTTCTTCCTGTCTCTCTTTCCTTTACTTTTCCTAGTCTATCCCTTTCATTCTCCTGTCTCTGTCTCCTATTCTCCTCCACTGTGTCTTCCAGTCCCTCTGTCTCCAATTATACCTTCTTCTCTCTCACTTTCCATATCACTCACTTCATCTACATTATATCAAGTTTTGAGAAGCTAAAAAGAGATGAGTAACAGCTTGTACATTGAGAAAAGTGAAGGCAGTAGTATATTGATGCAACTTTGCTTTGCTTGCACCCATCTTCTTTTTGTGTTAATGGTGAGCTGATGTCAATTGTATGTATGGATTTCATTTTTGATGTTTGATATATTGATATGTATCCCAAATACATAGATAAAATTCCAAATATCCCATATGTATTTGAATATCAGAGGCATTCCTTTAACCCCCCTTCCCCCAAAACACACTATTTAACTCTGTTTGCTTCATATTTTTGATGTCTTACATACATGTATTTCTGCTTGTAAGGTAGCATCTGTGTTAGATGAGAACAGAGTGTTCAATACCAGGATGCAAATAGACTTTTCCTTTCGAGGAACTGATCCTAAATATAGTACGCCACCCTGCACCCTGTAACAGGGTACATAATCTAGTGAGCGCTAAAAAGGCATTAACAGGACCCCGTTGCATAAAACTTCTAACCGGAGTTTTTTCCGGTTAAAATCTGAAAACTCCGGTTAAAGTCTGAAAACTCCGGTTACAATATTTTTCTGGATTTTTTACTGTTTTTTCCATTGCATAAAAACATACGAGCGTTTTCAAAAGTATTAATGCAATAAATTTTTAGGGAGTTTTAAAACTCAGGTTGAATAACCTAAGAAATAGGTCTACATAAGCTGAGTTTTTTAACCGGAGAAAACTCGGGTTAGCAAAAAAGTTTTATGCAACACCACCCAGGATGTACACCTGTGGTATATAACGTTATTAGAGCTTCTATGTCTAATAAGAGGAGATAATGCCTTGTAGCTCTCATATTGTAGAATGATAAGAAGTAGGATCATCTAAGCTTCACCCAGCAGCTGCAGACAGACTATGAGAATAGGATCAGGATACGGAGCAAAGGGGGATAAGAGCTTATGTTAAACTATGTCGTCTCAGATTTGATATCAATAATTCATGGGCTGCTTATGGGGGATATTGTGCAAGGATATACAATAAAAGATGTACAGACAGAGAGGGAGGAGAGAGAGAGAGAGAGAGAGATAGAGCTTGGGCTTATGTTAAACTATGTCGTCTCAGATATGGTATCAATAATTCATGGGCTTCTTATGTGAGGAATATGGATATACAATAAAAGACAGTGCAGGTGTACAATGGGAAAGGGGACATCTGAGCAAATAATGATATAGCATAGAGAGAGAGAGAGACAGAGGGAGAGAGAGCTTGAGCTTATGTTAAACAATGTCGTCTTAGATTTGATATCAATAATTCATGGGCTGCTTATATGAGGGGTATGATGAAAGGATATACATTGAAAGACAGTGCAGGAGTAAAGATATATAAAGAATATTGGATAATAGAATGAATATAGAAAGTTATAGAATAGAGAGAGAGAGGGCTCAGATTTAATATGAATAATTTATGGGCTGCTTAAGGCCACCGCATACCATACGACTTGCGACTTGCCACTGACTGACTTTGGATCTGAAATAACAACTCGCATTGCAAAATTTACGCGCCAAGTTATTTCAGATCCAAAGTCAGTCAGTCGCAAGTCGGGAGTCGTATGGTGTGCAGTGGCCTTTTCATGTATGTGAGGGTTATGATACGAGGATAGCTTGTGATAAAATATAGCGTAAGAGAGGGAGAGGAAGAGGGAGGAACGGAACGTGGGGAGTCACAGGCGGAGAAGAAAGAAACAGAGTGGCGTGTAAAGAAAATCAAAAATAAAATATAATAAAAAGACTAGATGATCAGACAAGACATAACAAAAGCCCAGAAAGAGACCAAAAAAAAAAAAATGACATACACACATGAAACTATATACTGCAGGAGAAATCGTGATAATTTCATTATAAAAAAACTGAGCACAACATTTAGTCTGTTTTTCTCAGAACACAACAGTATTTATAGAGGTCAAGCTTTTCTAGGCTTCTTCATGAATAATGTAGACGGATAGAACTGATCACTTTCTTCTCCTTAAAATCTTACTCCTGACTGGCAAAAAGGACTTATCTGCCAACAATAATGAGAAATGAACTTTGCGCCAAAATCAAGGTGTTTTCAACCCCAAACTGTTAAAAATATCCCTCTGAAAGGTTTCATGTTGAAATATGGTGTGAAAATCTCTTAAACTTGGCAACATGAAGATAAATCTATAATCAATATTTCTTCTGCAATTTGACAAAACTAGAAGTAAAAGAGATGTTGAAGTGACCCCCCCCCCCAAAAAAAAAAAAAAGAAAAAAAAAAAAATTAAAAAAATGATATACTAGTAATTGGTACTGATTCCCTCAGAGAAATTTAAAACAAATCTATGTCTCTTTCAAACAATAACTTCATTTTACAGTACTTTAGCATTGCAAGAATTATGGAAAAATATGATATGAGCTGTTATGGTAGTGATCTTCTGCTTCTTCTTCGAATTTGATTCTTGCAGTATTGTGGGAAGGGGCTAGGTGCAATACACAGGGTGAAACACCCTCTCTTTTTCAAATAGTGTATTGGTTTTAACGTGCATAGGTTGTAGCTCTCCTATACACGAGACCAACATTTTCGTCCTCTCTGCTGGACGAAGTGTTTTCCAACTGCATTCACACCTGTACTGAATGCATTGGCAAGGCATGCCTATACACACAACGTTATCATCAGTTTTTTGCAAGACGTCTTTTGGCATACCCAGGATTCAAACTCATGCGCGATCATACGATCTTACCCGAAACGAGCACTCTCACATCTGAGCTATACACCCCTCCATTTTTTAGGGTAGAGCTCCAGAACATCACATCTTTTCCCACAGTAGGGAAAATTTTTGAAAATCTGTATGTGAAAATGGCGTTTTCTTGCATCTAAAACACCACTATTTTAAAGATAAGATTTTAAAAAATGGTCCCCGGATTTTTTTTTGGGGGGGGTTGCAACCCCCCCAACCCCCCCTCTAGATCCGCTTCTGAACCACATTTAACCTCACAATAATTTAGCTATATTATCTCATTATTCTTGTAACTTGAACTTTTCTTTCGATGCTATATGTATTTTGTTTGTATTAATTGTTATTGATAAATAATATGTATTATCTGTTATATGTTATTATGTTGCCCTGCATGTATGTTAATTTCTCATGACCTGGGCGTAATCTATGTTCCTTTGTTCAATATTTTATTTGAAATAAAGTGATGAATCCCCCAAGTCCTTCTAGTAGGGATAAGGGTACATGTTCATGACAAGCCAAGTGATGTATCACTGACATTTGTGAGAATCAGGTGCAAATGGGTTTTAATGGATATAAGTCCTTTTAGTGGGGATAAGGGTACATGTTGATGACAAGCCGAGTGATGTACCACTGACATTTGTAAGAATCGGGTGCAAATGAGTTTTGATGGATATAAGTCCTTCTAGTGGGGAAAAGGGTACATGTTGATGACAAGCCGAGTGATGTATCACTGACATTTGTAAGAATCGGGTGCAAATGGGTTTTAATGGATGGATTTATGCATGGAATCTGAAAGGAGATGAGCGCAGGAGAGATACTCATTTCCATTCCATTAAGATAGAAATATTGGAATAAAAGTAATGCTCTTATTAAGTCGTGTTCACATTGGCCGGTATTCTTGAAGGGTGACTAAAGTAAATAGCCTAATAATAATAATAATAAATAATAATAATATTAATTTATAAAGCGCAATGTTTATGTAGATATATTCCAATGCGCTGCAAGAGCTCCTAGTTGCTATGATATTTTCAATGAACAGATGAGTTTTCAATTTTGATTTGAAATTCTCATGTGATGAGGTCTTCCTTATTTCCAGTGGCAGTCCATTCCACAATCTAGTGGCTGCACATAAGGGCTGCACAAAGCCTACTTAATATGTTAGGCCTGTTGACTTTAGTCACCCTTCGAGAATACCGGCCATTATGGTTAAGTTTGAGAAAATTTACTTTGTGATCCTGAAATATTAAAATCAAAGTAATATTAGCAATGCTCGCACAGTGTGTTCACATTTTAGATAAGTTTGAGAAAATGAACTAAATATGGAAATAAAAGTAATATTTATATGCCATGTTCATATTATGAATAAGTTCAAGAGAATTAATTTTGTGATCCTGAAATTTTGAAATAAAAAGTAATGGGTTTTAATGGATGGATTTATGCTTGGAATCTGAAAGCAGATAAGTGCAGGACAGACTCTCATTTCCATGCCATTAAGATAGAAATATTGAAATAAAGTAATGCTTATAAGTTGTGTTCACATTATGGATTTTGGAACAAAAGTAACGCTCGTACGCCATGTTCATGTTACGGATAGATTTAAGAAATGTGACTTCCTGAACAGTATATTTTCAGAAATGGTAATATTTCTGAACTATTGTAATAAAAGTAATGCTGACTGTGTTCACATTATCTATAAGTTCTAGAAAATTAAATTCATGTAAAGTATAAAAACAATGACATAGTCTAGTCTTCAGACTTATTTGCTTTACCTCTTTCGGTCACCTCAAGGATGACAAGCTTCGTCATTTTGTTGGAAAATATTGGTGAGACAAATATATTGGAGCACACAGATGACAGATGTCCAGTCATACCTGGTCTAATATGACAATAATTTCACTTGATAACACAACATTTTCTCAGGCCACAATTGCTCTCACCAGGCTTTATGATGTGCAATAGGATTTGATGTTTTTGGGTAGGGTATATAAATCTATGGTTGAAGTTGTCACACGATCAGTGTTTGGAAGCTGCAGCGGAGCAATTCTGTTCAAAAGTGTGTCAAAAATCTTTGCGTCCCTCCCAAAAGCCTGTTTCTGAAGTTTTGACATTTTGACTATAAGTAGTATCAGCACAAAGGTATACAGCCACAGACTCATTAATGATGCAGTGGAGATTAAGGTGTTCGGAAGTAGGTATGTATAGAGTCTACTCCAGGGGAAACAAAAAAGGGTTTCCTACTTGTAGTTGTACTTTCCAATTTATAATTCAGATGCTTTTTGAATTAATAATGCTTGATGTCATGATAGACAGCGTCCTTTTGCACAAATTTTGCTTTTGTCATAGTTTTCTGGGCTTGTACCTACAGTGTAGGATTTCAGGATGTTCATGATATTTTGTGAGATGATAATTTCTACAATTGGTCTGTGTTTTGTGACTCATTTGGAGTTTTTAAAAGTTTTTTTTTTACTGGGATAGTCCTTCTTAAAATTTGAATCAACTATACATGTCTTGGTCAGCTAGAAAATGTGAAGCTGAGCTTGGGTAAACAATTTTGTGTTCATTTAATTAAAACAATCTGACTCAAAACATTTTCCAATGGGCAAAATTAAAATCATTTTGAAAGTCCTGAAAGACATTCATTGTGAAATGATACGACTTAAAATCCCTTGAGATTTCTGTTGACAATATTGTGATCTTGTCAACTTATTATTCTTTTTCCTCTCTTCTTTTTGCCAGCAATAAAATCATGATTTTGAGTCCCATTGGCTAGGTGAATTATTACCCCTGATTGCCTTGTTTCATGGAGTGGAAAAATTTCAATCACTAGGCGGTGTTGCACTAGCTTCAGCTATTTGAAATAGCATGCTATTTGTGAACTAGCCCGATCAGAGGCGATCCGGTTCTGTAGTCAAATAGCGCAGAGATGCCAAGTTCAGAGACTGGCTGGGCGTGAGATCTTCAGCATCGTCTTTGGAAGCAGTGCGCACGCGGCGCTCGTTACCATATGTGCGCGCGCGCCGTACTAACTTGTACACAAAGGAGGCGCGCGCACGTTACATATGTAACATTTAGTAAGCTATCTTGCATATAACGATCGCCTGCATGAAAACATCGCACTCGCAGTGTTTGTTGCGCGACAAGACTCCCGATTTTAGAGATTTGAGGCCCCAAAATGGTAAAAAAATTATAGTTTTGGATAGTTTCTCCAGTTTTTTTTCTGAGGCGTGAGATTATGAGGGCTGGGCGGGTGAGCGGGAGATGAGGTGCTGAGGCGTGAGACTTGGTAGGTCTGATAGCGTGCTTAATAGAGGAAATCCCAGCCTGAGTCATCTTAGGCTTTTTTGAAAAAACTTGAGCTGGTCTGCAGCACCGTGCTATTTTGCACGGCGCTGCACTAGCTTAAGCTAAATTCGAAATCGTGCACCTGTGCATGTATACACTAGCGGTAGTTCCCAGGTGCACAATACACATTAGGCTTGTTTGTTCAAGGTCAGGTCAGGTTGTAAATGTGAAACTCTTAAAACAGCTTTAGCTAGTGCTGGACTGGTTTCTTTTTTTGCCTTTTTTACCCGATCCACAAATTAGTGCGCTATTTTTTAGCTCGAGCTAGTTGAGCAGCGCCTATTGATGATGGGCTGAGATTTGATTGTAATGTGAGTGTCCTTGAGGGGTTTGGGAATGAATAAATTCAATTGATTCTTAGAATTAGATGATAATGGAGTGTTTTTATGAGCTAGAATGGAGTTTTCGTTAGCAACGCTTGGTTTCAGTTATCTGAAGTAGATTGGAAACTACTCTCTTTAATGTTTGATTTTATTTGGAAGCTAAGTGTTTGGTATAAGGAGAGGGTCTCTATGATGTAATAAGATAGGGTGCCACGTATGGTAGTACATGAATATAATAATGCAGTGTGATGCCACTTGTAAGCTACATTGCCCTTCACTGTCAAAAGGAAGCAAGTGACAAAAAGGACATTAATGTAAAAACACCAAAATGTTTCTGTCATTTACATACATGTACATTTGTACACTGATGTCAGCAATGCAGTATTGGTATGCCTTGCCTAATATCTTTAACAGGATGATTGTTAATTGTTGAAATTTTGTAAGGAGGAAGAGCACAGCACATGCAGGTTCAATACGAAAACATCACTTGCTCAATTTTTTAAATATTTCATTTACAACCTTTTGTTAGAATATCGTCGGCTTGGAGCCAGAAGGGCGCTATTGCAGATCAAGGATGTTCCATTGGGAGCCAGAAGGGCGCTAATACCATTGACTTTGTACAGTAATAGCGCCCTTCTGGCTCTCAACGGAACATCTATAAGATGCAATAATGCCCTTCTGGCTCCCAACAGACGATATGTCAGTTCCTATTCCTCGGTGCCATCTCTATTGCATGATGACCAGTGTTTTTACCATTGTTGCCTCATTGTAGGAGCTTTGTTGGTATCTAGTGTTTTTGACGGGAATAGTGATTGTTGTTGTACATGTAGTTGTCACTGGTCACTTTATTGCTAGACATGATAATAAAAGTCCTACATATGACCAAGAGACAAACATACATTATTTCACTGTTATTTCACCAAATTTGGTCTTGATTTTGTGGCAACTCCTAGTTCTCACTTTTTTGAAAATTATAGACCCATTTCTATATTACCGGCATTATCTAAAGTGTTGGAAAAATGTGTATACAATTGATTATATTCTTATCTATGTATTAACAATATTATAACAAATAGTCAGTACGGTTTTCGACCTAATCACTCAACCATGCACGCTTTAATAAATCTCCAGGACAAGGCTATTTCTTCTATTAAGAACAACTCTTTTGGTATTGGGATATTTTTAGACCTTTCTAAAGCTTTTGTATTGTAGACCATGAAATACTCTTATATAAACTTAATTACTATGGTGTTCGAGGTATTCAGTTACAATGGTTTCAGAGTTATTTAAAATGCCGTTATTAATATACTGTTTTTCAAAATAATTCCTCTGATCATACCCTTGTCCAACGTGGTGTTCCCCAAGGATCTATTTTAGGGCCCTTATTATTTTTATGCCTCCGCGACGAAGTCTCGCCGGAGGCATTATGTTTTCGGGTTGTCCGTCCGTACGTACGTCCGTCCCACTTTCGTTCTCACGATAACTTAAGAACCGTTTGACGGATGATCTTCATTCTTGGTACATGTGTGCATACTGAGGTGACAATGATCTGATTAGATTTTGGGGTCACGAGGTCAAAGGTCAAAGGTCACAGAGGTCAATAAATGGGTGAAAATAGCTCGTTCTCACAATAACTCAGGAATTGTTTCACTTATCATCTTCATTCTTGGTACATGTGTGCATACTGAGGTGACAATGATCTGATTGGATTTTGGGGTCACAAGGTCAAAAGTCAAAGGTCACAGAGGTCAATAAATAGGTGAAAATAGCTTGTTCTCATTTTAACTCAAGAACCGTTTGACAGATTATCCTCATTCTTGGTTCATGTGTGCATACTGAGGTGACAATGATCTGATTAGATTTTGGGGTCACAAGGTCAAAGGTCAAAGGTCACAGAGGTCAATAAATAGGTGAAAATAGCTAATTCTCACAATAACTCAACTGTTTTACTAATCATTTTATTATTTAGTACCTGTGTGCATACTGGGGTGGCAATGATCAAAGAAGATTTTGGGTTCACAAGGTCAAAGGTCAGAGGTCAGATAGGTTTTAAAAAGCTTGTTCTTTTGATAACTCAACCATTTGACAGATCATCTTCATACTTGGTACATGTGTGCGTACTAGGGTGACAATTATCTGATTAGATTTTGTGGTTACAAGGTCAAAGGTCAAGGTCAAAGGTGTCTGTGTATAAATGAAAGTGAGTTGATGAATGTGTCATATATTTCTGATCTGGCAATGGCGGAGGCATATATTTCGACCGTGCGCGGTCGAGGATTCATCTAGTTGATTTATGTAAATGACATTATTAAATCAAGTGACAAATTTGAATTTACTATGTATGCAGACGACACCACTTTATTTTATACCCAGCCCGACATTGAAAACTTAGAATTTAATGTAAACAATGAATTAACAAAAGTTTCTCATTGGTTTAAAGCCAGTAAACTAATTATTAACAAGAAAAAGACTAATTCAATGATATTTTGTAACAATAATATTAAAAAATTAAAAAATTACCTCGATAATTTAACTCTCACAATAGAATCATCTCCCATTGTAAAAGTTGATGTTGTTAATTTTCTAGGAATCCATATTGAACGTAATCTAAAATGGGATGTGCATATAAATTATATCGTAGGTAAAACATCACGTTGTGTTGGCATATGGTATAAAGTAAGACATTATCTTCCAGTTTTTTCTATGGTTTTATTGTATAATGCTTTATTTCTACCTCATTTATCATATTGTTTTGCTGTTTGGGGTGGTTGTGGTAAAGTTAAAATGGATAGACTATACCGATTGCAGAAAAAAGCCTTACGCATATGTACGAATAGCCATTATCTTGCCCATTCAGGTCCTATTTTCATAAAATTAAATACTCTCAACATCTTTGACCTATACCGATTCTTTACTGCAATTATTGGATTCTTGTACTACCGTAATCTACTTCCAACTGCAATATCAAATATGTTTAATGTCAATATTGGTCTGCATAGCCATAACACAAGGAACAAAAACAGTTTTCACCGTTGGAAAGTATCTTATACTTTTGAGTTAAAATCTTTACGCTTTAATCTCCCTATAATTTGGAACTCAGTACCTAACAACATACTGAATTGTAACAGTCAAAGACTATTTAAAAAATCACTTAAAAGGTACTTTTTATCCAAATATTCTTGAAAATTATTGTATTGCTGACATCTCCCATATAAGTTTAAACAGAGCTCACACTTTTTTTTTTCCTGACATAATTTGTGTTTTATTGCATGTCTTTATATTTAATGTTTAGTAGATTTAGTTTATCTTTTCTTAATGTTGTTAGTTCCTTATATGCCTGAAATTACTATAGATACAATATTACATCCAAAGAACGATCTCAAAAAACTGCTTTAGAGAGAGAACTTACTCGACAAGGCCTCTATGGCTTTCTTTTTTGGTTCTCCTTTTTCACATTTCTACTTTTTGGATATAAATGCTTTATATGCTCTATAGTATACTATGTAATTGCATGCAATATTTTTAAAATGTAAATTATTGAATGTTTTTATTCTATATATTGTATGTTTTTTAATGAAATGGAAATAAATACGAATTGATTGATTGATTGATTGATTCTCAGAGATTTATTGATGTATTTATTCATATCATTGAAATAAATTCTTGTAAATTATATTTTTAATCCACCTTCTTTAGCTTGAACTGTGCAACTTGGCAAAGGTGTTAATACGAATGGAGTGCAGAGAGTGAGAGTGAGAGAGAGAGAAAGAGAGAGAGATAGAGAGAAAGAGAGTGTGGTAGAAAGGGGAGTCAAATTGTAGGCGTAAGAGGAGGTGAAGGGGAGGAGGAATAGTTGAGAGATTAATGAGGTGTGTCTGATGATGAGCAGTGCACATTAATCAATAGATGGGACTGACATCTATAGGCAGATATAAAGAAAGTGCTCATGTAAAATGGAGAAAGCAAGCTTTTCTCTTGAGTTTTTTTTAGCCTTACAGCTACTTGTATTTACATGTATCAAGCCTTATATCTGTGATATGACTTTTAGAAGCTCCTGAATTTATTATATTTGTAGTTCAACGCATTCATCTTATTTTACAATGCACCTTGGAATAGTTTAACTATACAGATAGTGTTATATACATGTGTTACTATTATTAATAATGTGATGTGAATGGCCATTCACAGAATTTCGTAAAATAACAAATCGGATTTACTCCACGACATTAAAAAATATTAAAAAGTTCCAATTATTTTTTTACACATATCGTCATACGCATCATGAACCGTCCTTTCTGTATCGAATTAAATGTTTCAAAGAGAATGGTTCGTGATGCGACGATATTTTAGGAAAGTATTTTATGAATATCACACACACACACACACAAAAAGAGTTACTGTATAAGTGGTTATTTTCCTCTTCAGTACAAGGCTATTTATAGTAATGAAGTCATGACCAAAATCGTAAAATTTTGCTCTCACGAATTTCCCCAACTAGTCCAAAATCGCGAGAATATTGACTTGTACAATATTATTAAATTATTCCAATTTCGTACTCCATATTCTACATGTAAACTAGGTCGAGATATGGAAACTAACTGATTAATGGGAATATCAAAATATAATGAGTACGAGTACTACTGGGCAAAATATAGTCTGATATTTTTGTCTCTTTTTTTTTGCAATTGTAGCAAGGTTTGTGAGATATTCATACCCAGGGAGTTCATTCAATCGTGTAATTATACTTTCAAATTGGCATCTCCCAGAAGATCTTGTCGAGCATGTTTGACTTATTTTTGTCAGAATACTCAATCTCTTGGCTTTCAGTTTCATATAGGGATCTAGAACAACAATATCTTTAAATTTGTGGGTAGAGATATAGAACAGCAAAACCAAAAGTGCATTAATTTGCTCAACCTGTTACGGCCAACTGGACAACATCCCTCTTGATGAATGCTTATTTCATTCATTATTGCATAAATTAACCAAAACCTTTTTTAATATTTTGAATATCATAGACATTGATTGTTTCACCTTAAAATGGAAATTATTTGTGGCATCCAAGTTTTTTTTTACTTTGACAAACAAAATATTCTTCAATGTGTTAGGGAAGGGAACAAATTATTTGTACTTAAAAATGTTCAATAATATATTTATAAGGGAATTTATTTTCAATATAAGTTTGATCTGTACAAGAAATTCTTATCCTCACCATGAAATTTCTAATTGTAAACTGTTAATATTAATATTGTAATTTTTTATATATATCAACGACCACCACTGATTGCGACCATAGCAATTAGAGACTTGATTACTCGCTATACTAGCTCATTAAGACATAGAAGGAAAGACCAAGCCAATTAACATACACCACCCAGTTAGTTCAAACTTAGGTCAATTAAGGATACATACTAGTCTTAGACTTTGTTTCAGTCTCATCAAGTTATTTAGCGAGCCATAACATTTAAATAGGTTTTTTTTTCAACACATCTAAAATGACATCAGTAGAACAATACACCAGCTGGTAACCTGCATACAGGAAGAAGAAGAAGATTGTAACTTTAAGGAGTACTGTTTTATGCCAATCTTTTTAGCTCACAATTATTTTTACAATTTTGGAATAGTTGGAGAAATTTGTGGTGAAATTTGTGGAGGGATGATTTCAAGATTTTTGTCGAGATTTTTTTTAATAAACAAAAGTAACCTTATATTGAAGTGGAAGTTTTTGCTTGTATGGACTGGCGAAATGCGCGAAAAATTGAACCACCACAAAAATGTCCACTTAACAGTATGCTCTCTTGTTACATGCAGCCTCTGAATGCTGAGGGATTACACACCCTAATATTTTAGACCAGAGAAAGTTTAGGTAAATACTTGACAAGAGAGACAAGCATTGCCAAGCGTGAGGTCAGTTGACATATCGCTCACTTTGATTATTCTAAAATTATGGATGTACCTCACAGTGGGTCGAAGAGTGTTCTTACACCAGTAGAACTTTCAGACTATTTCTGTTTACATAATAAGGCAAAGGTGGTTTCTCACATCATGTAGGCGTCTCAGAGACGTGTCGAGATGCCCAGAAAAATTTTCATAGATATGAACATGTTAGATTTTTCCGTGAATCATGAGACATTGCAGTGACTAGTATTAAACCCATCTCAAACCAGTCTCATGGCAAGTTAGATACAATGAGATAACAATAGGTTAACCATTATACATTATTTTGCCATTTTTTAAAGCACCTTTTCCACGGGATACAGGTTGAAAGTTCAAAATTATTTTTAGAGTAAAAAAACATGAATTTGCTTGCAAAAGACCTTAAATTTTGGGCTTTTCCCCCTGATCAACCTCAACCTGCGCTATTTTACTAGCTGGAGTTAGTGCAACACCACCCAGAGATGATCTTGCTGTGTTCCTGCGTAGCATGCCTAAGCTAACCATGCGCATAGAGAGAGCCCTGTAATGATTTTGGGCTGAGCACTGTTTGATGGACGGTGATTAGACGTTTAATGATGCAATCAATATAGTACAGTCATGGTAGTTTCCTACCCCACTGCTTTCTCCTCCTCCTCCTTTATAGATTTTATCCTTCAATTTGAGACAGAAGGGCATGCACTCTTTGAAAAAGCCCATCATTTTAATGTTTGAAGAACAAAAAAAATGGGGGCCCCAAGTGCCCCCCTTTATTATTATTGTTTTTTATTCTAATTTTTGACAGAATTGGAGAGTGTGTAAAATTTCATATAAAAAAAAAAAAAATGGCAGTCATGATTAAACAATTATAAAAAAAAAAAAAAAAAATCCATTGCATTAGGTCTAAATGAATTCAAAATATATTTGGGTCATAAAATGGGCATCATGGCTTTGTTGTTGTTGTGTAACACGATGTAAACCACAAGTATTTTTGGGATTATGTAAAATCGCTTCCATTATATGTGGTATAATTTTAACGGCTGTTGGTGCATCAAATTCACCAAAATCTGCTATCCTGCACTGCCCTTGTGATTCCTGTAATAACTGGCTAGGTTGAGAGCTAAATAGCGCCATCTTGTGGTTCAACATTCAGACGTCCTCCACATAGTCTGTTGTCTATCTGGACTACCCATTTTCAATTCATTGGAGTGGATTGTGTGTTTGTGATTTGAAGAACTTGTAACAATAGTTTTTTTTTTTTTTTTTTTTTTTTTTTTTTTTTTTTGGGGGGGGGGCGGTATCATTGATATTTTGTACACAATCTGAATGGTTGATGACTTTTGTAAGATTCAGTAATTTTTAAAAGAGAGATAATGGAAGATTGGGGGGGGGGAGCGTATGGAGGATTTAGGAGCAATAAATAAGAAAGCAGATGAAAATAAAGGTAAAATATGATGCTTTCTGGAGGGGAAAATATATTCTGTAAAATAATATAACAATCTCTCATAACCCACGCAAATAAATTTATATATGTCGCATGATCTATTTAGATGTATTTACCCCTTGAATCCTGTCACCTATATATGATTCTTGTCAAACTTAGGATTGAATGAAGATCAGAGATAGAAATATTTGACATTTAATGACCTAGTTTTGGGAAGATTAAATATTTGATGCAAACTGTTGATGCTTAGGGCATTTCATACAGACTCTCCCCCTATAGATTCAGAATATTCTAGAACAAGTTTTATTAATATCAATTTGATATTTCATTAAACAGTTGCTTTGCATTTCAAACGTTTTTTTTTTAGGCATAAATTATTTTGCTCAATATTTCCAAAAGTTCAAACAAGAATGAGAATGAGAAATAGCTAAAAAGCTTGTTTGACACCTAAATTTCAAATGTGCTCTTTTTGATAACATTTCATTAAAAAAAATTAACTACTTTGGTCTAGCTCATAATGCATTGAGGTGAAAACAACACGGTTCGTTTCTAATGAACAGGATGCGTCACAATTTCAGTGAATTATAATAATAATAATAATAATAATAATAATAATAATAATAATAATAATAATAATAATAATATCGTTTTATTTACCCCCCAAAAAAGAATCTCTTTAAAATCAGCACTTTTGTCTTGTTTACTACATTGTATGTGATGCCCAGTAAAATTCTACATTATGTGGAGGCGAACTCATTAGTTATGCAGAGAAGAATATCTGTTTCTCTTATTCCTTGTCAAGTCTTTGGAGAAACTAGTTATGTTTCACAAATCAAGAGACTAGAAATGCATGAGATTTGGAAATCGACACTGTCACGTCTGAGCACTGACAATCAAATAATACGGGGCATATCTATGTTGCTTGGTATACATTCAGGGCATGGTGCATATAGTCTTTGGATACAGACCTTTGATACTGAGTCTAAACTTTAAAACTATATTCTTTTGCAGTGATGTGTTTTATGTTATGTGTAGGTGTAAGGCTTAGGTACATTGTATAGTGTTGATTCCAAGGCTAAGTTTAGTTGTTCCATTATAGTTAGGGTTTGACCGTGATTGTAGTTGAAGCGTACATTGTACAAACTTTGTATCGATGTGTTGGCTATTAAAGTGGGTAGAACGTCCGTCTCATAATTGGGAGGTTGTGGGTTTGATCCCCAGCCGTGTCATACCAAAAGACGTTAAAAAATGGTAGTTGCTGCTTCCCTGTTTGACGTTCAACAAGAAGGGGATAGAGTAACATCCATCTGGCGCTGCTCAGTGGCTGCTGGGCCCACAAAAAGTTATAATGTGCACATGTGCACATGAGTAGTGGGAGGATAGTCTGAAAATTAGTGGGAGGATAGTCTGAAAATTTTGTTTCGGACAATAAAATTTGGAGCATTTGGAGCATCAAAACAGAGTCTGAATCTCCAGACTACCATCCCACTACTCATGTGCACATTATAACTAGAGGGTATAAAGCATACCCCCTCTCAAAAGCCCAGAGGCACAGGTGGAACCGTGACCCAAATTTAGTCCCCTGCGTTTCTGCTATTTTTGCAGGTGTTGGTTTCCATTCAGAGGGAACTTGTTTTCTTGAAAAAGCCCTCCATCTTGAAGCCCTGATCAATCAGACAATCTTGTTTTTTCGTTCTCTCGTTCTCTCTCTCCCTCTCTTCTTTTCTCTCCCCCTTTCTCCCCCTTTCGTTCCCTCCTCCTTTCTCTCCCTCCTCCTTTCTTTTTCTCTCTCCCCATCTTTTTCTCTTGTGCTGTCTCCATCTTGAAGCCCTGATCAATCAGACAATCTCGTTCTTTCTTTCTCTCATTCTCTCGTTCTCTCATTCTTTCTCTCCCCCTCTCCCCCTCTCTCTATCTCTCTCTAGCCCTCGCCTCCTTTCATTGATATAAGAGCCATGCCTCCGGGCTAAGAAACATTCAGACATAGAATAACAAAATTGATTTGTTCTGGAGTTGATTTTCAAATGAAGGAATACTGTTGTTTAATTTTATGTTTATAATTCATTGACTATTTATGAAGTCTTCATTTTATGATTTGAGATTCTTTTCAGAAATAACCATCATATTATTTTTTAATCAATACTTATTGTTCTATTTCTAAACCACAAGATGTTGATGCTCTTAAGTTCATGAAATAACTGTAAATATTTAGCATTTTTGTTTAAGAAACGGAATAATTTCCCCACTTTTTAGCATCACTATGCTGTCTCCTTTCATGTGAGAACCCTGAGGTACGAAGAAAAGAATGAAGAACAAAAAAGAAGGAATAATCTACCAATATAATCAATTCAATTCAATAATTTAATTTAATGTTATTAAATTATCTTTTTCTTTAAACCATCTTGATATATAACATCAGAAGTACAAAAACTGAAGGAGGTATGTTTCCTAGGACGGAGTCCCGCTAACGCCGGATGTTCTACAAAATTGATTGAAAATGTTCCAGCTATCTCGGTGAAAATTGATGGTGGTACTTAAGATTTAGGGTGGCATATTTCTCAGCTTGTCTGACAAGTTATTTCATTTTGTTGATATCAAATGTATTCAAGATAAATGGCCCATCAAACTGTTATCATTCCTGTTACATAGTTTACTTTTGTGTCTATTGTATACACAATTGTAAGGAGGAGTAGAATAATACTTTCTGCGATGGATGATAAATACTATTTTGGAAAGTTTCCCTGCCCTTGAATTGTATCATTGTCGCATTGTATTTATGTGGTACGTTTGACATAGAGGCCTAATATGTACCCCAGACTAAAAGAAAATAGTGACACATATTAATGTTATATACCAACATCATTTTTAAAACCATAATTGAGTTACCTTTATCTTAAAAGTCTACTTTTTTTGGACGTGTTTGGAGTTGGGGGGGGGG
>CALNVZ010000674.1:1144944-1276684 GCA_940671915.1 Paracentrotus lividus | reverse complement strand
GGGGGGGGGGGATGGCTGCATATTAATTAGCAGAGGAACACATCAGTTCTTGGGTTAGCTGTCTAGCAAGCGTTGATGTGACACTTGAAATTTCAAACCATTATAGAGTCGGCAGAGCGGTAGAAGGACGTAAGCTGTACATCAAAGTCTGTGGGCTACAGTCCTTTGGCTCTTTCCACATGTGAGGTAGCCTCTTGAATTTCAGCTCCTAAAACGAGACCACATTGGACGGTCTCATCACGCACAAGACAGGGGCTTCACTTCCGGCCCTCTCCTTCCCTAAGAGCTTGAAAGGGGTAAAGGTATCAGACAGGGGTACAGATACTGGTGGAGGGGGGGGGGGGAGGGGTGGGATGCTGTATCTCCTTACTTTTTAGACATGGTTGGTTGGTTGTGTCATAAAGTGGAAACTCATTATAACAAGGTTCTTGGCACCATAAAAATGAATTTGTTATATCAGGAATAATATATCAGGAGAAAATTAATATAAAGAGCTGGGACCAGCAAAATTACCTGTTATATGTGAAGTCTTTATAACAAGTTTCCAATGTATTATTCATGGTCAATCACTGACACTTGACTCAAACTGTATCTTCTCCTAAACCTAACAGGAAAATCTAATGAATCCCTAAATATAACCCAACATCTAATAATGAAATGAAGCCAGACGAGACCGCATGCATGACTTTGGGGAAGTCTAGGAAGGCATGATTTTTCTCCCTGAATTTCCGCGGATTTTGAAATTCTGAGAAGAAAAATAAAATGTAAAAAAAACCCAACAATTTTTTTGCTCTCCCCCCCCCTTGTTTTACATCGGACATGTACTGCACATGATAATGATCCTTGTATAAAGGAAATATACAAAGATGTGGGCAAGAAATTCAAGTGGCAATTGTTAGATCATGAGATCAATTTGACGAACTCGCAGCCAAAGAAATCATGAATTTTCAATACCTAAGATTGAAAAACTTTCTGCGGGAGGGGGAACCCTCCTCCCGTACCAATCCCCAGTATTTTCAGTCGCTACGCTCCCTCACTGATAGCGATTTTCCTCTGTTTTGATATTTCTCTGTCTCATGCCTGGTAGGGGACAATTCTCCTTCCACCCTACTTTCTATGACCCATCTACTGTCCCGGAATCAAGACATTCCTTCTCTGATGGAGAAAACCACAATCGGTCTGCGTTTGATGGATTGGTGGAAGTGCATGATGGGATTGCATCTCCCACAATCCCTCAGAAAGCCTCAGAGAATCCCTATTTTTAAACACACCCGGCCACTCTAATACCACCCAAGCATGTGTATGGAATCTTGTGAATTTCTCAGACTCTCTTGTGCATTCTTTCTTCGCCCTCTGTGGCCCTTCTGAAAGGAATTAAGAGCAGATTAAATCGAGAAAGATTCCTTCGTGAAAAATAGAAACTTTATACCAACAGTGACGTACATGTATGAAGGTAGATTTGTTTGAATATTTAATACACTGTGCTCGAATACCCTTGGATTTACCGGCATTGACAATGTTTTCTTATAGTTGGTCGACATCTACTTAAGATGTCTCAGTAAATTATCTGAAAATTTACCCTAAGACCATTCATTATGTCCTTTTACACAAAGAATTTTATGCAAATTACCTATACTATGGAGTGTACATTATTGTGCTGGCATCCAATGCATTATCATTTGTAGGCATTTTACTTCCATGAATTGGGAAAGTATTATGTACTAAATTTTTTTTAGTTTTTCAGTATGCTTTGCAAGGTGAGCGCAGAAGTAAGATGGCACAAAAAACAAATCGGTCCACTGTTTTATTTCGAAAAGTCGGCCCAAGAATAAATTTTGTGATACCTCTACACCTGTAGGTGTTTATTGAGGTATTCTTTTTTTTTTATATATATATTATGATACTATGGAAATTGAATTTGAAACTTTAATTATTATAAAAATTATTATTATCCTTCCTAATTATTTTACTTTATAAATATTCATAGATGGATTCTAAATTAATCTCTTTGTCTAATACAACTCTCTCCTTGTTTTCTTTTCTAATAGTTACAGAATCCAAGGAAATCCAAGATATTGCATAATCATGCTGCAGAAGACTCTTAGTAAATTACTTTTGGCAGAGATGCAGCTTTAAATAGGTAAGTGAAGATATGTTGACCTAAATCACAGTTTTCTGTAAACAACTTTGTTGATTGGAATGGGTGTGCCATCTTCGTTTCATCAGGTATTTCAGTCAGTCGTTACTTTCTGAAGTTTTCTAGGCTACCTGAGCGATGAGGAATTAGCAACCTCGTTTAGATTACCATGATAATGCTATTCTCTTTTTGTACATCAATCAACAATTTTTTTTTTCGCCATTTGTGGAAGTTTCATGCTGAAGAAATGGCCATCAGCATAAATTCTTGGAGGTTTCTGGTTTGAAGTTAGTTTTCTCTTAAGTTAAAGTTTTGTAATTTGATTGATATTAAATGTGACAAATTCTTTATTTTTTAAATATTATTTAGCTTGAAAGAGTTAAGGGGAAGTCCACCATGGGACTTGATGGTATTAAAAAAAAAGCAGAAACTAATGAAAGGAAATTGTCAGTGGATATTTAAAGAAATTCTGTGGTGGCAATACACGTACATCATTAAACCTGTGTTTGGATACATTCTTTCCCTCATAAGGAACCATGAAAAAGATCAAACTTATAAAATTTATATTTAGAGAATATCAGGGAGAGAAGCTTGCCCGTTAAGTCACAAAATCCAAATTTAAGATATTCATAACTTCCTTCAGATTTTCACTCATAGTTTTCTTGTAGTTTTCTGCTGTTTTGAAGAAAAAAAATACTTATATTCCTGGGTGGATTTTCCCTTTAAAAGTTTCCTTTTTGAAAAGTCCTGCAGACATCCAACTGATCTTGAGATACCACTACATTAGAAAGCTTCTTAGAGCAAGAAATTGGGTTAAAAACCTGTCTAGACTCTATCTTTAAGGGGGGGGGGGGGGGGGGGTTAGAAAATAGACATTTAAAATGGTATTTGACGCAGGGAACATGATTGATAACAAATTGAGAGGATCAGCTAAATCTATAGTCACCACCTGCACTATAATCTCCAGTCTTTTGTCCAATTTCACAATGCCCATGTCTCAAATTTCTCTCTCTTTCAAATCCCAAGTCTGCTTCAGCCGAGGGAATGTTCACATTGAGGCATGGTTTTGAAATTATTGACCTGTTTTGTAGAGTATGAGCTTCATACTTTGGAAAATGCGCTGGATAATACATCATTCTTGCCTTGTTCAAACCTAAATTCATGGGTATCATTGCTAGTAATCATCATCACCATCATCACCATCACAATTAACAGCATCATTATTATTATTATTATTATAATTAGTATAATTAGCATAGCATAATCTTCATCATCATCACCCCATCACCACCACCACCACCACCACCACCACCACCACCACCACCACCACCACCACTTCACTCATCGTCATCATCATCATCGTCACCACCACCATCGCTGTCGTCTTCATCATCATCATCATCATCATCATCATCATCAATCATCACATCATCATCGTTTAATCATCATCACCATCAGCATCATCATCATCATCATCATCATAATCATCACCATCACAATTAACAGCATCATTATAATTATTAATTAACAGCATCATTATAATTATTATAATTAGTATAATTAGCATAGCATAATCATCATCATCATCACCCCATCACCACCACCACCGCCACCACCATCCTCATAGTCATCATCATCATCATCGTCACCACCACCATCGCTGTCGTCTTCATCATCATCGTCATCATCATCATCATCATCATCATCATCATCATCATCATCATCATCAGCGCCTTTCGGTGTAGCCCAGCCGGGTAATAATTAGTTAAAACTATAAGCGCTTAGAAACACTAAGGTGGATATCGTATTAAGCGCTATATAAATGCAACTATTATTATTATTATTATTATTATTATTATTATTATCATCACCATCAACATAATCCTCTGTTCCCCAACATCACCTGGGGCTCATGAAACAAAATCCAATGAAAATAAACATTTTTTTAAAAAGATAATATAACCAGTTAGAACAATTTAGACTTTGTACACTGGAGAGACTGTGTGATTATTAATTTGAAAACTGAGTTTTTATAATACTCTTGACTCTGCTTCTAGATGTTTTTCATTAGAAACAGATTCTAAAAAAAGAAATCTTTTAAAGCTCCTCAAAGATTATTATCACACTTTGTAAACATGATTTAGCCTGAAGCAGATACATTCTAAGTGTTTTGGAACATTGTAAAATATTAATTTCATTTTAGTTCAGTTTATTGTCAAACTTCAGATTCTAACAGTTACAAATTAAAGAGAAAAAAAAAACTTCAAACAAAATTACAATCTGAAGAAATTCTGGGATTTAATACATTTTTAACCAAAACAATCTACATTGTGTAAATGAAATAAATATTGTTTTACATGTATGTCTGCATTTTATAAATCTATTAACTAAGGTCTTTTAAAATGGGGGAAAAAATTGTAACTTTTTTTTTTGTCTCCCAATTTAGAGAAATTGATACTAGGTTACATGCAGTTATATGAGCGAATTCAATATTTTAACATTATTGGCCCCCTTCCCCTCCCCGAAAAAAGGAAAATCATCTGCTGCAGAAATTTTCCCCATTTCGGGATGGTGTGAGAACAGCTTTTGTTATGTTATGAGAATCTCGTTTGGATGTGATGCTAGTCTCTTGAGAGCATTTATGTGGTCCCTTCCAGGCGATGACCCATTTTAAATTCGAGTAACCGTAGGCGCTGATTAATTAATCAGCTCGTGTCGATTAGAGTTCACAAATGATGAAGTTTATCCCAGTTCATAGCTACATGTATGTGTAGACTGATAAGATATTTGACAGGCATTCTACATAAAAAAAAAAAAATGTTGTAAACCCCCCCCATGACAGTTGTTGAACTTTGTTTGGAAGTTTATTTCCTTGTCTGCAGCGAATCTTGGTTTTGGAACATGTAATCGTTTAAGATATAATTGTATTTTTCTGATATCTTTAAAATGGGGTACATATTTCGTAATCCAAATATATAAGTTCCCAATTTTGAATTATTGGTAGAGAGATTAAAAGATTGATATCCAATGCGAATTCTATTTGCCCATGATACATAACAGAAACAAGGTGTGTTCTTATGACGAATCCTTACTGTTGCGCTAATGTAGAGCAAGCTTATTGCTGAGTTTGACTGTTACAGCGTCTTTCTCAAACGAAAAGACTTATATTCAACAGAATTCATGAAAGGAATGTCACATAATTTCTGACACATATCCTTTCATGCATGCAGAATAATATGAGACTACGTTTAGCAGAATTTCTTTGCGGTTTCAATTACTACTGTATCCTTTTATGAGAATTCATCATTGCCTAGAGAGGGCGCTAAATCTGATCTAAATGTAAAATTCAAATTTTCACAAAATAATGGCTGCTTAATTTTGTAGAGTGAGTTAGAGTATTTCAAAAGAAAACAACATAATTACTGAATCTTACAAAAACTATACCAGTCCTCAGCTTTAAAATATTTGATGCTATTCCTTAGAATCCACTCCTTACTCCTCAAGTTATGAGTCTACCTCATATGCATACACATACTCACATTCTCTCAAATAAGCCCATCTAAAATAGTCTTATGAATTTTATTCTACGCCAATGCCAGTCACCTGAGCCGATTCAACCACCTCAGCTCCTCACAAATGTTGCATTTATTCATGTTTCTTGGTTTCCTTAGTCAACACCATTGGGGTTCAAAGTTTTTTCAACTGTTTGAGGCCCGATGGAAAGCTGCATAGCAACGAGTCGTTGGTTCTTCTCTTATTTCTCTTTCCTATCTCTATCTTTGATCAAGCTGGATGAAAGCTCAAAACTAATTTGGAAGTGATATCGAGCTTGTGAGGTTTTCATTTCGCTCGTATTCTATGTTGTGCTGCGGACTTAATACACAATCCCATATCATCCATCTCATTCTTTTTATCATTTCATTCACTTTCTTTCTTTTTTTGTTCACTACAAAAAAAAAAAAAACTTATATTTCATAAGTGTTTTTTACTTCATTCATTTTATCTTTCAGTTCCTTCTGTCTTGATGTTACAAATAATTGTTTACTTTTTCTTCCATTCTTTCTTAAAGATCAGGTTTCTGTATTCTTTTACAGGTTTTTCCTTTTTCGTCTCTCTTTCTTCTGTTTTCTTCTTCTTTCCATTTCTATCGATGCAAACATTCTGAGCCTTATGGGAATAATGTCCAAAATGTCCATTGCATTGTATTATATTCTGTATTTCTTATTTCTTAGAAATGTTAGTCACTATTACACATCTTTTATCTGTCATATTTTCCTAATCCTTATCTAATCCCCTATAAATCTTTCTTCCCATCTCTCTCCAATTCTCCAATATCTCATTTTGTTTGATGTATTAAAGTCTTTATCTTTATTTCTCACCTCTCTCTCTCCCACTCTCGAATGTCTCTTGTTGGACATATTGAACAGAGTCTTTGTTGCTCTCTTCCTCCCCCTCCCTCTCTCTCTCTCTTTCTCTCATTCTCTAAAATCTCTTTCTTGTTGGACATCTTGAGTCTTATATCTCCCTCTTTTTCTCACTTTCTTACTTTCTTTCTTTCTTTCTTTCTTTCTTTCTTTCTTTCTTTCATTCTTTCTTTCTTTCCCCTCTCTGTTTGTCTGTCTGTCTGTCTCTCATTCTGCAATATCTCTTTCTTCTTGTATATATCTGGAAGTCTTGTATCTCTCTCTTCTCTAACTTTCTTTCTTTCTCTCCCCTCTCTGTCTGTCTGTCTCTCATTCTGAAATATCTCTCTCTTGTTGTATATATCTTTCAAGTCTTCGTTCTGAGTCAGAGCCCAAATCTTGTCTTTATTAAATGTAAAATGGTGCGGGGGAAATCTAAGCCAGAAACACTATCACCTGGGGAGCCGGAGAGAGTGAAGTTGATGGGCTTTTATTGGACGAGAATGTGCGCATTTGCATTTTATCTGCCACATTTTCTCTTTGCAGCCACCTTAGTTGCCCTCGATTCGAGCTACCCCATCAAAGCTCCTTGATCATGAGTAATGTCTGTGAATAATTCAAAGAATCTAGTCAACAGTTTTCCACTTGTACTGGCCAATCATGAATTCTCTCGCTTTTTTGTTCAAAAGTAAAGAATTATTTTTTATTCTTAATGCTTGTAGAGATGCGTGTTGAATCTGTATAATAAGGCTCTGAATAAACGCATTGAGCACATGGGTGATATGTTAAATCTTAAACTTTATAATCTTGCCCCTAACATACTTTTAAGAATGATGTTTATTTATCTACACACATCTTGTTTTTAGATATAAAACCAAAGATAAGTCATGTTCTCAGAGACTTTTGAATATTAGCTCTGTCTAAAATTAGAAAAGGCTACACCCTTGATGGACAACAAGCCCTGTTGAATATCATTAAAATAATATAACACAAGGATTATCTAAACATGGGTCAATAAAATTGAAAAAAAATAAAAATAAAAAAAATAAAATAAATACATAACCTCTGCTTCTATGATGAAAGCATAAAAAAGAAAAACAGATGTGTTGAATGTTCATATTGAAAAAAAAAAGAAAGAAGGAAAGCATGGTCTATAGTTTGATATGAAGAAGAGCAGAATTTCTGAGGGCAGAAAGGGAGGGGAGGGGGGTAATAAAGAAGAAAAAAAAAATACTCCTGAAATTATAGACTGGATGTGATTCTTCAAAATAAATTTTTGAGTATATTTCACTTTGTATTTTGGCAAAACATTTATAGATGTTGTCTAGATTTTGTTACTTGCTTATTTTGAGTCAACTTGAACTTTGAGAATGTAGGTCAAATATTAACGACTTCCATCTTGTAGAAGTTTCTGTCACATCAAGAAACAGTAATGTCTTGTTCTGATGGTCCATTGTGACAGTTACATTACTGACTAATAATGACTAACATTGAACCAGTGATTTCAACCTCTATTTGATACACCATTTAAAGCCCAATTCTACAAGTTTTTGGAGAGCAAGAACCTTTTCCCCCAAGAATCATTTACTGTATAAGCCAATATTACAGATATTTCCTCGATTTCGGACTAGTTGGGGAAATTCGCGAAAGCAAAATTTCGTGATTTTGGTGATGACTTCATTACAATAAATAGCCTTGTACAGAAGTGGAAAATTTTGCATTGACAAACTCGCGAAATTCGCGAAAATAAAGTCACATTGAAAATAACCACTTATACAGTACATAATACTTGGGAGCTCAGTTGATCAACTTCTAACCCTCAAATTTAGTTTCTCAAGCAATTGAGGAGCTTTGAATATTTTCTTTCCTTTGTAGAAATCACAGGAGCTCAAGTATTTGATTGAGCTTAATTTCATTAAATCTACCATTTTTTCCTGTTCCATTTTCCATTTTGTATTTTCGAGTTCCATTACATTAAAAACTTATTAAAAAAACAAAAAGTTTATAATTTTTCTTTGTCCACTATACATTATTGTAGGTGGATTCACACCTACCCGATCATGAAAAATTCCCGTAATTTACGAGAACTATTTCAATCACCAAAATACCCGTAAATTGTGTTTTGTGTTCACACCTGCCCTAACCGTCTTTTTCCTGGGAAAATACCCGAAGTTATAAACAATTAGGGAAGAAATAGGAAAAACAAAGAAATACATAAGAAAAGAGAAGAAAGAAGGACAAAATAAAGAAACATATAAGAAAAGCGGGGAAAGAATTAAGGAAAACAAAGAAATACATAAGGAAAAAGAAGAAGGAAAAACAAAGAAATACATAAGGAAAAAGAAGAAGGAAAAACAAAGAAATACATAAGAAAAGCGGGGAAAGAAGGAAAAACTAAGAAATTCATAAGAAAAGCAGGGAAAGAAGGAAAAAAAAAGATACATAAGAAAAGCAGGGAAAGAAGGAAAAACAAAGAAATACATAAGGAAAGAGAAGAAAGAAGAAAAACAAATAAATACATAAGAAAAGCGGGGAAAGAAGGAAAAACAAAGAAATACATAAGGATCGAGAAGAAAGAAGGAAAAACAAAGAAATACATAAGGAAAGAGAAGAAAGAAGGAAAAACAAAGAAATACATAAGAAAAGCGGGGAAAGAAGGAAAAACAAAGAAATACATAAGGAAAGAGAAGAAAGAAGGAAAAACAAAGAAATACATAAGGAAAGAGAAGAAAGAAGGAAAAACAAAGAAATACATAAGGAAAGAGAAAAAAAGAAGAAAAAACAAAGAAATACATAAGGAACGAGAAGAAAGAAGGAAAACAAAGAAATACAAAAGAAAAAGAAAGGGGGAATAGAAAGTTCCCGTAATTTATGTTCACACTACAAAAGTTCCCACGACCTTGGCGAAACTACGCATAGTTTCGGCGAAGTACCTACTAATTTATGGGAATTTATTTTCGGGAATATTATGTGTAGTTTTGTTTCACACTTGCAAAATTACGCGTAGTTTGTGATCGGGGTAAGAATACCCGATCAGAGATTACGAGAACTTTTCCAGATCGGGCAGGTGTGAATCCACCTTATGAGCACTACATATCTCTCATGATAAAATGTACTTCTTAGTCAAGGCTGTGGACCAACTTTTGTTGGATAAGGGTGTGTTCAATGTCCAGTTTCAAATTTATGCGCCAACATGAATCATGATACAAAACGCAATTACAAAACACAAACACAAACGCGATCAGCGGTGCACCGTTTCAGTGTCAAAAAGCTGATTTAAAGCGGATTATATTTCCATCGTCTTTAAATTCTCCGCTCTCAAAAAACAAACATCTTCTCCTTTTTTCACTTGCACCGGAAGCTTCCACTGCGAGAGCTCATTTAAACACGTTTGAAAACTCAATCCTGTTTAGCGTTGCATTTTGTTGCAATCGCGATGCTAACGGTTGTAAAATTGAAGCTGATTGTGTTTCGAAACGCATCTTTTTCGGCGTTTAAATTTTCCTCGGAATCGAGATTTGAAACACGTTTACTTTTACGACCGGGGATGGGGAACAATGAACACACACTTTGTTTCTCTTTATATCAGCATTTTGTAATTGCGTTTTGTATCATGATTCATGTTGGTGTATAAATTTGAAACTGGACATTGAACACATTCTAATACTTTTGTTATTTTTCCCCAATAATTCTACATTATCTTGAAAACAGAGCCACTTCCCACAAGCACCTAGTGCCTCTATCTTGACTGACGTTGCGCCAAAGAAAGGTTATTGCCTTCCTGTGGGCTGGCAGGCGGGCGGAGGAGAATGTTGGGCCTCTTTTAGATTTGATCTCGTCAGGGAGGGACACAACAAGGGTTTTTGGTTTTCCTTCATCTTCACCAAGTCTCATGATTCTATCCATCTCTCTCTGTGTTGGCTCAGTGGGTAGAGCGTCTGCCTCATAAACGGGAGGTCGTGGGTTCGATTCCCGCCTTCATCATACTAAGAGACGTAAAAAATAGGAGTTGCTGCTACGTTACCCTGTTTATTGTTCAACAAGGAAGGGATAGAGCAACGTCGATCTGGCGTTTCTTAGTGTCTGCCAGGCCCACGATCAATTGGGCAAAAAGAATTTAGTTTCGGACAATAAAATTTGGAGCGTTGGCGCAAAATGCAAGGTCTGAAGCCTCAAGATTATCATAGACCATATTCTTGGGTGTCCTGCTGGAAATTTCTCATAGTCAAAACTTTGTCAGACCAAAATTTTAAAATATTTTTGATCCCATGAATTAGCCAGATAAGATTCAAAGTCGGACAAAATCATCTTGATCTTTTTTCAAATCAGCCGTGCTTAATTGAAGCATGCTTCACTACCCCAAAACTGATGGCTGATGATGTAGGTTGTGAAATCTTTAGCTCAGGCTTTCCCCCGTTTCTAGAAACCGTCATAGGTCTGAGTTCGTTGAAACATGTTATTTCTACAACTCATGTCCCTATGGCTTGACGGTTTCAAGAAATAGGCCCCAGATTCACCTTGAGGCGGGCTATTTGTCATATTCCTGCTGATGAAGGACCACCTATATTGGAGTGTCCTCTAATGGTTGGTTATCTTGGAGGAGCAAATTGGTGTTTGAACGAGGATGACATCCCGTACCCTGGGAGAGTGGTAGGAAGGTGTTAATATGAAGATGAGTAGCAGGTCCTCAGGGGTGCATAGCAACAAGATGATATAGGATTAAAGAAGAGATTAACCCACTCAGTCTCACAAAGCTGAATAATGAGCTTTGCTGAAGAGAGAGAGAGAGAGAGAGCGAAAGCAGAAGAGATTTTTTTTTCAGGTCTAAGGAGAGGATGATATGCATGATCATTAGTGTTTTTCATCACCAAAATTTTCATAAAAAACCATCTTTTCGGAGAAGATTTCTGTTAGGCATTTTGTCTTTTTCTCTATTTCATTTAAACCTACATACTATTTCTTTACTATCTGTCTTCACTCCATCATTCTTTTTCTTTTACCCTCATTATCTTTCTCTCTATTCTAACTCCTTGCCTTAACTCTCATCGTATTCATCCTACCCTGATCCATCTTCTCATTGCATTTCTTGAGATGTAGCATTTCTTATAACCTAGTGGCTTCGTGAATCCAATGGATATCTGCAGTAACCAAAGTGTTTGCGGAGGAGAAAAGCTCTGCATATTAATGAATAAAATAGATCAGGCTTGGAATTTGAATAAATTGAATTGAAGAAGAAGACATTAGACACCACCTTGCTTTATCAATATAAAAATTAAATGTGAATAATATTTTATGAAATACACATATTTTTTTTTTTGTATACAGCATTTCTTTATATAAAATAAATGAAATCCTGAGCCTAATCTGTATGGGGGTGTGCATAATGGAAACCACCATAATGACAGATCTGATGATTTCAAAAAGCAGACAAATCTCAATACTTGATATGAAGATGATTTTCAAGTAATGGAGAGGAATAATTTCTGTATCAAGGCAAAAACACAAGCCAGAGCTTACTCTTTAGGTGGGGGCGTGCATAATGGAGAGAGCTGCCATTACCTTTTTACACTGAAAAACATGACTCTAAACAATCACATCATTCATATCAAAAGGCTTTTACCCTGCCTCGTTTATGCAAAGGTAGCTAATTTTGAAGTTGAGGGTCTGTATCTTGCAACCCTTGTTAAAATTTCAAAATTGGGGGGGGGGCAGGGAGCAACAGTGGGGTTATTTCAACTCCTGTCAAATTCATTTCTTTTCCTGCAAAAGCATTTTTCAGTAATTCCATCCCCCCCCCCCTGTAAAAAAAAAAAAACAGTTGAATATTTATAATGATATTATCTTGTTTACTCATGCCTCATTCCTAGAATTGTATATAAATGTTATCAAACAAAGTGACTCACCGAGCAGAGTTATTACTGACCCAAATTGGCTTCAAGCTCACTTCTGTATATTATGGTGGAAGTGTTGCTTGTGACAAACTGCACTACTGCAAGCTCATTGTGGCAAGAGTGTAGACACATTAATTTGATTTTGTGATTAAATATGTTGAAGTATTGCTAAACATCTAATTTTCCTTTAATACCTTCTTAGAAAGTGCATCTCCTTTGAACATTTTGTCGGTTAAAGGCAGAGCTGAATATTCAAACAAGTGCAAATATTTTTGAACCGCCTGTACTCTTAAACTTTCAAGTGTATGCACATACACCAACATTGGCAAACCTATATTGATATCTATTTCTCAACAAGTTTTGTGCCCCTAAATGCTCTTAGATCCACACTTACACTGAATCAACAAAAAATCCTTACTTCAAATCGCCATGGAATGTGCTGAACTAAAAAATGTTCTACACCCTCGGAAAGAAATGAGAAGAAAATGTTCTCACCACTGACCACTTTCGTTTTCATCTTTTATCAAATTTAATGAATCCAGTCACTTTACTACGACCAAGAATTATATAACCCCAACCTGCATCTGGGCTGAAATGGGGTAATCCAGTTACCCTACAAACCCTCCTCGCTCTTAGTGCTCTTTCCTCTTTATAAAAACATCTTTCCTTTTTGAAATATTTACGAATGGATGAAAAACAGTGCTTTATCCGAACCTGTTTTCGCTGAAAGGCCTCTACTTAAATCCGGGTGGAAAATTGGGAGAAAAACTCTCAGACCGACTGTGGATTGATGGGGAAAAGGAAGTATTAGAAAAGAGAAAAGCGCAACTGAATGGAGGTGAGAGAGACAGGAAAAGAAAAGAAGGAAGAACAATAGAATGAAAGAGAGAGAAAGATAGATATGAGAGGGAGAAAGGAACAGACTCTATATGAGGTGCATAATCTTTAAAGCGGTTTTAAGAACTGACACCATACTGCCTATCTTGACAAATTTTTGGGATCGTGAATGTGCGTGAAACTAAAATGAGGTGTAATACATTTTTTCTAAATTATGATTAAAGATGAACATAACAAATATCTTTTGAAAGAGGGAATGGTTTAGTGTTTGTGTGGGGGAGAGTGGGGAGGGTGGGGGGGGGATTAAAAGATGTGTCTGGTAGAGAGATAGAGTGAGAGGGAAAAGCAGGTGTGATAATTCCTTCGCTTATTCTAGCCTGCAACCAAGCAATAGTCATTGACATTCTATGTTCTTTACATTGAGCCGCCCATGCCAGCCCACCTCCTCAAATTAGATTTGTTTCAACATTACGTCAAATCAAATACCCTGGATGTCTGCAAGGGAAGAACGGGTGGAGAATCTTGTGAGGTCATTATACCCTAACAACCTGCTGTGAATACCCACTTGGTCTACTACCAACTTGTCTTAATGCCTAATCTGGTCCCATCCCACATGGTCTATTCCCTTTTGGTCTACAACCAGTTTATCTACTGACCATTTGGTCTAATTGCCGCTTATCCCACCTACCATTTTGTCTTTATATTTCCAGTTGGTCTATACCCATTATGTCTAATATCCACTTGACTTGGTCTAATACGACTCAGTCTGATGTCTGAGGAATAAGTATTGACCCAAATTTTCATTTGACGAAATGTGAAAAAGTAAGTAGACGAAGAGGCCATTAGACCATCTGGACATTAGACTGAATTAGAATTCTGAGAAATGCTAAGAAATTTTTTGGAGTTTTTTCTTCTCTCTGAACCAAATGTGTGTGGAGGTGTCAGTTTGTATTAAAGAGAGAGTGCATTCCTTCGTTCCTTGGTTTACATACAAGCTCATATTACAACAGACTATGGAAGATATGCTCAGCTGTGATTGGTCAAAAGTCCAATGACATCATCATTCAATGACCTTTGCTGACCTCCGGGGAGTGTGTTACCAGGGTAGGTTTGTTGGAAGACAAACAGTATGACTCATGTAATAAGAGTGTGTTTATAAAACAATTTGGGGGTTTAAAGAGTGTTCCGTAAGCCTGCCAATGTACCCATAACGAATCACAAACGTTTCTACTCCCATGAGCAAACTGTAGTTTGCAAATACACTATTTGAGAGAGAAAGCCTGCTTTTCTCTGATCGGGCTAATTCATTGGCTAAGCAATAGTATGCTACTTGTTAAGCTCGTGCTAGTGCATCACTGCCTAACTTTACCCGCTTCTTTTTTACTCTTTTCAACTATGTTAAGAAGTAAAAGGGATACTATCATATTGCCCGGTGAAAACCCATGAACCCAAACAAAATCATGGACAGCACACCAATACCATCAGTTCAAAAGGTAATTAATTTAGAAACACTTTGAGATTATTATTTTGCATAGCAATATTTGGCAGTAAATGGTATGATATAATAATATCAGAAGTCATCAAGCCTTTCCACATAATGATGTTCTGGGCGTGGTTATTGATACAAATTTGAGTGGCCATGAGACTGCTAATTCTAATACAAGGTTGCAGAATCAATGCTCTATTATGTCTGATTCAATGAGAAGGTTGTTAAAAGGGTTTAAAATCATGCAATCCTTGGTAAGTAAAGGTCATAGACTATTAGGACTAATTGAGTGACTCACACAATGTTGAACATTTCACAAAACTGGGCATCACTGCCGTTTTACAAGTTCCCGCTCTCAATGGGTTAAGCAAATGATACCAAATAGTGTATCAGCAAGAAAAAATCAATTGGCTTTATACAACTTAATTATGTTTGATTTGATTCCTAACTTATTTTTGCTCATATATGTATAGCCTTTTGATTGATACTGTATAGCCTCCATTTTAAACGTCTCCTTCAGATCTTTACGCCTAATATCATAAAATATTAATCACCCGTACAAAGAACGTAATAATCTGGCATCGGTTATTCTTTTTGTATTTCAAACAAAATATTAGGACGCATACCAGTTTTATTAAATTTAGATTTCATTGCCAGTTGTAGGACAACTACCTCCTGAACAGTTACCCCCACCCCCCCCCCCCCCCCCCCCGGGACAACTGCCCAATCCAAAAATTCACCCCAACTCTACACCTAACCCTAACCCTATTTAAGGGGGGGGGGTAATTGTCCAGGGGGTAGTTGTCTTAATACATTAATTACGAAGTTGAGATTGGTGTAAGCGTTGGTAAGCCAGACTTGGTGAATGACAGTTCCTTGACATTTGTTGGACAGGTTTTGCACTTGTGGTGACCTCCTAAGACCCTAGTTATCTCCTGCTCTTACTTGACGATTACAAGAGATAGCGGGAGGGCTCCGCCAGAATTTCCGTTAACTACTCCAGAGTTAATAAGCCCATGGGTGTAAAGAAACGTGTTCCAAGTCATCTAAAGGGCTTGAGTGGGATGGGGTGAAGTATGTAGGGGGCTATTTATGGTTACTTGAAGAGCAATTGCAAGATCATTACCCTGTCCCATTCATAGGCTTTGGTGTCGGTGTCTTATGGTTGCGACCTGTCTGTTTAGTCCCACATAATCAGTTTGAATGAAATAAGAGTCATGCATTTTTATGAATAAACAAATGTGTAGGTCTATGTCCTTATGGTATGCTTTGGTTTTTATTTGATTTAATAGTCTAAATATCGTAGGGTTTTGAAAGGCAATAGAAAATCTCCACAAATAGTAGTTTTTTAAAATTAAGATAAGGTATTTATCAAACTTTGTTGTCTGACTTTCAGGCAACAGTTCCAAGATGTCCTTACCAAGCATTTGTCTTTCCCTGGCTGAATTTTGTTATTGAAGATTGAAACAAAAAATAAAAATTGAGGAAGGTTATTACCAAACTTCTGTTTATGAATTTCAACATTTTAGTTTGCCTTTAAATTTCTTTATGTTCAAGTCATCATTTTAAATAGAAATGACAAAGCATTGAATTCCGTCAGGAACTTGACTTGAGCAATCCCATGGCTAGACTGTAGACATCATTACAACCATGAAACATGGGGCCCAACCACATCAGCCTGAGTTTCCAAATTAGCTCAATATTTTAGATCCAGTCAATCAGCCTGATCAGAAATAGCTCAAGATTATTTGTAATGTGGATGCAATTAACGGGCCATTTCGTAGGATAGAATGTTGAGATCCAACTTCACAGATGTGGACAAACTTGAGTTTTAAACTTTCGATAATTTAGTCGTGATTCTGATGACCTCAATGCAAACCTCGAACTGGTTGAAACTCAGCGTCCAATGTGTGCATATGTTCTGTGGCGTGAGTTAATTCCATGGTCAAGAGCAAAATCGCTCCACTTGGGCTGATATGGATGGGTTTCTCTAATCTCAAGGTTTTTTTGAAGAGTTCTGAGTGGGCTAGAACCTCAAGAATTAGCAATCTCGGGCTGATGTGGAAGGAGCTATGGAAATTAGGTTACCTGACCGATGCTTACATTATCCACTACAGCAGCGGCGGAAGGAACCCAACATTCGTGCTCTGAAAACTGGCACTGACTCAGATCTCATGTAAAACACATGAGATGAACATGAGGATAGGTTTACCATCAGGGGGTGTCTCATGAAAGGACCTGTTGGACATTTTGTCCAACAAATTTGCTCTCAGCCAATCGTATACAAGCATTTCAGTAGCTTATAACAGTTTTCAGTGAGAATCAGTGAATATTTGTTTCATGAAATGCTCCCCAGACCTAGTCTAGAGGACCATCTTCTCTCACAGTGTCCCCGCAGTTTCTTTCTTTCCCTTGGTCCATCTCTCGTTCTGTCTTCCGTTGATTGTTGAAAAGCAGGGGTAATTTTCTTGTTCCTTAGAAGCGGTTTTCGGTGATTCATTCGACCGCAAGTTACGGTACGGTTGCAGTGAGTAATAGGGAGATCAAGAACATGAAAGCCTTGCATCCAATACATGAATGCTAATAGGTTTGAACTTGAAAGAGACAAGATCTCCAGAGAGATTGAGAGAGAAAAAAAAGAGACCAAGACTTACAAAGAGACAGAAATAAAGGTAAAGATATAACAAAATAGACAGAGAGAGAGAGAGAGAGAGAGAGAGAGAGAGAGAGCTAAATCTTGCATTCAATACATAAATGCTAATAGCTTTAAATTTGAAAGAGACAAGACCTTTGACGAGACAGAGAGAAAGCGAGAGAATTAAACGGTAAAGGAATTTAAAGATTGGGAGAGAGAGAGAGAGAGAGATGGGGTTGGGGAAGGGGACAGAGGAGGAAGAGAAAATAAAAAGAAATAAGTTGGGAATGTATTAGAACATTTTTCCACCAGTTTTAGCTGATCACTATCATTTACCTTTTAGGAATATAAATATGACACAATTATGGATATGGTGGCATGTTGGCACCCTTTCCTTTAACCCAAAGTAAACCCATAAGATTATTGTTCGCTATTGATTGAAAAAAAAAAGGAAGTAAGTTTTTAGGGTAGATGTATTTGTGTTCCCTGTTATGAGTTTGTGACAAGTGTTCTGATGGCCTGGTAATATTTCTTAAGATCAAACAATTGAACAGAACTTCTCAAATATTTGACCCCTGCTTTATTTGCTTTATTTGCTAGAGTGGGCCATTCATTGCAAGAAAGTAAAGGGCTTGGGATTTCTAAAAGTCCGCTTTAACAGCTCGAAATGGTGTTAAGTGTGCGTTAAAAAGTACAAAGTAATGTTTGGAAAGCTCGGCAAGTTTTCTGAGGTTTGAGAGCAATGGGACAGGAAAAGTGTTTTGAAAAGTTCAAGGTTTTGACCCAGAACTTCGAGGTAATTTTAACCAACAAGTAGCTTTATTACATTTGAAAGCCTCAAGCAGGGTGTGTGCTCAGCATGAATTAGGATTGAATTACAGTTCACGAAAAATGATTTAGAAATGAATACAATTGTAATAATTTCTAAGAATGATTGTCTTGTTCATGTTGTAACATGATAGAACTACTGTTTGAGCTGTGTGAGCTGCTTTATTTCTATGATCTTCGAGAGTCGAGGAACAGATCGGAATTTAACCCAACAGGACTGTGTTTCACTAAGTCGTTCGTAAGTTACGAATGACTTTACGATCAACCGGTGACCAGTTCTTATGCTAAATTCTAAATCATATGATTAGTATTATAGCACCCAACAACGTGTTCCAGTCATTTGTAAAGTCGTTCATGACTTGGAGAAACACCACCCTGGTTGGGAATGTTCAATGTGGATTGAACAAGAATTTCTTACAAGGTTGCATTGATTTTAAAGTGTATACATAAATTGGCTCCTGAATGCCTCTATAGTTTACTGAAATCACCACACCGTCCACGTTATAGACTTCGTTCTAGTGACGATACTTCAATTTTGTACATCCCAAGAGTTGTTTAAAAAAAGGGGGAAGCTAGCTTTGATTTTTGCGGCCCCAAATTGTGAAACAGTTTACCAGCCCATCTTCGTTCTAATAGATCAGTTGAATCATTTAAAAGACATCTTAAGACTTATTTATTTTCGTTGTAGTGTACTATTGGAGAGCTCTTTGTAAAGCGCATAGAGCAGTTTTTAAATTGATTATGCGCTATATAAGAACCAGTTTATTATTATTATATATGGATTCAAATAACGACACTCAAATATATGGCAGATTCAGCTTGAAAATATCAGCTCGTACTATTAGACATATCAACATTTAACAAACAAATAATAAGTCATGATCTTGAGTATCATTTAGACAATAACATATCCATTCTCTTTAGTTTTCCCATTTATAAGAGATTTCTTATATTATAATGGTATTGTGAATTTTTTTTTTAACTGGAAGGGCAGTTTTTAGGTTGTGAGGGCGCTTACGGGCAGAGGGGTGAGAGTGTTAAATTTTAGGCTGAATCCCTTCATGATGCACTGACAGGCAGATGGGTGTTAGCTCAACATACATGAGTTAATACCCTCTTGCTCTAACTATCCATACACCATGATGGTATAATACTCGCACCCCTAGAATTACCTACACGCTCCACCGGAATGAATTATGTAGTTTCAAGTAAATCATTCATTCTCTTTGTCACATGATCATGTCGTTACAAGATGTGGCTGCACTCACTCATGGTCACACATCATTTCTAATTTGAGTACTTAATTTGATCAGTTTGGAGTTTGCAATTTACTTAATGACACAAAATATACATGGGTCTTTTAAATATGTGGAAATCACCACTCTGTGCGTCTTAGAAAATCACCCTCAAAGTGACTGATGGAGGTGTTTTCATCCTTCTGAAGAAAATGCTCTTACTGTGTGTCTTGGAATTCAACATGTCTGTAAATTAATAACTTGTAAAATTTTGTTAATGGTTATTCTCTTTATCATTAAAGTCAGCCAGGACATCAGTGCAAAAAAAAAAAAAAAAAAAAAAAAAAAAAAAATGGATGAGATAAAACATCAACAGGCCTCAAATAAAATATGAAAAGGAAAGAAAGCCTGAGTTTATGGAATAAGGACTAAAGGTAGGAATTATTACATTAACTTTGCAGTCTAAATTCCTATAAATTTTGTACCATTTTGCAATGGTTCAATAAAAATATCCTTTTCAGTGTTTACAAATGGTAAATCATTAACTCCATAACCCAAAATTACTTAGATGAAGTGACTTAAATGACTTAATTTATTAACTGAATTGTTGGAACATGGGCTATAGTTTTCTCTCAAGATCGCTCCAGTAATAAATAACCAGTGTATAGCTTATTGCCAATCAATTTCATCACCGTCAACACTTTCATCATCAATACAATTATCATGGTCTTCTCATGATACCCTCATCAAATGATATAAAAAAATTAATATTTGAATAGAGAAACTTCTTCTCTTTCCTCAAGGCTTGTTCGTCTTAGTTTGTATCATCTTTCCCACTAATTGCTGTTTCTTCTATTAAACTAATTCATTGGATGCAGGGAAAACCACGGGGAAAGTTTGGGACTAGACTGTTGACAACTAGCCTTACACCGTCAAAAGATACCACCATAATTATTTGGTTATATTTTGTTTGTCCACCAAACCTTGTTATCACCATCTTCTTCATCATCATCATCATCATCACTATCATTACCTCTACTAACAATTTAATCGCCATGACAATCACCATCTCCATCCATACATTAACCTATTTCCTTGACTCCTCATACCTTCAAAGATACCATCATAAATTTGACGGAGCATAGATGATGCTCCGATGATCCCTATGACAGCTCACCAGCTGTGTTCAGTCAAGACTTCATGCTGGGATATGAGATGGAGTGGATCGCATCATCTATGAATGATGATGTTTATGTAAACACTATGTGTCTGTATGCTCATCCCATGATAGCACTGATACCGGTATAGTCTCTGGAGATGCTGAATTATTAACATTAAGGTCAAGAACAAGCCAGGAACTCGAAGAATTTTAAATGTGCTTGGATGATAAGACCATAGAGGATTATCTTCCTTGTGAAGAATGAAATACAGGATAAATGAAGAGGAAGAATGATTCTGTCATTTCATTGCCGTTGGCGACAAAGCGGATCTGATTTTTGATTTTGTTTAGACTTGTCTTCGCTTGACTTTTGTCCTTTTCAAAAGGACTTTGCATATTGTACATGTAGGCTACTTGATTATAAGACTTTGAAATGCATCTGCGTATCAAGATTTACAATGCAGAAGCTAATTTTGCCCCTGAACAAAGTGTAGGCCTCCATATAAGAACTAAAAAACATGGATATCATTGTCGGAGAGGGTTGTAGAATAGTTGGAGCAAATTCCAGAAACACAGGGATGTAATGTATAAAGATCACTGAATAAATTGCCAGTGGAAAATTCACATCATTTATACAAATAATGCATTCATAACCTTCACTGGAGATCTAAGGTAGATATGAAATCATTTAGGCATTTGACACATTCCATCCTCGTCTCTCTCTCGACTGCATCTGTTTTTTTTAAATCCTTCCCTTCACTTATTTGTTTCCTTTTTCTATCTCCATCAACCCACTCAATATCTTAAAAGATTCCAGTCTCATTCTTTCTCATTCTATGCTGCTCCTCCTTCCCTTCCTTTCTCCCTCTCTCCTATTATTCATCAACCCATAATGATCATTGGTCCTACCCTACCTCCAAAATATTCCCAATTACCCCAAAGTGCCCTTTCTCTTTCTTTCTTCTTCATTGTTCTTCATTCCATCTTATTTTTCTTCCATCCATTTCTTTACTCCCTCCTTCTTTCTTTCATCATCAACCCATTATTATCAATTGTCATATCCTACCTCCCAAACATTCCCAATTATTCCCAATTGCCCTTTCTATTTCTTTCTCCTTTGTTGTTCTTCATCCCTTCTTGTTTTCTTCCTACCTTCTCTCTTTCCTTATCATCCCATAATGATAGTTGGTCCTATCCCCGCCTCTCAATTAATCGTAATTCCCCTTTCCCTTTCTTTTTCCTTCATTCTTTATTCCCTCTCGTTTCCTTCCTTCTTTCTTTCCCCACCAAATTGCCCTTTCTCTTTCTTTACCCCCTTTCATTGTTCTTCCTACCTTCTTTCTTTCCCCATCACTCCATAATGATGGTTGGTCCCATCCTACCTCCCAATTGCCCTTTCTTTTTCTTTCTCCTTCATTGTTCTTTATGCACTCCTTTCATTCTTTCTTTCCTACCTTCTCTCTTTCCTTATCATCCCATAATAATCGTTGGTCCCATCCCCGCCTCTCAATTACTCCCAATTAACCTTGTTATCAGTACGGTCCATCCTTGGAATCACCCCTCCCTCCTAGTGGGTCAATGTCCCGACCAAATACTTCCATGGCAGGTCTAAGAATAATGTTGACTGGATGATACCCTACATGCCTGTATATACCATGGTCGTGTCTGTGATGCGACAATTGCTCTGGGCAATTTTTTTTATATCTAAGGACTGGTCAATAGTCTCGTCCCACTGCTTTCCTGTAAAGACGTTAAAAACTGTAGCCAGAATTGGCATCGACTTTTGCAAACATTGCTAAAATGTAGGATTAGTATTGGGTTAAGTATTATTAGGGTTAGGTAGGCCTATAATACTAGGTCCAACTGCCTGGCATGGTGCATGCTGTACGTCACATTTCGTTATGCATTGATCTGGGGGTATTTTGGCGTAGAGAGTTCTGGCAAGATGGTGGGTTACTCAGAGTCTAAATTTGACCAGAGGCTTTTCAATATCTACTCCAAATTTGATCTGAAATGATCCATAGAATATTAATATATGTGGTGACGCTATGCCAGGACCTAGTGTAAAACAGCTCTTTACATTGTTAAATCTGATCTTGTTATCCTGTTTGAATATGTTTGAATAATATATGTAAAACAGAACAATATATGAGGAAACAATTGACAAAATCGAACTGCAACAAATCAAAGATCATCCTTCTCATTTACCTTCTGAAAGAGGTCAATCAGATATCAAGGAATCCGGGACCGCATCCCTGAATGATGAAGGAATAAAGACGTCTGACCTGTTTCCTTCCATTCCATTCTGCCTATTAACACATGTCTGACATTCAGAACCAGTCCAAGCCCCCCTCCTATATCCATCCTTTCATGACGTCCGATATTTATCACACCAATTATAATTGACTAGACTGTCATAAATACAAACCGCTGATGGGGTTTGGGACGTCTATTTTTGAATATCTCCGACTAAATATTCCTTTTATCTTGAGCCGGACGCATTAAGATTTTTCTATATACCCCTATATTTTCAGCATTGTTTGAGCGCATCTTTCTGCAGTCATCATTTTCCAACTCCACGATTTGTCTATTCTGTGAAATTTTATTTCCTGTGTTATGCTCCATATTTTGTCTTAATATTTTCCCTCTCTCTCTCTCTCCTTTTGTATTCTTTGTTCATGTTTTGCTTCCTCTCTCTCGAGTCTCCCCCTCTCTCTCCTTTCCTCTCCTTTGCTTTCTTTTCCTTTCTTCTCATTCCTCCTCTTTTATGTCCTTTTCTATCATTTCTTTCTTGGCACTACTGTAAAATATGTTGAATTTCTGTCCCTACCAATTATTGCCATATTCATTAATAGGAAAGGAATATTTTTGCTGTTCTTGTTAAATTGAAACTAGTGCTCTGGTCATGAAATTGAAATGTGGAAGACACACTCTAAATTTAAGTGATTTGGAGAGGTTGATAACATTTCACCTAAGCATTATTTTGTGCTGTGAGGTTTTGGGATCGCCAAAATGATAAAAAATTAACACAATTCAGCTTTGAGTCACACGCACTCACACAGAAATGCATGTATGGGGCAACACAAAATGTTCGGGACCCAAACATGTTAGCTGTGTGGTATATTTTGGATCATATTATGACTATTAGAGCATTTGAAGAGCAATCTTTTCTTGTGGAGCTTTTTATTACGATATTCGTCCCAAATATCATGAAAATAACTGGAAAGCTCACAATAATTTTTTCATCTTTCCCACACCTTCCCGTTACCCTAGATTCCCTTTAAACATGTGTTTGTTCTCTGAATTGCAAGAATCATATAAATACAACCTTTTCAAAAGTGAAAGCTCATACACTGTGTCCTGAAACAAATGAGTGCTGGACGATAATGAGGGTAATGATGTTTGCCGACTATGACACTCCATTTAATATGAGACATGAGGGTCCTTTTACTCACTTTGAAGCATCATTGTCAAGTTATAGTATAACTCATTAACCCAAATCATCATGTATATTAGACCTAGATTCATGATAACGCAATTGAGACTATGTGTGTCAATTGAGCAGCAGTCTCTCATCACTTTTACTTTTAGAATCAAGCCTTTTTGTAAACTAGACAAGTTTCACAAGACATCCAACTTGTGTACTTCAGTCCTGCATAGCAATGATGAATCTCTGCCGAAATGTATAAATTGCCATCAAAACGACTCATACTGCAGAGATTCGTGTGCGGGTTAGAGTGAACCGTACTTGCATAAATATATGAGGGATATGTTCTCAGGTATTATTCAGAGACGGATCTTTTGCTTCATGAATAATTCATAAGGTCTTGACACACGCACGTATCAGTCTTCCTTTCTAGGTCCAGTTTGGAGAAAGATTTTTTCAATAGTAAAAAGAATCTACCTTGCCTCCTTCAATTGGCATCTGATCATTTTCTCTCATATTAATTATCTGAAAAGTCGTGCTTGAAAAATAAAATGGATTAAATGATGCTACATGTATGGAATCTCTAATTTGTCTGGGATATTTTGCATGTCAATACATGTTGCTGTTTCATTTTAATATGTGCAGTGCTTAGATTAGTCGAAGAGAGAATATAAAAAGCATGAAAGCTGGATTGCGAAAAAATTAGAACAGAAAGTCAACATCCTTTTATTTAGAATTCACCCTTAAAAAGTTGAATGATTGCTTTGCAAGCAAAAGGTTAATAGGAAAAACTCTGTGGAATTACTTTAGAAAGCATTCTGATATTATTTTTTATGTCTTCAGGAAATGTTTGAGATAATTTTTAATTTGTAAAAGTTGTTATTTCCCATTAGGAATACTTTTCCCTTGAAGACAAAATGTTTGATGATGTTTTCATGATAAAGGGTGTCAGCGGTGGGATGTAAACGAATGCTTTGATTGGCGTGACATTTCTTACTATTTGAAATGCTGTCCACCTCTTGAACCTGCTAAGGCTGGTTGGCTGAAAGCCCCAAGCGGACAGGAAACGCCATACAACTCAAACAATTACTTCAAGTACTCCCAAAGACCAATATTAGAAGATGCCAGTTTCATGATTTAAAGGGAGCAGCGTCATTTGATGCTTATTGCCCGCTTATGTTGCAGTTAAGTCTCTATTCATGTTAGGGACAAACTGGGTCATAATTCAGCTGCAGTGTATGTCGAAAGTGCCTGTCAGTTTGGTTTTTATATATTGTTCATATTGTTTGTAGCTAATTTTTTAGCTTGACAGTGCTGTATAACACACTTTATACAAGAAGGAAATAGTGTTTCTAATACGCTGTAGTCACAATTTGTCATGTACCTCTCTGCATGGAGACCTACGTTGTCTGCATTGATGCAGGGAGGTTCATGTTTCTTCAGGTAGGCAGAAACAAGATGGCTGTACTTCAAGGAATTTGCAGGAGTTTGCAGGTGTCTGCTTAGCAGTGGCTTCACCCAGGCTGTAGGTCTCACGCTTACAAAAACATACATAGCGGAACCAATGGCATTTGATAAGATTATGATTGTGATGGAAGAAGATCACAGCCAGGATGATTACAGTGTTCATTGAAATATTGCATAGGAAACTCTATATAATCCTTATTTAATTTACCTAGCTGCTCTGTACTGAGTTCACTTTCCTACATTTGTAATGTGGTTTAGATTTCATCCTCTCCACATTCATTATAAGCAACTCATGATTTTGCTTATAACATAAACAATGGTAGTAGTGGTGATGATGATAACTACATTCATATATATATATATATATATATAAAGAATATGAAATAGATGCATCAAAGATGTTGTGGCAGTACATTTTAAAGTTTTTAGGGAATAAATTTGGGGAAAGAATAGTGGGGTAGCCTTTAAAGTGAAGTGGAATAGGGAGGGAATGTGGCTGTTTGAGAGGGAATGAGAGAAAGTAATTATGTTTGATTGCTTTGAACATTTCAAGGAGTATACTTAATGAAGGTAGTGATGAAAGAATAGCAGTCAATGGAGTGCAGTAAACTTTCATTTTCATGTGTTCACATGTGGGTAAGAAACGCTTTGGAATAAGTTTGATGAAGGTATAGTGACCAGAGAATAGTAGTTACTGCTTTATTGCGGTGCATTCGCACATAGGCGTTAATCCTTTATTAAAAATTTAATGATGTTAAAAGTAAAGTAGATCAACATTTGCTTCAGGATTTCTTTTGTCTAATATGTAGGTTTTGGGTTAGGGTTAAAATACGGTTTTATTTTTGGTTTAGGATTAGTGTTAAGGTTAGATAAAGTGCATAATCCTTGGATGAATTTGGAAATATTATTGGGAATGACTGCTGAAATTTTAGTTTCAATATCTTCAATAAAGTGATAGTGTTGCGGATAAAATTGGGTTACAGTTTAAGTAAATTGTGATGTGTTTTCATTTGGTATTGATGAAAAATGACTTGCAAAGCGATTTATTATTGACAAAAGTTTTTACGTTGTGAGTTTTTTCCTTTTACCTATTTGTGTAGGCCTACATCTATCTTTCATTCTTTAATAAAAAAAATATGAATATACTGTTGTAGAATTGTTTTCTCCTATATTTTGGCTTGGGATATACCAACCTTTAATTCTAAATATATTGTATTTAAAGCATACCACCATACAGCCTTGCGGTTCATTGCTTATTTAAGCTTACATTTTATCTCCTATTTCCAACCTACCTGCCTGGTCGGACTAACCCTGCTCCAATCAACTCCCTCACTCATCACGACCACATTTCCTAAAGTACATTGGTCTAGACCCAGATAGAGCGACTGATTTCTTCAGTTTACGTTCCAGCCAAAACAAAAGCACACCTTAATACACTGATTTGATGAATAGTTGGAGAGACAGAGAGAGAGAGAAAGAGAGAGAGAGAGAGAGAGAGAGGGGGGGGGGTGGGGAGGGTGGGGGGGGGGAGTTGGAAATGCGGGAATGAACACAATGGATTTTGGGGGTATAGCCCCATTAAAAACACATTCAGTGTTAGCTATGTACCACCATTGGGGCATTCCGGAAGGAAAATTCATGTAACAACCAACAAGTCGTTGGAACAGATGTTCAATTTAACGAAATTTGATTTTAAAAATTTGGGTCTATCTCCCTTAAATGAATATTTTAGGTTTCTTACAGGTTAGTCCAACGATGCTGGTATCCTTGAATGAAAGCTAGAGATACAATTTAAGCTGGAATTAGCACTTGACTGGAAGACTGCATGGTCAAGTGTTTTATAGGCCGTATCAGGACAACTACCCCTGGACAACTACCCTGGACAACTACCCTAGTTCCCTGGACAATTACCCCAGGACAACTACCCCTGCCCCCAGACTAGGGTTTAGGTGTAGGGTTAGGGGGTAGATTTTTGGTGGGGGTAGATGTTCATTGGTAATTTCTTGGGGGAAGTTGTCCTGGAACCATTATAGGCAAAGAATCAAATATTCAGAATGAAAAGTTGATATTTCTCAGCAGAATATTGGAGAAAATGATCTTGCAACACTGCATTAAAACTCTACATATCATATTTAAAAAAAAAATTAATAATGGATCGTAAAGAGAAGCAATATCTTTTTATTCAACCGGTTTCAGTGTGTATGAATTATTTTTGCACAAAATACTATATTCCTATAAATCCATTTTCTGACAAATTGGCAGTCCTTCAGAATTTTAGTTGGCGAAATTTCATATTAAAAAGGGCAAGATATTAATCAGTGATTTGAAATGGCACTTGTGTTTGTACCATCCACAGTATTTACTTGATCAATTTAAATCTTTAAAAAAAAATTAGATCTTTCAATCACTCATGGGTGGTTTGATGCAGGGCTTACAAGTATCGCTCCAAAAATCAAATATTCAGAAGAGCAAAAGAAAAAAAAAAAAATAATTATAACATTCTGAGTGGGCTTCATTTTCCGGTAAAAAGAGGATTTTGTCAGGACATCACTTGGCTGATTATCTCGAGATTAACACACACAAATTTAATTTTCACCAATATTTGAGATAGACGGTTTCGTCTCTCCTAGCAACAATATGGAGATTCATGAAAGAGACAGTTCATCCTTTGGTCTTTGAAAATTTCATGACTTTGCAATCAGTGAAATTGAAGACGGCCATTCCTTGTAGAAAATGGCCAAATTATTGATGTAGGATGTGACATGGTTGTGCTAGTGCATCAAATTGGGAGGCAAGGGACAGAACCCTATTCATATTTGGAAAAATAACTGAAGATGTTTAAAGCAAATGCATTTTGAAATTGCTCTGATTTCCTAATCTATTTGCTGACAAGTATTGTAGACATATATATTTTGTATGCTTGACTGCTAATGGAATAGATATATTCAATAGAAAAAGAATTTTTGTTTAAGAAATGGAATTTCAGGTTCTCTCTATTACAAATCGAACAGAAAGCTTCCCCTTTTAATAATAACGAATATTGAAATAATGTGGGACTGTTCATTTTATTTTTTTGCATAATAATAGATAGCCTGTGAAATCACATTCAGATGTGAAATGGTTATGAAGGTGCTGGCATGATTGATGTCAAGAAAATGAGGGAAAAAAGAGAAAATGAGATTTTGTTTTTTTCATTTTTAATGGAAAAAAAAATCCTTGGTTTTTAAATTTTTATTGTGTCAGAGACGTTAGCGACTTGAATGTCATACTCTGTCAAGTACTTTATGAATCTGGGTAATCTAAGTAGTGATGAGCATTTATTTATTGATATTGAATATTTAATTTTATCCTTGTAAATCAAATATTACTTTAAGATTTTATTCTATATAGCATATTTTCTCTCTACATGTATTTTCAGGCATTGTGGCATAAATGCAGACCAACACCTACGCTGTAAATCAAGATTAAGGTGAGAATATAAGCTATTAATTCAATTAAATATTTATGAAGTAATATTTAATACTGTCCATTACACAAAAATAACCAACACACCCCCGATTTTGGTACAAAAATAGCTGTTTATTTGTTAAAATATTGTTGTTTTTATCTTTTTTTCTAAATCGCCACACTAATACCTTAATGTCCATACTAATAGTCTCCAAAGTTAGCTTTTACCTGTTTAGCTTTACCTGTAAGTGGGTCTTTCTTTTGATATTGTTTAATTTGTAATTTGTTTGAGTTTGCACGTTACAGTAAAAACAAATTGTACATCTTTTAACACAAAGTCATGACTTATATATGAACCTGGCCGTTTTTTCCATCTTCTTGTGTTACCTGGTTCATATGCATTTGAGCCATCAGGCAAAAGGGAGCAAGTGACATATCAAAGAAATATCAATTATTGTTGGTTTTTTTTCACTCTTCTTCTTGACCGAATTTCATCCATATCATGTTAAGAGATCGGCTTATGTTAGGACTTGGGTATGGAATGATGATATTGCATTGGCATTGCCATTATCAGTGTAAATGACAAAAGATTTGAGATTCAAAATTTTATTGTCCACAATAATATGGAAATTTGTTTTCCATCAGTGATATAATGTACATATGATACAAACATTCAAATTATAAACATGAAATATAATATTGGCAAAACAGTACAATAACAATTCTCAGTCACATCAGTTAATGAAAAAAACGTCTTGCCATATTGCAGGAAATGTCATTTTTGTCACTTGCTACATTGTGTCATAGCTGGGCAGTGTACATATGCTCTTACATCCAATTCATCAATAATTACTATGATTGCGAGATGCATGAAGTCTTATGGGAACCCTCGTGTTAAACTCAAGCTTGAGATGTCCCATGATACAACACCAGATTATAGCTTGTGGGACTATGGGATTTTTCAAGATTTTCCCCCTTCCTTTTTAAAACCTTTTCAAATGCCTATCACAGTTAATATGAAATTTGCTTGTGGAGGGGGCCCCCATTGCAGAAGGTTTCTTCACCAAGGCCGTTGACACCTCTTACCCGACTATTATGAAGTGCGAGGCTCGCGTTACTCTAGGACGGGAGTCCTGCACGATGACACAATATCTCTTGCCGCAATAGATGTGTCACTCAGGTGTGCGAGTGTTTTCAGCCAGGGCCCTAGAGGGGGGTAGTCGTGTAATCCATTTGAAAGCATGCGTCTTGAGCGTGCTCGGGAACCTCACATACATTATGCAACTTCTGACGGCTGCATGCATGCGCACTGAGAGCGAACGGGGAAGCGAAGAAGAACTTGTTCGGATTACCCCGCGCCACGCAGGAAAATGTGATAATGTTGAGAACGGTCTTTCCAGCGTGGGTGGAAAGCTGAGATGTTGGATTCATGCAAGCCAGCGGTCCTTCACCCGATATTTGAATAATTTGCAGACAAGACCAAATAAACGGGGTACCGATGCCGCTCACCGTCTTCCTAGCGTAGAATTGCTCGTATCAAGTACCTTCCGACGCCAAGCTGTCTAGAGCCACCTGAAGATGTAGGATGACTATGACACGCCAAGAGATAGAAAGAGATGTTGTTACATGTTATTGGAATAACAAAATTAGCTCTTTACGTCACTTTCCTTTCCATTATTCACACACATACACCACCCCCGGTATCTTATAGACACATCCTGACCAAAGCTCCCTCGCTCCTCGGCTCTCAACGCCCTGTGGCAAAGTTCATGAATATTCAGGGTGTGTCTACCAAACGTTTGGCGGAATCGGAGGGAAAACGATGAAATGATGAGAACGGTTCAATTCTTGCTTCTAGGGATTGAACCGATACATGTGAAGAGACAACGTCGCCTTCATCGACGGTTCTCCTCTCTCGTCATCATAACGGTGGAGTAGTGGTCACAGGCGACGAGTCCGCCCCTGAGCAGTTTAGCTATTATATGAGGGAAATCCTACTTGAGATGGGGGAGTGGTATTCAAGAATCAAAAGAGAGAAAGACCTTGATGAGTATGTGACTCACACCTTACAATATAATGTGTGTCCTAGAGCGCAGGATAGGCACAAGTGGGTGAAATAGGGTCTTTAGTAATGATCAAATGCTATCTCAATGACTTTTTATCAGCTTGCAAGAAAAATTATATAACACTGGGGCATTTGCCTAGGTGGATACATTCACAATGAGGCACTGAAAGGGCCCCTGTAGCCCTCCAAAGATCCCTGTAGTTCTTTTCCTTGGTAACAGGTGTTTTTCTTCTTGAGAGTCCCCTTTTTTCCTCCTGATTCTTCTTAAATGCAGTTTTAGGATTTAGTAGGGACACTGCATTGATCAACTTAGAGTGTGTTCAATGTCCAGTTTCAAATTTATACGCCAACATGAATCATGATACAAAACGCAATCACAAAACTCAAACACAAACGCGATCAACGGTGCACCGTTCAGTGTCCAAAATTTAAACATGATTATACGTCGATCGTCTTTAAATTCCCCATTCTCAAAAAACAAATATCTTCTCCTTTTTTCAATTGCACCGGACGTTTCCATTGCGAGAGCACATTTAAACAAGTTTAAAAACTCAATCCTGTTCAATGTCGCATTTCGTTGCAATCACGATGCTCAAGGTCGTAAAATTGAAGCTGATTGTGTTTGTAAACGCATCTTTTTCGGCGTTTAAATTTTCGGCGTATAAATTTAAATTGAGATTTGAAACACGTTTAATTTTACGACCGGGGATGGGGGACAATGAACACCCTCTTTGTTTTTCTTTATATCAGCGTTTTGTAATTGCGTTTTGTATCATGATTCATGTTGCCGTATAAATTTGAAATTGGACATTGAACACACTCTTACATGTATAGCATTGAAAGAAACCGGTGAAGGTACGGAAGAGGGGCTGCTAGTCAACCGAAGCAAGGTGGGGTTATGTTTTTGCTTCCTGTTGATAAAGCTCACAACATCTTGAGTTTGGGCATTGCTAAACAATTTTCAATCGGGGTGAGGAGGGGGGGGGCAGTGTCAGACTTGATAGCTAAAATTTTTCCCAATAACCAATTAGAAAAAAACCCCACAAATGGTCGTTAATATTTTTAATTTGCAGACACCCCCCCAAAAAAAAAAAATTGTAGCTGGCAAAAAAGCTGCAAACATTTGTAATTTGCCCTTCATATATATTTTTAATTGGGAAGGGGAGGGGCACTTTCACAACCCCTATAGGGCCACCGCCTAACATCTTGAGATGTTTAGGTTCATGACATGTTTCTTGACAGATTGGATAGTAGAAACCTTGAATCAACAAGTGTTCCTGGTTATTTATGGTGACATGAGAGATATTATTTAACATTCCATAATGAATCTTGTTTGGGCTTAGTTTCTGGGAAATATTATCTTAGGGTGCAAAACATGAATATCTGTGGCAGATATAGAAATTAAGAAATGTGTGGGGGTGAGATATTGTGCAGATCAATTGAAGAGAGGAGGGGCTTTTGGTTGTTTCTGTCTAAGAGGGGGGGGAGGCGTGCAGTATTGCAAGACGTTGATAGGGAGGGGGTTGGGGGCATATTTAAACTTTGCCAGAGGCTGGGTAGGCTTTAAATAAAGTGCTAAGATTAAGGTTTTTATTTAATGTTTGTAGCTCTGCATTCACTTCACCTTTTATAAATTTTCCTTTGTATTTGTTTGCCCTGGATATGAAATGGGAAATGGGGGTGAGGGTTGCCAGAGCCCTATCTGAGTTTTACCCAGTTTGGATACGCCTTTGAGCATTCTTCCAAAATTAGGCAGTGTGCATGCCAGTGACTTATTGCTCCCAAAAATGTAGCTGGGTAGAAATATTTTGAGAGCAAGAGAACATGTAGGCCTATAAAAAGAATGCTGCCATATCTGTTTTTTCTATTTCACAAGAGGCTTTCACACCAACTAAATATTCTGGATAAAGATGTACTCTCCAGATTCGCGGAGATATTGCTGGGACGTCTCATGTGTCTCTGCGACGTTTCCTGAGTCACAGGAAAATTGACCATATTCATATTTGTGAGATTTGTCTAGTTGCTGAAACATCTCCTGAGATGAGATACCACCCTAAAGTATGCTGGAAGCTCCTTGTTGAAATACATCTATTGATGGTATCTCACTTGCCATGAAACAGATTTGAGACTAGTTGAGACAGATTTTAGATGGGTTGAGACGGATTTGAGATGGTTTTTGAAACAGTTGCGGAGACGTCTCAGAGACATCTTCTAAGTGTCCTGGACGTCTTGCGAGGAAAAGGAAAATTGAACATGATTAAATCTATCAATGTTTTCCATGGCAAGATGTCTCAGAGACATCTCCGAGTGGTCTCCACGATGGAAAAACTTATCTGAGAGGTCTCTGAGTGTCCGAGACGTCTGCCATCTCCGCAAAGCGAGATACCATCTTTAGGAAATTTCCTTTCAATCCTTGGATTGGTGTGAAAGCATGTAATGTCAGTGGCTTTCTACAATCAGCAATGTTTATACAGCATACACTCTGAGGTCAGACAATATTTATATCATTGCATTCTTCTCAAGTGTACATTATCTGTCTCATATTTTTATGGGCGGATCCAGAATTTGACAATTTTTTTACTTGCATTATACTTACATGAATTTTGCAAGGAAAAAAGATTTGCGAAAGTATAATTCCAATGAAAGTCTATGTCTACACAATGTATTTAATACCAATACAGTACTTTAAGTTGAAGGTTGGAATTTTTCAAAATTTTAGGCTGCAGAAAGGGCTGCAGCTCGAATTTGGCAAAAGTTTCATGTCAAAAAATTAAAATTTGAAAAATTTGTAACTTTATTATTCAAACAATCGCTGATATATTTCATTTTCATCCTCCTTAAACTCACTATCAGGGTTTTACCCCCCTTAGAATGATAGATCTGGATAACAGCAAAAAAATAAAAATTGAATGAAACAGAAGGGAAAAAAATTGAGATTAAATTAGCAAATGAGGAGAGAAGAGAGAGAGAGAGAAAAAAAAAGAGTTATAAATATAATGGAGAGAAATTATGACGGGTGCTTGGATGGTATAATGGCTTTTTCCTCCGCCTACATGGAAAGAAATGTCAAAGAAAAGGTGAACGGCCGATAGCAACACCTTGTTACCTGAACTGTGTCTGGCGGCCATCTTGTTTTTCTCAATCCCTCTCTGGGATTGATCTGCATATGGATTGCCTGATAACCACCTTGTCCCTCACTCAACCCACGGTCTCACTTGTCCCTAGCAACCATCTTCATCACCATGGCAACAAGCACTTGTGTGTGTCCATGGTAACACTCCATCTGTCCAATAACAAGTTTTGGAAGGCTCAACTTTTCTAGAGCAAAGGCTCAGGTTTTGGGTGGATAAGAAGCTTTACATTGTGAATAGGGATAAGGAATAATGGAGATGTGATAGGTCAAAGGTCGTGATAAAAAACATTTTGGTATAAACAAATGCTCTTTATAATTTATAATATAAATTCAATCAAGATCTAAATTGCAACAGGTGCACCTGTAATATTAACTTTTCTGAGAAAAATCATGCAGAGTTTTTTTTTCCCAAAACAAATTATTTATTTATTGAATGTGAAAGAGAATTTTCTCAGCTACCAGAGTAGTCATGAAAATAGGATACCGTCTTTTGAGAGCCAGAAGGGCGTTATTGCATCTTAAAGATGTTCCGTTGAGAATGCTGTACAAAGTCAATGGTAATAGCGCCCTTCTGGTTCTCAACGGAACATATTTGATCTGTAATAGTGCACTTCTGGTTCTCAGCTGAAGATATGATACATTTTTAAAATCTTCTAGATATTTTAATCTAAAAAAAGAAGACAAAAAATGAGTGAAACTCTTTAGGAAAGAGTGAAAATTTGTATTTTCACTTCAAATTCAGTTGAAATTCTGTCAAATTTCACTCTAACTCACACATTCTGAATTTACTCTGTCAAGAGTGAACTTGTTGACTCTTTTTTTTTTGCTGGATAGTACCAAACTGCTGTTATACAAAGATTGAGATTCCACAAAGAACTACCCAATTAAATTCCTTTTTGATATTTGTTAATATTTCTGCCAAAATTCTTGAATAGACATGCTTCCATAAATGATTTATTCTGATTAGATTGCCATTTTGTCAACAGTTTTGAAAGGCTTAACTGTAATATGTAATTCAAATCAGTTGACACAAAAAGGCATCAAACCATTTAGCACCTATTGCCAATTGTTATTACTATTACTGTGAATACTTGTCATTTTTTTGTATTCACCCCAGGGTGGTGTTGCATAAAACTTTTAACCGGAGTTTTTTCCGGTAAAAATCTGAAAACTCTGGTTAAAGTCCGAAAACTCCGGTTACAACATTTTACCAGATTTTTTCCATTGCATAAACACTTCAAGTTTCAGTTTCAGTTTTCAAAAGTATTTATGCAATCAATTTTTAGGGATTATGAAAACTCAGGTTGAATAACCTGAGAAATAGGTCTACATAACCTGATTTTTTTTAACCCGAGAAAACTCAGGTTAGAAAAAAAGTTTTATGCAACACCACCCAGGTATATTTAAACTAGATAAAAGGTGTCAATTTTTTTATGAGATAAGTAATATTATGGTATAAAAGTTGGTGTAGGACTCCACTTAGTCTGTACAGCACAATATTTCATTTAAAATACTTTGCCTTTTTCTATTCAGGCTGTCTTTCTGGACAATTTTTGACAGGATGTTTTGCTGTACAGTCTGTGTCGAAAAAATATTACAGTCGGAAAAAATTATTTAGGTGTGAAATATTTTCAAATAATATGTTTAGGTGGTACCACAATAAAGCGAAAAGATTTTCCTTGCTGATGCGCTTTGTTCTGTATAATTTGCTTTCGTAAAACAAAAGTTATGCTAAATTTTGTGCAACGAGGAACAGATCGAAATTGAGCACTTCATGGCCATTATGCGAAACCTATACAGAAAGGCATGGGACGGCGTGCGAAAAATGGATTTTTCTTGATTGTAGAAAACTAGTCATATTTCAAAAATTACAACACCAAATGTGATGAAAAAAATTGCAGGTGAAAGCCTGATCTTCCTGCTTTGTGAAAATACCAAACAATAGCTGGCTGTGATTAATCTTCATGCTATAAATTTTTTTTTCCACTTGTACCATTTTATTTGACACAGACTGTATTTCATATGTTTGTTATTATAGTGCCTACATGTTTTGTAAGAAAAAAAAAAAATCATTAAATATATTTGGGCAAAGTCAGTATGACACCCCACCCCCTGTTCAGCAGGTTGCCCCATCCTTCTCCTGTGTTCTTAAGTACACAAACAAATTTATCTGCTTAATTATGTACAACATTAAAAATGTTTGAATATTATGATAAGTTTTCCTCTAATCTAAAAGCTTGATTCCCTAACCAAATCACCCACTTAGTTCGTCTGAGCAGTCGTTAGGATCTAGACAACTCTAATGAAGTCTGAACTTTGATCTTTGAATAGGCGCAGTAGAGCAGTAATTAAAAAGTCGTTATGATAAAATCGGACAATGAATTTAGTGTCCAACCTAAATAGATTTGTCGTATGAAGTATGAGTGATTAAAAGCTGGAATATGAGATTACCCTTTCCCATATTGAATAAGGCACAGTCTGCATCCTAAATCTTAAATAAACGGAAAGTTATAAGATATTTTGTATCAAGTCCTTTTCTATCAATTTGCGAATTAAGTTTTATTTCAAATGCTGATGTAGATTGGCATAATGTTCGTGAGAAATACTTTTCTTCCAATTGTAGTATCTTTTGTAGGTTTGTAGGTATTAAGTCGTGAATTTTTAACAAATAGAAGTTTCTAAATAACAATTCTGTTAATGTAACAATCCTGGATCCTTTGTGACCCTTTTCCTTTTGTTATGAAATTGTGGATTGTCATAATTTCTGTCAGAGGCGTCTATTTCCAGTAAAACTGCAGTATCGTTTGCTGGTTTATGCATTTAAAGACATCGTTGAAGGGGAAGTTCACCCTGGAATTTTATTGGTTTTAAAAAATGCAGAAAAATAAAAGAAAAAATGCAAGTGAAAGTTTGAAGAAAATCGACCCAAAAATAGCAAAGTTATGAATATGTAAAGTTTTGATTAGCAGCTCTCCCATGTGTCGTGTATGTAAATTCTAAAAAATTGTCTTTTTTCATGGTTCTTGATTAAGGAATGGGTCAATTTGATAGAGGAATGTATATGAACAGATGTTTGATGGTATATCGACCGCACGGATGACATAATTAATTTTCTTTTGAAAAAAAATGACACTTTATGGAATTTACACTATATAATACATAAGCGAACCATTCGCAAGTGACATCACAGAATCAAAACTTTGAATATTCATATCTTCATTATTTTTTGGTCAATTTTCTCCAAACCTTCACTTATATTTTCTTTTTACTTTTCTGCATTTTCTAAAACCAATTTAAACCCAGGGAGAACTTCCTCTTTAATGATTTTGTTGATAGAAAGTTTCACAATATTCTGTCTATATTGATATTTTATAATATATCTATGGCCACTTTAACCCATATAAGTGAGCAGAAATTCTAATTATCTGAGGTTAGAATAAAAAAGTAGTTTGGATAAAGGCCATTCTTTAAAAAAAAAAAAGTTTCTTTTTTCAATAAATTTTTACATTTTTTTCCCTATCAGTGACCTATTTTAATTCTTTTAGTTTTTCTACACATGTGCTATTGATTTATTCTATATTTTCGAAGGATTCATTTTCCAATGGTGACCGCAAACAATGTGTTGCTCTAATGATATTTACGTTTCCTTTGTGTTCCTTCACACATAAATATTGCTTGTGCCTGTATGTGTTTCTCTCTCTTACCTCTATGAGATTTGCAATAATTTGGGCTGAATAGTAATTGGACCATTTTTGGCTAGTCCTGGAGGATACGGGCAATGTCTATCTTCTCTCTCTCTCTCTCTCTCTCCTACCTCCGTTTTACTTTCTATATCTCTTTATTTTCTGGTGTCTGTTTCTCTATTCCTTTCTAGTTTTCTCTCCCCAAGTTCTTGCGATTCTACACTCAACTGTCATACCAATTTCAAATCAACACATTTGTTACAAGTAATTTGTTTCATTTTTTTGGCAAGTGAATGTGACCAAGATTAAGATTTTAACAATACTCGCTTTCTCTCTCTCTCTCTCTCTCTCTCTCTCTCTCTCTCTCTCTAGCTCTCTCTCTCTCTCTATGGTCTCCCTCTCTCTCTCTCTCTCTCTGCCTCTCTACTTATTTCATTTTTTATTTCCTTTCCCCTTGTTTAGTCTTTGCCCCATCCTCTGTATGTCTATCTCTCTCTCTCTCTTCCTCTCTTTCTCTCTCTATTATTCTCCCTCTATTTTGACTACTCGTAAACTGATCCAGGGTTTTCTCTAAATTTTCAAACTCGTTCAGTCACATCATTTTTCCCTCCTCATGCTCAATCCTTTGTTACAATTATGTTTGCTCACTTCCCAAATTTGGAGATTTTGTGTCACATTACCCCGCTTGTTTGATACGGTTAGTTAGCTTTATAGGGCAATGGCTGCTGTGTTGTAGTTCAATTATTCAGGCGATAAGGTTTTATCAAGATCTATTTATTAGTCACAAATCTATAAATGCTCTTTTGATGATTTGGAGCCACCAAAGGTTCTTACAAGAATTAAAAAAAAAAGATATGGATATTCATGGTAGGCCTACACAATATATTGAGCCAAAATGTAACTAAATATCAGTGTGTCTTACAATGTTTTTACATGTTGTATCAGGTGGAACTTTTCTTTAACCAATGACAAAATATCCTTCTTATAAAGAGAATATAGACCTATTCATAAAGAATGAAAAATGAAATGTCATGATTGATAAAGACTACAACAAAGAAATGCCATGCGATTGTACCATATGTAAAAAGCATATCATAGGTGAATAATAAACTGAGAATAGATAAGAAAACCAAGATACATTTAGTTTTCCCCGGCACGTGCATAACACATGATCCGAAATGTGTAAGTTTCATTGAATGTATGTCCATATAGATGTTGTTTAGTTTGTTTATTTGTAAGTCCAAACACCAAGTGTGCTGTATGACTATCATAATTCAGAATCTGTGAATGCAAGTTACTCTCAAAATATTCACATCTTGTAATATCATATTTGTATAAAGGTTATCATTCAATATGGAGCCCAATTTAGATGGGAAATGTCATATCTTTTCATAGTCATTGTTTGCTTTCTATTGTTGGTTCTCCTTGAGGCCATGTGCATAAACATTCAATCTGTTATCAGGTCTCCTAATCATATTGTAAAAATGAACTTTAATTCATTACTATCATTTCTTGATAAGACCTCTGAAAAGACCTTTAGATGTTTGTGATTGATAACCTGTTTCTTCAAAAGAGGCCATGTATTTCTTTCATATATTTCTCATAGATTTCTCTCTGTTTTCTCAAATTTTTGTTCACTGCCAAATTTATTTCTTTTATCCATGTCTCCTTTGCTTCTCTGTACATTACCTATTTTTGTCCATTTCCCCCTTTATTTTACTTGTCAATCCTTCCCGTTATATCACTGTCTTACTATATAAAGCCTTCGTACTTCCTTATTTTTCAAATTTATGCAAAAATCTCTGGTCGTTACTTCTTCAGAATTTCTAACTGTTTGTACTTTGTAACTTCCATTTTGATGCAATATCTTATTTTCTTTGTAAACAACACTTTCCAAATCTGTACGATAGAGAAAATGAAAGTGGTTCGTTCCTTTTATACAGGAAATTAAGCAATCGGAGCTCATGCCAATATAAGATCAAAAGTTTGGAAGATTAAATTATCTATGTCATGTGAAAACTTGGCTTCTGTCATATTGATTCAATGAATAAGCATCTTCATTCATGTCTACACAAAATATTCTCTATAATTTGTCATATTTTGAGTTATATTTTGAGGTCTAGGCCTAAACTAGTTTATATTCAGAGTAGAAATTATTAAGGGCTAATACAATTTTAACAACATAGTTGAAATGGGGCTGGGGTGGTCTTTTCTTGGATATATTACCATGTAGGCATATAGGCCTACATATAATGCCTATATGTTACCCCACAAAATAGGGTATATTTCCTGCTTCTCCTTTATAGATCTACCAATGGATGAATAACAAATATACAAAATGAATATAAAATACAAGAATATCTGAATATGAAAAGTTGTCAAAAGATAGGTTTGGGGTCTATTTGTATAGACTACAATGGGTGCTGTGTGAGAGAGCTAAGGGCAACAGACCCAATGAACTTGGCATCCCTAACCTCATGCTGATTGGCCCACTCTATTATTCTTTGCACTATTCAATACATACAAGGTTATATCCATTTATATTTCACTCACATGCCCTGTAGTCTTTACTTCCATACTCTTTAAAGAGAGCTTGTTCTAGAATTTCTGTTCAAAAGCGTTAAAATGTCTCCCCGGAATGAGCCAATATACTAGGAAAAACAATAATGTCAAATGTTAATTATAGTTTAACTTACAGTGTCATATATTGATAAATACAATCTTTGCATAGAGTTGTAGGTCATTTTCATAAGGTTGTCAACGACTCTAGGCTGGAATCGCAGACTAGCTTCAATTGACACTATACAAGGGAGATATAATAGAATCCGAAATATGATTTTTGTATTTGATATGAGTATAATAAAGGAGGTAGACTGGACAGTGGTTTAGTAGTGTGGTATATTGTATGCAGTTCATTTGTAACGTGTTTGTCTCTGGCCAGTTTCAGCTCTCATATCGTCGTCATGTGTAGGTAAGACAACATCTGTAGCAGGCGGGCGGAAGTCCAGATTCCTTGACCTTTGACATATCACGTCTAGTCGTGTGTCAAGTGTCTTTTTTTGTGCTGAGTTTCGATTCGGCAGCAGCTTGTATGCCTTGAGAAAGAGTATGTGTATGTGTGTGTGTGCGAGTGGATTGGTTTGCTGTGCAGACCGCTGGCATGGCAGCGTGCGCCCTTCATTCCGTACACGCAGTAGTGAACTTGGCATACAGCTGTGTAGTGTAGGGATGTGTGTACATATCTCTCTGTCTCTCACGCTCTCTCGCTTTACGTCTGCTCTCTGGCTGGCTAGCTGTGCTGGCTGCACTCATTGCATGCTGACAAGAACTCGCCACCATTCTTGCTTAGTTATTATAGGAGGTGAATAGCGGCGCTAAAGGCTCTTCAAATAAAGATAAAGCACAGGTGAATACAGCATCTCACCACTACCAACGTGGTTTAGGATGCTATCCATCCGATACCTTTATGTTCCTATTCATGCCATCATCTTTAAACTATCCAAGGAGAACGGGATTTAATAATCTTAACCACTTGTTGCCTGTGATGAAGGAATGCATAGGAACGTAGCTGTGTGGTGGTACATGTGTTTGGATGTGAGTGGTGATTTTAAGATGTTGATATCGTTACCAGATTCTCATCCCACGTTCTTTTCTTCTTCTTTCGTCCTCTGCAGGTGCAGCCTAAAAAAATAGCGTAGTGAGCTCGTAAAAGGAACAAAAACGCAACAAGCTTTGTGAGAAACCGGACTACTCTGCTTTGAGATTCATCGCTCTTGTTTTTATGTTTTACGCCGATGCCGTGACTTGCTTCATCTTCTAGCTGGATGAAAGAGTGGAAGGATTCGTCACCTTGTATTTCGGATTTGCCCTCGGAGTTCGGACTGGTCCCGTCATCATCGTCATCGAGCTCGACCACCGACCCGCACTCATGTTCCTCATCTGTGAGTCAATCTTCGTCGAGCACTCAACCCCGCCGCCTCTCCGCATCGCTCTTCGCTTCCAAAATCACCGCTTTCTGCAAATAAATCCTTTATAAAAAACTTACATGATTTCTAGAAAGTTACAACGCTGAATTTTGAAGAATAATTTTCCCCCTTTTCTCCTTTTTTTTTGAGCCAGAGAATTTGATTGATTTTTTTTTCTTTGATTATCTTGGGGTTGCAAGCGCTTTCAACCATTTGCCATTCACTGTTTCCAAAGCCTGTTATTTTCTGTCTTTCTTGCTTGCATCTCTGTTCACCGTTTTTTCAAACAACCAATGAAAATTCCTCTAGTGGCTTTGCTGTGCGGTGATAACGCGGGGGAAACCCTTAGAGGAGGAAAGTGGCACATAAACTCTGGACTTGTAGTGGGAGAGATTTCATGGTAGCAGAATAGATCCCTTTTATTGATGAATGAATGTGCAATGCAACCATTGTAGTTCCTTGCTTCACCCTCCTCAGTATATGTAGCACAAACCAATCTAAACTGGTCTAAACTGGTTCAAACCGGTCCAAACCAACATTGACCAAACATATTCTTGATAAAACGGTGCCCCCATCCATCTCAAATCTTGCCGATCCTGACTGTGGAACGATCTCGAGACCACCCCTTTTAAAACCCTCTCCCCGACCAAAATAATTTTAAACTGGGTTTTTAAGATAAAAAGGGGACCACATGACAATAATGGCCTATCGAGATACCCAATGGCTTATGATCGAGGCGTGTCGTGAATTCCAGCGCGGGACCTGCAAACGATCGGACACGGAGTGCAAGTACGCTCATCCTGGCTCCTCCGTAACTGTAGAAAACGGCCGTGTAACTGCCTGCTTTGACTCGCTAAAGGTGAGGGCTAAAAAAAAGTGACATGAAAAATACCTGTCATGCTGCTTCTTATGATCATTCCCATCCCTTATATGGTGTGAACCATACCTTATATGGTTTGAAACATCCCTTATATGGTGTGAATTTATTGTTTTATTTGCTTTGCTGGAGTTATGATATTGATCCTTACATTTTATTGTTTTATATGTTATTGACCAGTATTATTCTTTTCATCCCAATGTATGCCATTTTTATTCCTTCTGAGGGAGATATTCATTGTACTTGAAATTAATCCAAGAATTTTGGATTATAGCCCCAATTTTGAACTTTTTAAAGCAATATGCAGAAGAATGTAGAACAACATTTTTTAAAAATAATTTTATAACAAAATAAAAAATGGATGTACCTGTTTCAAAACAGAGTACCTGTATACTTTTCTCCTGTGCAATATGCATTTGTAAAGATTCTTGGGCTAGTTAATTGGTATTTGATTTAATTTTGGAAAATGGCCATTTTCCTTTTCAATTTGAATGATTTTCAGGGAGTTGATTATTATTATAATTTATTTTCATCAATTATCAAAATAATATTCTTTTCTTTATTTTCAAAATCCCATCAGACCAGTTTTGAATATGATAAAAAAAATTCTTTTAAGAATATTTTGTTGTACAAGTTTCTTGTTTTGATATTAACACCATGTATTATTTTGTTGTTATTATTCATTTTTAAAAATCCTTATAGCCCCCAATTTACCGAGTGATCTTGTTGCCAATTTGCTAATTATGCTAGTGATGATCATGAGTTAGAATTCAAAGATTCACATGCAAATCATTGTAGAATGGGCAGAATTATCATTTCTTCTTCCCTTTAAGAAACTCATATTACATAGTGCATTTTGTTTTATCTATTGGTGTTAATAGTTCACACTTGGATGGACATTTAGAACTATTACATAAAACATGATGAAATTAGAAATTGATTTTGCCTTTTTTCCCCTCTTTATGGCTAGACTGGCTCACACCATATGCATGTATATCGTCATAACCTGCTGAAGCCAAACTTTTTACTTTCATACCTGATTTTTGGTGAATTTTGATCACTATTTGTATGCCATCTCTTCTCTTTTTCTGTCTTGTTTTTTTTTTCAATCATGAAATGTTTAGCTTCAATTCTTGGCTGAATATTGCAAATGCATGGAGAGGTTCTATGTGCTAAATCATTAATGTTCTGTATGTTTTATGTCATTTATACAGATGATTTTTGCGCTAAATTGAAAATGAAAATGTTATAAATTGATGACTTCTCTCTCAGTACAGTTGGATTGCAAGAATGGATCGAGATCTGCAAAGATATGCAAACTTTTGCTTGCATTTTAAAGGCGGCAAAACAGAGCTTTATAAAGGGGAAAGAACTGCAGGCATATGCTATCTTATTTTGCTGCTCGACATATACATTTAAATTATACATTGATGAAAAAATTTGAGATAAATGTGTATTTTTTTAATGTTAAATATTGATGAATGGTTTTACGTAGTATAGTTTTATTTGTTTTGATAATGTAGCCTTGTCCCGAAGAAAGATTACCCCTCTTCCCTTATTTTCTTGTACGTGTTACAACTATTTTAACGAAGTATAAATGTACGTATATCTGTGGATATTTGTTTTGAATTATTTCTTTCCTTATTACACATTCTAGGAATGGAACCGTTCAAGATGAAATATAACAAATATTTGTCTTGTACTGCACTGTCCTATATTATAAATGTTGTCTTATAGGCCCGAATGCCTATACCCCATCTATGTTTTAATGATACTTTACACATACACTTTATTATGTGTAACCGTTCATATGATACAAGTATGATTGGGGTCAATGGGTTATTGTGCTTCAGATTTTAATTCGTTTTGACCACTTGCATTTTTGATACTCTCATATAAAATGTGCATTACAATTTCAGAACAGAAACAGTTTGGAAGTAGGGCATGCCATCTTCAATTACAATTAAACCAATTTATATTCAACAACTTTACTGAGTTTAATGACTGCAACTGGTGAGATTTCAAACCGGTGAGATTTTAAAGTAGATACTTCAAATCTTACAAGGTTTGTTTTGTAGATGTATGTTTGTTGTATTATTTCTTGACACCTTAAATATTGAGATTGTTGCTTTGTGGGTAATGAAAAGTCGTTAGATAATGGAAAGTTATAAAACATCTACCTCCTGCCGTGAGAAAAACCAATTGGGAATCAGCAGCCAGGTAGTTAGACGGATAATCACACCATCTATATTCTTATTCTGACTTTCTAGGGAGGCATTCTGAAATCATTTCCAATTCGACGTAGGAGTAGACCATCTATCAAAATTATGGGAAAACACCTTGGTTTTTACTTGTCAGAAAGAAGAAATCAGCATTTGTAATAGCGGTGCATTGTGTATTAACCCTCAGGGGCTCACTTACCCTTTTGTTACTCCTTCTCTTTCAAACCTATTCAACACTTTTTTTTCAACGTCTTTTTTTCTTCTCTTGTGTGTCTGCGGGAAAACATTTTCCTTGCTCGCGCCTTTTTTTCCCCTCTTACTTGTTTGTTACAAAACCTGCTACTAATGGTTCTATGACAGCTTGCAGCCTTTGGTGATTTTGAGACGAAATGTGTTCTCCCCGTGAACGAGCGAAACGAAAACGAAAGGGGATAGGAAAATGGGGTCCATCGCTCATTTTAGGTAATGTCTTGAATCGCCGTCGGCATCTGTTCAGCCGAGGACCTCCTTCCATATGCCGTTCTTTCTCTCTGCTTTTTCGTTGCTTTCTTGGCTCTTGAAATTGGCCATCTTGAGAAGTTTTCAAATGCCATTATCTTTGTATAAATCTAGTGGGTACAAGGGGTCTTCAGTCTGAATATTTCACAACGATCTCATGCTTCAGTTTTGTAAGAACTTGTTGAAGAAAAATGTTTATCACATATTCCTTAGAAATAGTGTTTTATGATCGATATTACCTTTTAATTGAATTGATTTGCAAAGTTGTTTTAGATCTACCTTAGATAACATTTATAAGGTGCATACTACCGTTGTTTCTAAGATGTGTGCTCATTAGAAGTAACTATGTGTTATATAAATCTTGTTTTTATATTGACTTGTTATTACCTTGCATAATGTTTTGTTGTTAAAAGCAATTTCTTTGAAGAATAAGTGTGTTACTTGAGAGGAGAAACTTTCTCTCTCTCTCTCTCTCTTTTTTTTTTTTTGGGGGGGGGGGTGGTGGTTGTGATGTTGTTATCAGAATTCTTTTCATAAGTTACAGAAAAATACTAAGCAGTTGAGCAGGTCCACTGTATCCTAAATCTATATAAACTGTAGTTATCATCAAGAATGTATTATGGCCGCCTGTCTCCTGCTTGCCAGAAAAAGGGTGCACCTTTTAGCTGACCCACACCTGTGCCCTGTAACACAAAGACTTACGATTGATAAAAAGTTACGATTGATTTTTTCTTGGAAGCCTCATTTTGAAACTAGGTACAGTCATGGATTAGGATTTGGATATGATTGAGATAATGTTAGGGCTAGGATTAGGATTAAGATCATCAACTTTAGAGCATCCTGTTCATGATGAGGCTACCAAGAAAAAAAATCAATCGTAACTTTTTATCAGTCGTAATTCTTTGTGTTACAGGGCACCAGGTGCCCAACTGACGCAGTAGTAGTTGAGACCATAGCGATAGAACAATCTTCTGAGATGATAAGTACAAGGTGCCAGCTTGTAAGCAGTCATTATTTTTAGCTGATCCCGCAGCCAATTAACATCAGGTTATTTTCCAATCAGTGTTTGCACCTGTGAGAGTATACCAAGGTGTGGATAGTCTTTGTCCGAAGTGCTTCTGGGTTTATAAGGTGTGATCTTTGTCTTCTTCTGATTTCCTTGGGTAACAGAAGATGCTCTCACATTGCCAATCTAATTACTGTCTCAGTAACTTCCCACAAATCTTGGTCAAATAGTCCCTGTTTACTGGTTGGATGAAGGTTTTTTAGTAGGTCATGCTCTCTCTTTGGGTGTGTTCAATGTCCATTTTTAAATTTAAACGGCAACATGAATCATGATACAAAACGCAATTACAAAACACAGAACACAAACGCCATCAGAGGTACACTGCTTAGTGACGAAAAATGTAAAGCTAATTATATTTCCATTGTCTTTAAATTCCCCGTTCTTAAAAATAAAGATCTGCGCCTCTTTTCTCTTGCACTGGAAGTTTCCACTGCAAGAGCACATTTAAAGACGTTTGAAAACTCAGTTGTGTTCAGTGTCACATTTCGTTGCATTCGCAATGCTGAAGGTCGTAAAATCCAAGCTGATCATGATTCAGAATGTTTTTTTTTTTTTTTTTGCGTTTAAATTTCCTCCGAATGGAGATCTGAAAGACCTTTACTTTTATGACCGTTAATGGGGACAATGAATACCCACTTTGTTTATCTTGATATCAGCGTTTTGTAATCACGTTTTGTATCATGATTCATGTTTGCCGTTTAAAATTTGAAAATGGACATTGAACACACGCTTTCTCTCATGCAAGTCTAACGGGATATGGATACTTGTCTTCGTCGTTGATCAAGCCGGATGTTCTAAATGTGATGCACCACCCATGAGAATTGTAGAAATGAGTGATACACTTTGAAATTCCAATTTCCTTGATTTCAACTTTTGAGAAGGAATCGTGGGGAATCGTCATTTTCTTTTAAATTAAGGGGATTAAGAGAGCAGCATTGGATATTCGTTGTTGTGGGCCGACAATTGGTCTGGCGACAATTGCGCGCTTTATAAATTATTATTTTTTTAATCATAATGAATGTCCGGAATATGCATCTCTATAACTTCAGGAAATGTTTAGCACTATAAGAAAACTTTAAAAAAAGATTATTATGAAATTCTTCAACTTCATCAAATGTTTAAACATTGTTTTTCAAACACTGGGTGGTTCTCAAACTTTATAAAAAGTTGAAACATTGTTTTTCAAACATTGGGTGGTCCTCAAACTTTATAAAAAGTTGAAACATTGTTTTTCAAACATTGGATAATCATAAGTTTCTAAAACTACAGTCCAGAGAAAGTTTATGGATATTGTGGGCTAACTATAACATAGTTCTTTGGAAGAATTGTGGAAATTTAACAACTTTAGAAAATTTTAAAGACAATCAGCTACTAAAAGATATGTCTAGATAATTTAAAACTTCAGAACAAAGTTTAGTTAGTTCTTCGGAGTACTTTATAACCATGTCAGTAGTTTGGAGGGGCATGTGTCAGTCCTTCTTGAAAGACGTGGGAACTTCTCCTCAGCTAGCTCTGGATCCCGTATGGACTTGGGACTTTGGAGCCTAGTTCCGACCTTTCTCTCCCAGTCTCTTTCATGGTCAAATTCATTGGATAGATAATTCAATCCTGTAACGTGAGCAGACCCCCTGACGATGCACAAAACAAATCAATATTGTTGTTTCTTCCTAGTTTCTTCCCATTGGGAATGAGCCTGGGAACAAAAATGGAGGGGTGAGGAGTAGTTTTGGTTTTAAAATAGTTTGATATTGTTAAGTAAATTCTACATGGATTACATGTTTTTATAGTAGACAGAGAGTAAAGATCAAGAGACTTGTGGCTACAGAATTAAATGAACATATACTAAGGGGCAAATGGCTATAACCTATATTCTTTTAACATAAAACTATTATGGCCTTTTAGCTTTGTAGTATATAAGAAGAAAGAATGCTACATAGTAATGCCTTGCAAGTATTCCAATTCTTGACAAGTGAAATAAATGAATTTGTGCAGGTCTTAGAACATTCTTTCATGAAGAAGGGCTTAAATCCATATACTTAAAAAAAAAAATGTATCATATAATATTCACCGATTCAAAGGAGGAAAGACACAAACTTACACGTTATATTATATTATGTGACAAGCGTCTTAATATCAATCAGGCACATGGAACTGTTAAAAGTTCTTTTCAAGAGTGGGAATAGAACTAACAGTTAAAAACAAGAAAGGCTTTAACCCAAACCAGATAGTCTTGACATGCTACCTATGCCGTTTTGGCTCTCACCTAACAAGTCGGAAGAAATATACACAATTACAGAAATAGTGTTTCTTTACAAGCAAACCTTGTTTGTATTGGCACATAGAACCATAGGCCAGTATTCATAATAACAGAGGAATATCTCAAGTTTTGTTTTCATATTGCAAGTGGGTGTGTGTGTCCAGTGGGACATTGTTATTTCTACATCTTCTATTACTTTGTAGAAGCGCTTCTGTATCTAACCACTCCTGTTTTTATTAGTTTCTCTACTGCTTTTGAATCTATCATGATTTTTCTACTGTCATTTTGTATCCAGAAGGATTGTTGATTCTGATTTTCGTTGCCTGTCCATGTCGTTCTAGGACGAAATATATTCAAAAGTGTCTGCCTTTTCTACCATGTTAGTACTAGCGCTTCTTATTCTCCGATACCTATCTCTACTATAGATTCTTAAATATTTTTTTCAATTTTTTGCATGTTCCTTTCTAGATCAAATAAGATATTTTAAGAGTTGTATAATATTTCTATCATTTCTGTTTTCTTTAATCAAAACCAGTATGTTTTAAATATGATTACATAACCATTATTGTAGTAGTTATTGCTTCTTTATTGTCCCTTTTTATTCAAATTTGAAAAGTGCTGAACAATTTTCTTGTTGTTGTTGATTTATTCCACAATTTTTTATCATGTATAGGCCTACTGCGTCTGCCGTTTAGTTTCCTTTTCCCTGTTCGTCCTTTTCTAGGTCAAATCTCCGTTATTTGAAGAGTTGTCTGTATTTATACTCACATTGACTCTGTGACATTGACCCTCGATCTCTGGCCGACCTTATCTATAACCCACCACAGGAGTCTAGGCCTGCTTTCTTATTAAATTTTCTCAAGTTTAAATTCTGATAGCAACAACAATCTTATCATCTTTCTTGTCTATCAATACCAAGTGCTTTCAAAGTATTATTTGCTTTGTAAAGCAATCTATTTTAAAAATTTTACATTTATTTGACCCTTGAAAAAAGTATACTATTTTTCACTTCTTGTTTCACATTAATTTTGGATTTTTAAAATAATCAATAAATGATGAATAACAAGGGTTTAGCAAAATATAGCAAATATCAATATGATGAATTTTCAGCCAATTTCATGTTACTTCTGACTGAAAGTCTTGAAGCATTCAATTATTTTGACAGCACTTTTCATTGGACAATTTGGGACCTTGATCAGGGAGTATTTACAGTTTGGATATTTGTTTATTTATTACATTGCAAACTTGTCCAAAATCTTGTCTACTAATAACGTGTCTAGTATCCACTGGTATTATGGTGTAGAAGTTGATTTAAAGTCAATATTTAATCCCCACACCATTCTGAATTTTCGTCTACAATCTCATGTTGCATGATACTGATAGTAAACTGTTGAAACTTTAGGCTGCATTTGAAGACTAGCTTAAGTATGAGAGTACAATAGTAAACGACAAGGAGGGGGGAGGTATGTATGTATGTATGATGGTCTAGTAATGACAAATCAATCTAACAAACGTATGGGACATGAGTATTCATATGCGATCTTAATTAAGACGTATCCATCGTAGCACAATGATCAGTCTTGTCCGCGGCATACCGAGGTGTCTATTTCAGTTTAGTGGCTGGAAGTTTGAAGGTTTATGAAAAGAAATATGGATATGGGAAACAGTGGTGTTTTGGGGGCTTCTTTTTTTATACCTGACTGCATTAAGCTATGTGTTTAACCCTATGAGGATAAATAAACAAAAAATGGGGAAATCATCATAAGACCTTTTATACAATTACTTTTTACTGCAATATGGGTATACAGGTATACACAACACCTGAATGAGATATAAATATTTGAATAAGACTGATTGCTATCGATACATAAACATTGAAACTGCAAAAACATTCCATTCTTTAATGAAAAAATTCTAATTAGATGTATTGAATATTGATTTTAGTGTCCAAATGTATCTAATCAACTCTCCAAATTAATTATCTTGAATTCTACTTGAAAACTTTGTGCAAAATTTCCATTAAATTTCATTTACCATATATTATGAAAAATAAAATGGGTAGCTAAAAAGAGCCATATGTATGAAAATGAAATTCTTATTTAGGGGAAAATATAATGTCACTCAATTTTCTAGAATATCACATTATCCTCCAAAATTTTATACAAAATTACAGTTTCATTCATTAATGAAGTCAGGGGGGCGTTTCACGAAACCGTCATAAGTCTAACTTCTTGACTAAATCGGAGATAGTGAACAACTTGTCCACAAGCGGGTTCCACGAAGCGCCCTCTCTGACAAGATCGTGGACAACAAGCTGACTAAATACTTATGACAGCTCCGGACCTGTCATATCTTTTGGAGAGCGCTGATACGTCAATCAAACGCAATTTATGGCAAGCGATCGGTTTGGGCGAATTGCATTTGCCGCGACAATCTCGATTTTCTCATTTTTGTTCATACAAAATGTGGCAACCTCAGGATTTTGGTCTAATATCTAGAAAATAAATGGTTGTTAACAATTAAGTGATTTTTATATCCAATAAAGAAATAATATCTCGTAATATATCCAATCAAGAAATAATATTGAATAAATTGCAAAAGCATTATTCAGCTTACCATAAAGCTAAATAAAGAGACCCGCAGAGACTACGTTGGTAGTTAAAATCGATCTATTAGTCCCAAAATTAATAATTTTGAATATATTTCTTTTTAAATTACAATGCACTATTAATTTCTTTTCGTGAGCAAACAGAAAATTTAGGAAAAAACCTCAATCTAGCTCCATTTTCAGCTAGCATACTTTTTTATAGTCTGATTTACGAAACTATAAAAAATAGCGCATCCGGGGGTACCCCATCTCATATGTTTCTGGACGTGGTCTTATTAAATTTCATGATTGACACCTTGTAAATATAGTGCAGTACAGAAACATTGTGCGTTTAATTCATATATATAATTATATCTAATCATTTATGAGCTTTCTATACTGTTATTGACCGTTTTATCACTTCAATTTCGATAAATATTGAAAATTTGACTTAGAACCACAATGTCTAAATATCAACGAAACCGTGGATTAAGGCTATTGCTCGATGACATCAATCTTCCGATAATATCGATATTACAAATTGTCACAGCTGGAAGAGCTTTGTGTAACCGACTTAGTAAGATTGGAGCTAACTACGTAGTTGGTGGATAAAGATATGACTAACTTGTCCATGGTTTCGTGAAACGCCCCCCAGACTACCGGTATCTTTAAGAAGAGTTTGTTAACAGGTATGGAGTATTTAGTCCATGTAACAAGCTGGTAATAACTGACAGTGATTGTCATTTAATGGGTTTAGGGTTACACTTAATGGACCAGAACTGGGTTCTAAATACTGGTATTACATTACAGAAGTCTGTTAGAATCTCTAGTACTCTTGTCACAGTCGCATGGTAGTGAACAATAGAGCAAACTTGAACTGTTTTGGAGCTTTTAATAGACTGATTTTATTGTTAGTAAAGCCACTTATTATTTGTGTTAAATGGAGGACTGTTCTACTCTGTTTCCTTCTTAATGATCAAGGCCTATGATTGTTTATTCAAATTAATCTTAATATTTTTACTCTTAGTCATTGATATGGATATTGATATTTTATTTCTGAGATAAATAGAAGACTGCTATAGTATATTATACAAAGTATTGAAAGTTTTGAAAGTTTTTTCCTTTTTGCAAAATATTGATCTAGGTGACGTTTTCTCAGTTTTGTTGACATTTTAAAGAAGTTATTCATCGGTCAAATTAATTGGGAGATAAATATTTCATGAATGTTTATTATTCCATTTTAGATACAAATCAAAATACTCATGTTATGGTCACTTTTTTTTCTTCCAAATGAGATATCTACCTTCTGATTGCTATCCATGTCAAATCTTGGTTCCATTTTGTTACACAAGCTAGTCGGTTCTAAATGCAAATACATGTGTATGAGCCTCAGCACTAAGATCTTTTGAAACAGTATATTTATTGGAAAATACGGGGCTTGGATAGAAATATGATACCCCATCATTCGTGGATTAAAATCGTCTCTAAGGCTAATCTGAATCTGTCAGTCTCTTTATGGGTACGGTACGGATATGATCGGTTAGGGCGCAGGAACGGGTACGTCAAAAACCTCTTCCGGAAAGTATAGCTGTGAAGAACTTAATCCAAGTGAAATTTAGACGGCAGCCGTCGATGTTGAATTCCTTGTATGGAAAATATGGCAAGTTTGCTGCTGTGATTGATGTTTAAATCTGAGAGTTTTGTCCTAGTTGTTTAGAAAGTTCATTTTGATATTCCTTCCTTAGGCTTCTGTACAGTCTGTGTCAAATAAAATGGTACAGTTGGAAAACATTTTTTTATAGTGTGATGGTTAATATCAACGTGGTATTGTTTGTTATTTTCATAAAGCAGGAATATCACTCTTTCTTCTGCAATTTTTTTCATCACATTTGGTGCAGTATTTTTTGAGATATGACTAATTTTCTACAATCAAGAAAAATCCATTTTTTGCACGCCGTCCCATGCCTTTGTGTACGATTTCGCATAATGACCGTGAATTCAGCGCTCCAGAACAATAGAAGTGCGTAATTTCGATTTGTTCCTCGTCGCACAAAACTTAGCATAACTTTTGTTTTACGAAAGCAAATTATACAGGACAAAGCGCATCAGCAAGAAAAATCTTTTGGCTTTAATTTGGTACCACAAACACACTTTATATGAAAAGATTTCACACCTAAATGATTTTTTCCCCGACTGTACCATTTTTTTTGACACAGACTGTAGTGTGACTCCTTATGTCATGGATTTCGATTTGTAGTTTTATAATAATTGGCTGTGCTACTTCTGATCTTTATAGCATGATTTGGTTCTTTTTGTAATATGGCTAATACAAGTATAATTTTACGTTAAAAGCTTATCATGATTATGTTCTTATAAATATATTGCTGAGTTATGAAATATCAGATATATCTGTTTTCTAGTAAAATTTCATTGCTCACAGAGTATAACTTTCATAGGGCTGTAATTAATAGTTATAATAAGGGTCATTCAGTTAATAGCTGTTGAAGCTTGTGATTATTATGTTCCCATAATTGAACAATTTTGAAAAGTCAATTATTTCTTTGTTTCAACAGAGTTTCAGTTGTGAGAAATGTCAATGAAGAGCAAAATTAGCCTTGAGTTAAAGAATGCATATTTTTACAAGCAGCCATAAAAAGCATTTTCTTTCCACTTGAAATTCATGTGGTCATCTATGAAAAAATTATAACAATTGTAATGGCATATAATTGTATTTGTGAGCAATATTACAACGACAATGCTGGGAACAAATTAAAAAAAAACTGTATTCAAGCATACATTTGAGAGTTTTGGATTGCAGATATCGTGGTAAAGATTTTTCTTAAACTCTGAACGCTTACATTGTACTTGAAAGTGAATTTGCATATGAAAGCATGGTATATGTATGTATTATCTCCTTGTAGTATTATATTCATGATCAGGAATTTTTTACAAAGTTTTTGCTTTTCTAGATCCTGGACAGCAATTATCTAAAAACAGCATGTAAACTTTGTGACTATTTTAGGCCTTAAGTAAAAACCAACAATGTAGGCCTGCTATGTATCATATGTTGAAACTTAGAATAGACATTAATAAATATGAATTGATATCCTTTTGCTTCTCAAAATCTCTTTGTCAGATCCCCTGTTAAAATTTTTCATTTTTTTTCTTCATTCCAATATGGTAATGAGGACAAATATTTCTGACACAAGATTGAAATTTGATGCAAATAGCTTGGATACAAGGAAGCACTCTCTATTCTAAGTGGTTTCCTGACGAAACGATACGGTATAAAACCCTCCAAACTTCCTGAAATTAAAAGGAGTGCTCCTCGGGCAAGAAGGACGCTACCTCTATGTAGATGTATATGAGATAATGCCCTTTTAGCACTGATATGATATGGAGTAATAGGTATACCCTCAGATCTAGTAACAGAGCAATATACGAGAGCGAGACTGCATAACGGATGTTTGTGTGCAAAGAAGTGGCTTTGACCGGTCTTCTACACCATTACACAGTTTCGTAAGCCATCAAATGGTATATGGGTTAGACCTGCAAAATAAAAAAAAATAAAAAAAAAAGTAAAATGAATCATTTAATAGCATAATTTATGAAGATAACAAATGTCTTAGCAACTAAATCAGAAAGAGCACTCAAGTATATTTAATTGAAAGAATAATTTATTTGTATTTCAAGTGAAATTCAGATTTAAAAGAGACAAGAGTTATGAAATATTTATTACAAACTCATTTTCCCACACGTACTGTGATGATGTTAGTGCACAGCACTTGAGAAAACAAGATTTAAAAAATATTTATGATAATATTCATGATGACTTTACAAAATATACTTAGTTTCTTGTATAGCTTGTAAGATGCTCATAGCACTGCAATATTATCATGACTTCCGTGCTCATGGATTGATAACGATGAAATGAATCTGAAAATAAAGTTTATCAATTATAGAGATATACCTTGAAATACAGGTAATCACTTATCAATAATCAATTATCAAGTTGCATTAGGGTATGCATTTCATGTTACAATGACATTCTCAATGTTTACATCATATATTGATTATAATAAAAGGTAGCAATGTTATTGAATGAAGAAAAAAAAAAAGAAGATAAAATCATAATAATAAACATCAGCTGACCATATTGAATTTTCAACTTCCGTAAGGTATCTCATACTCTGTTTCAATTTTTTGTTATTTTTGATAAGCGAAAACTTTGTAGGATATTTTCATAGGAAAGAGGAAAATGTTTGGTGCAGGATGTAATGGTTTCTGGTAGAAGGGCACTAAATCATAATCTTTTTAAACACATTTAGTATCCTTCTGGTTCTTAATGTTAAATGTTGTTTTGAAAGAAGGAAGTTTGGGGATTAATGTTCTGATATTACACCCCAAACGATAAATCAAACCACCGTTTTTAAGATAAGATCGCTAATCTTCAACCAGGAAACTTCTTCAGGTATGACAGTGGGAATTATGATCATCAACAGTAGAACATTTGAGGTCCAGGATACTACATGGTAGTCCAGTTCTTGGTGCAAACTCCCAGCGTGATATCGGAATGATTTATTCTCTGTCCGTGGAAACTCCATCTTTTATTAACTTTTTTAAAGGTGTTGATGTGATTTTGAATTGGACCAGTAACTTTGTGAGTGGGCTGAATATAATATAATATAATTCTGTGATTTGTTATCTGTTGTGAATAATTTCATTTTGTGTTGCACTTTGGAAAGGACCAATACGTACTTTGACTAAATATTATCCAGTGATCTGTTGGAGAACTCGCCTTTGCTTTAGAATCTGTACTTCAGCACTTTTTTAAAAGGAAAAGCTGACCGAAAGCAATATTGAAATATGAGAAAAGGTCAGTGAGATGCAAAAAGTTTGTTGAGTGACACCTTCAAAGTTGACACATTCATGTTTGTATAGTTTTTGTTTTGTGGAATCCAAAGATTGCCTCTTATTTGTTGATTGCTGATTGATCCAACATTCTTGATCAATTTTTTTGCAGGTAGATTTTACAAACTGCAGTTCAATAAAGATTTAAAAAAAAAGATATTATAGTTATTTTTTGGAAAAGAAGGTTTAAGTTGTTTTTAAGCAAAAGTATCGCTTTCTTTTACTGAAGCTCACAAGAAATCAGGGAGTCATACTTTCACTCTCTACATGTATTTTGCTTTGGGCAAGACTTTTACAGTAGTAATATTGGGTATATAGGATTTGTAGTTTTGCATACTTGTATATCTTAACATGATGAGAGAAGTAAAAGGAACAGACAGTGTTGGATATCATTTTTGAAAGGATAGTTTGAAGAGGTTTGGTTTCTGTTCAAGAGGAAATACACAATTAGGTCGTAAACATTTATGAATTCATGGAACTCTCATGTAGTTTTCAAGTTTCTCTTTAGATATCCTACTTAACCCTTCCATTTTTCAGAGCTCATACAAATTGAAAACACAGCTATTTTTCTTTTATTACTACACCAAAATTAAAAATGATTATCATGTCGAAAAATACCTTAAAATTCCTATTTTCCCCAATATTTCTGGAAAAGCATCAGTTGATTTGATTTATGTCCGAATGATGTCAATTTGAGGAGTTTGATTCAGTTGCAACTAAGAAATTGAACCAAAAAAAAAGAGGGAAAAAAGGGGAGAAAAGTTTATGGTCTATTCCTTACAGCAGTCACATTTTTAGCCCTGGATTGAAATTTAAACACAAAACCCAATAGATTTTTTTTGGGGGTAATCCCTTTACCTTTGACAAGTGAAAACCTGGAGCAAATGCCTGATCTGTTTTATTCTCTTTAGGTCTTTCTGAAATTAACATTTAAAATATTCAATTTAGAATGAGGACGGTCCAAAATGATAAAGTAATGATTATATGTTTTTTTCTTGCTAGGTTATTCATGATTGGGAAGTTCAACCAAAATTATGTCTTCAGAAATTGTGCTTTACTATAGATAATTTGATGCTTTGCTGGAGTCTGTGAAGGAAATCTGTTTTTCTCATCATATTTTCATTTTGCTGACACATTTCCACTTTTGGGACTGCCATAAAACTTTTCACGCATTTAAGGTTGGAATTAAACTAAACTATAACTTTGCCAATTTTTGGTAGACCTCATCATAAAAGTTAGAATATCGGAAGGAAAGTTTGTCTTCCTTTGGATCACGTGTGGGAGTGGTTAAAGTATGAAGGTGCCCCGGACTCGCAGACACTGCCAACATTCGGTGAGTCAAGGAACAAGTCTTATTATTTTCAGTTTAAAGGTGTATTCTGGCCCAAAAATAAATAACTTGCTTTTTTATTTGAGGAAATTATAACAACAGATATTGTCATGACTTTCCCTTTCGTTGTCTAATTCTTGTTAAAGTTATTTTCCTTTGTTTGTCTGTTTTGGGTTTTTTTTTAATTTTGATTGTTTTTCAAGCCACTTTTCTTTAGTCTGAAGTGAGTTAGATGAAATAATTTGATCTGATGCTATTTGATATAATGTTGCATTGTTTTCACTTGATTAATCAGTTTGTCTTGTATTGAAAGGCATTAATGTGACATTCTCTTTTTCAATGCATTATTCTCTGAATGTTTTCATTTCTGATTCACATAATGACAACAATAGCCATGATAGCATCAGTCTTCAAATAAGAAATAAAGATTGACCCACAAATTGGCCCCTGGATCCACTATTTGGAAAAGCAACATCTAGTGGTTTTGATCATTGATAGCAGACTTTCAGATAAACTGATATATACGACTGCTGGAAAAAAATGCTCTGAAATATACAGTATATATAGGTCATAGGTCAAGGGTGGTTGCATGGGGAAAATCATTCAGGAAGAGATAGAACTTGGCCATTGAATATTAGCACTTGGCTTCAGAACTTATATGGTATTTGCATCAGGAATCAGATAAATGGTACTGCCTGTGAACTTGTAACTGTATGAGCTATTCTGAGTACTTTCTTTTTAGGAGGTCACAAGTTACCTTCAGTATTGGACAAAATCAATAAATATATCCTCCTTATATACCCCTTAGAATAGAATTGAAATAAAATAACCATTTCAATTCACTCAGTTATTGCAAACTATCATTCTGAGCTGTAAAAACTATTTTGTGCATGGTATCAGCGCATAATTTTTTTTTTTTAAAGTACATTTTATTGTAATTTACAGACATTAGGTGGATTCACACCTACCCGATCAGGAAAATTTCTCGTAATTTACGAGAACTGTTTCAATCACCAAAATACCCGTAAATTGTGTTTGTGTTCACACCTGCCCGAACCGTCTCTTCCAGGGAAAATACCCGAAGTTATAAACAAGGAGAAATAGGAAAAACAAAAAGAAATACATAAAAAAGAGAAGAAAGAAAACTAAGAAAGAAATACATAAGAAAAGCGGGGAAAGAAGGAAAACAAAGAATACATAAGGAAAGAGAAAAAGCGAAGGAAAAACAAAGAAATACATAAGAAAAGCGGGGAAAGAAGGAAAAACAAAGAAATACATGTGTACATAGGAAAGAGAAGAACGAAGGAAAAACAAAGAAATACATAAGAAAAGTGGGGAAAGAAGGAAAAACAAAGGAATACACAAGGAAAGAGAAGAAAGAAGGAAAAACAAAGAAATACATAAGGAAAGAGAAAAGGGAAGGAAAAACAAAGAAATACATAAGAAAAGCGGGGAAAGAAGGAAAAACAAAGAAATACATAAGGAAAGTGAAAAGGGAAGGAAAAACAAAGAATTACATAAGAAAAGCGGGGAAAGAAGGAAAAACAAAGAAATACATCAGGAACGAGAAGAAAGAAGGAAAAACAAAGAAATACATAAGAAAAAAGAAAAGGGGAATAGAAACTTCCCGTTATTTATGTTCACACTACGAAAGTTCCTACGACCTTGGCGAAACTACGCGTAGTTTCAACGAAGTACCTACTAATTTACGGGAATTTATCTTCGGGAATATTACGCGTAGTTTGGTTTCACACTTGCAAAATTACGCGTAGTTTGTGATCGGGGTAAGAATACCCGATCAGAGATTACGAGAACTTTTCCAGATCGGGCAGGTGTGAATCCACCTATTGTGATGTTTAAAGGGATTGAGTAACTTTCAAAAACAAGAGCAATTATATCAAGATTAATAAAATTATATTGTTCTAACAGTAAAAACAAACTACTAAAAGTTTCAGATCAAATGGAAGTCATTTACAGTTACAGTGTAACAAACAATGCCAAGCATACAGCCGAACACCAGTACCCTCTGCTGATAACCCACCAGGCCGCTAGAGACGGGGAACTTTACAACAGGAAATGGGTGTGTGGAAAAGCACATGGTTTTATAAACCATCCCGTGTTGGTTTATAAATTTTGAGTATGAAATCATTGATATCTCGAAGGTAAAGCAAGCAATTAGCTTGCAATTTTGAAGAGATACCAGACTGACCTAAGTGTTTATAATTATGTTGGCAAAATAAGCTAAATCGAATAAATGTGATTTGAATATCACTCAATGTTACTGCATCCCTTTAATCCTCACAAAAATCCACACTTAGTCAAGAATTGCGAAAGTATTTGTGCAAAAAAGTTTTGGCTTGTAAATACTGTAATGTGAAATATAGGCCTAAATCTTTTAATCAATTATCAATTTTCTACATTCTAAACATAGAAATTAATCTGTTCCAATGACTTTATATTTACAACTCTAAATGTGTTCACTAAATAACAATTTGGATATTATGGCTAATATGTAGGCATGCATGCTTTGCCCTATATAGCTCATACACGCATCGCTGATAGTTGTACAGAACCACTTTTCTAAAGGTTTTATTGGTATTGACACTGATTCATTTATATGTTTTGTTTGGTACAAAAGCAAGCAGCATTCCTTTCAAAATGTCCTATTATCCTTTCTAGGATATAAATGGGTAGTAGCAGGTAAGGTAAATACTGGCCTGACACCGGCCAAACCGACAATTCTGGTCAAATTGTTCCGTTTTCTATTCTTGCGGAGAACGTTTGACCCTGACAGTCATAGAACAACGAGGGAGACATTCAACCTTGTGTCTATCATAATACACCATTTCTATACCTTTTTGTTATTCTATTATTGTATCGACCTTCATTGCCTTTCAGATAGGGAAAGAACCATTTTTGTCGGTTGTTCACTCACGTTGGTTGTGGGATCGCGGGGGTGGGGTGGGCTACACCGGTCTCTTCTACCACAGCAGAGCATTTTCTATTGTATTTTACGAGGGTTTGTAAGGTCTATTGTTACTGACGTGCATGCATGGCGACGTATGAACTTGAGGGCCTATGCGTCTCACAATGGTGAATGTAGTTTATTTATAGCACTGTGTGTAGCATGCATGCATTAATAACATCTGAATTAGTCCTGATTGGTAGTAATAAATGTAATGTGGATATATTTGATATTCTAAGTGTATTAGCTCCAAGGTGATCCAGGTTTAGGGTGAATATGAAGGCAAATTGCATGGATAGAGATGGAAACAGAGAGGGAGAGGAAGGGAAAGGGAGAGATGTGTCTAATCACAGTATGAGAATGTTTTAATGTACAGTCTGTGTCAAATAAAATGGTACAAGCGGAAAACATTTTTTTATAGTATGAAGATAAATCACAGCCTAGCATTGTTTGGTAGTTTCATAACGCAGGGATATCGGACTTTCTTCTGCAATTTTTTTCATCACATTTGGTGCAGTAATTTTTTAGATATGACTAATTTTCTACAATCAAGAAAAATCCATTTTTGCACGCCGTCCCATGCCTTTGTGTATGATTTCGCATAATGACCGTGAATTCAGCGCTCCAGAACTATAGAAGTGCGTAATTTCGATTTGTTCATCGTCGCACAAAACTTAGCATAACTTTTGTTTTACGAAAGCAAATTATACAGAACAAAGCGAATCAGCAAGAAAAATCTTTTGGCTTTAATTTGGTACCACAAATACACATTATATGAAAAGATTTCATACCTAAACGATTATTTCCCTGACTGTACCATTCTATTTGACACAGACTGTATATTATGTTTATGCAAAATGAATTGAAATGGATGATAACACATCAACATCAGTCTACTATTGCCATAGAGTTTTAATGTGGTTTTTCAATATTTCAGAATACCTTTAGGCAAAATACACTCTTAATAAAAGACTCATTTACTTGAAGAGCTCCATCAAAGTTCAGTTTTGAAAATGCCTTGCTTTGATACTTCACATTAATCATATGGAGGTTGTGACAGATAGTCTTAAGTGCCATTGTAATTAACAACCTTCTTTATTGCCTTTAGAGATCTAAAAAGACTTTAACTTACTGTATCTTCCATGATAAACTTACACCCTTCTGACATTTCACAACATGATGTGAGAAATTATTGTCTTTATTGTCTTTTGAGATGTATAAGGGCTTTAACTTACTGTATCTTCCATGATAAACTGAATCCCTTCTGACATTTCACAAGACTGTGTGTTAAATGATTATAGGTCCCCACCTGTTAATGACCCCTTAATGGGAAGAGCGAGAATCAAATTTGGCAAAAAGAGAAAGAGACAACATGAAGGCATGTCAAAAGGTAAAGGATGATTTGGTCATTATGAGATATATGGGATCATTTAAGAATAGTGTAGGGCAAGGTTTTTGCATGATTATAGCAATATATTTTACACCTCAATGAGCAATACCATGTAATTTTGGCACCTTGCAATTCACTTGGAAACGACTGCCATTATAAACTAGAGAATTTTTTTAAGGGGGACTACTTGAATCTACTTTTTATTTACCTACTTACCATTATGTCCCATTTTTATTTATTTTTTTCCTCCATTATTTTATAGTTTATATAGTGTATATTAACTCATACAGGTTTCACAGTTTTATTTTGCGTGTGTGTGTGTGTGTTTGGGAGGAGGGGGGGGGGTGGTCTCTGCCAACACTTAGGATTTAACTGCACTGAGTTCCTGTTTATATTTGGAAATCCTAAACTCAAATTTATTTCAGGGTATCAATTAGTATAATGAAGAAGATGGAAAAATTTAGAATATCGAAACTATAAATATATTTAGAAGCAATAAAATTGTTAATGGAAAGATAATTGCTGTCAAAGAGAAAATTTAGATGGTCCACGACACCATGTATAACACTTCATTCTCCCGTTTGTGATGAGAGAGGGAGGGAGTCATGTCTAATTACAGATTACGAACCTTTCCTGAGGTTTGCTTTCCAACCACTCCATCGCCACACTTCAGATTGGACATTGAACAGCAATCAAACATACACCTAGCAAACCACTGCTCTATAATGTCAGTAAACACTCTAAGATTTCAAGCCGTTTGCTCGCAAATACAGACCCATCTGCCTAAGCATATTAGCATAACAAATTTTTCTTTCCCTTCCCTCATTTTGCTCAATCTCTCTTTCCATCTTCTTCTTCTCCATCCTCCATCTTTTTTTCCCCCTCTCTTATTCTCTTTTTGTTTTGTTTTTGTAGACCTTCTTCTTCTTTATCTTTTTTTTCATGTATCTTCCATTCCTTATTTGTTTTCTTCTCCCTATTTATCTCGGTTGCTGACTGCTCCCTTTCCTCTTCCTCTTTCCTCCTCATTTTTTTTCATGATACTAGGTTTAAAGATGTGACTGTGGTAAAAATGTCAATCATATTTGTTTGATGTTTAACATGACAAAAATTGTGAAAAAGCCTTCATTATTTTCTGGCGGGTTCGTTGGTAATGAATATCACCACTATCGATATTGCATTTGCGATACTGATTTATTTTTCAAATATTAAAATTTTAAATTACCTTTCATGTATTTTTCTTTTTTTTTTTCTCTCTCTCTCTTCTTTCTACTCTCCCATTTCCTCTCTTTGGAGCTCTCTCTTTCTCACGTTTTCTTTCTCCCTCAGATTTATTTCTTCATATTTTTGACAATATCCTTAATAAGATCAGTCAAAATCTTGCCTTCATTTTCTCTCTCTGTCTTTCCATTTTCCATCTCACATCTCAACCTCTCCTTCAATCTCTCTTCATCCTTTATACATTCATAATGACCTGATTGCGCTAATGTTTCATTCAAATGCGTGTGCTCTTGGTTACAATCTGTTGACAACCAGGTGCTGGTCTAGGCGTTCTCGCTCTTCGCTACCATTAATACACGGAGGCTCTCCGCAGTCGTTCAAAACTTAATTGTAATTGATTACTTATTACACATGCTACCGTTACTGGGGTTAGTACCGTAGACACATTATGTGTACAATGTGTACATTTGATAGGCTCAATAGGTACTCTTAGGGTGTGCTTCTTCAGCCAGAGTTGAAAAATATACCATGCTATTCCTGCGCCAAAGAATTAGCCCCTTTGAAAGTCAGTGCTGAGTGAAATAACTGAATTAAATAAACTTTTGTTATTCGAAAGGATTTATTTGAAAATTCAATTTGATATCATAATAATGTTTTGTAAAAATTGTTAATTTTTGCTAGAAATCTCCACAAATCTTTTAAAGCTTAAAAAAGTAAAGGATTCAGTTCCATATATCATCCATGCCTATTGTGCGTCATCATGAGTAATATTATGATTAGTTATTCAATGGATTTAAAGGATTAGAAGAAGAAAAAGATGGGTTTTATTTTAGAGATAGGTTATTAAAAGGTAGAATGTGTGGGAAAATATTTTGTGGTGTAACAAAAAAGAATACAAATATAGAAATAATCTTGAAGTGTGGGTGAATAAAGAAAAAAAAAGAAGAGAAACAAAGAAGAGGCATCATACTGGCAAGAAGAGAATCAAAGTTTCTTGAATTATTTTTTGGTTGTATTTGTATTTTTTATTGAGAAATGAACACTGCAATAAATAAACATTATATAACAGTAATATCATGCTTTATCTATTAAAAGACATAAAGCAACCTAAAACAAACATTTCTTGGAAAACTTGGATGAGTTTATGATCATATGCCCTATAAGGTGCCGTAAATAAATAGATGAAATATAAAGATATATATTGAATAGGTTGCACAGTGTGAGTGAGGAGCTTTAAAATGTGGGATGTGTGTGAAAATATTCAGTGATGTAACAATTGTGAAGACAGCAATATAGTCATAATCAGAAAGTGTCGGTTAGGGTTCCGAATAAGACAAAGCGGAGTCATGAAAAAAGGGGTATGAATATAATACTGATCCGTGCTATGAAGGGAATTTAAATTTCTTGGAAAAGTTGGATGAGTTTGTGAGATATATTGAATAGATTGCACATTGAGTACCAAACGAGATGCTTGCAATGGAATGGGTTTCATCATCAAGTGATGAGAAGAGATGAAATAGGAGCAATTTGATTTGAGAGAAATGAGACTTTGTCTGCCGTTGGATTATATATTATATGGGTGTTGAATAGAGAAAAAAGAGATGAATTCAAATAGACAGAGAAAAGATTGAAAAAGCAAATGAATACAGGTGGATTAAAAGAAGAAACACAATAAACAACAGTTGGAGATAGATATATTCATCAGATTGAGATGTATTTCTGAGAGACTCTTAATTATTTTGTCTGGTTACAGAAACTACCACCTATCTTTATCCCTTTATTTTTATTTTATCATTACATACATTGTAGATGATATATTCGTATCATGTTGAAAGAAGTTTTAATAAATAAAAAAGTAGGATGAAGAGAGAGGAGGAGAGAAGACACAGTCTATGAACACAAAGATATTGAAGACAAGTTAAAAAGCTTTCAAAGTACTGTATTAGGCTCAAAAGGCTTTGCTACTGCATAAGTATTTGTTAAAAGTGCAAGAGGTATATGTATATAGATACTAAGAAAAGGACTACAGATCATATATTATGAGATGGACGTTAGGAGGGAGAGATGGAGAGCTAGAAGGAGAGAGAGAGGATAGAGATATTGAGAGACAGACACATAGGCCAATATTGAGAGGGAGAAAAGAGGGTAGATGGAGCTATTCATGGCTTTTGATTTATTGCGTCTGATGCAGATTTTTCTTCCCAGTTCAATTTCAAGGTCTTGTCTTGTTAGCCTTGACTCAATCCACTGGTGCTAGATTGTCACAATTTAGATAATCATTGGTTAGCCTTACATCAAGGCTCTTTGAAATTGTTTTCATTCATCCAGTAGAAGAGGACAGAAATTAGTAAGTGCTCTCCAATTCCATGGGATTCCTCCATCTTCTATTTCAATGGAAAAATTTCAATGATGTGGATTAAAGTGATGAGTTTTAACCTTAGTCCCAGATTGTTATCAAGCAATCTAAAATGCTATGGAAGTACTTCAATACCTGGGTGAAGTTATCCCGATGATTTATAGCTTTCCCTCCTACCAAAAGTATAAGAACACCATCTATAAATGTTCATTTCAATCCGAATCATGGACTCTCTGTTCCAAAGTAAAGAGCTACATGTATTAATCCCCTGCACCTCTAAGGTGTCAATTTAATAGCTCATGAGCCTTGATTCAAGCCTAGTGCAATAAACCTTGATATGGAGATCTCTAATAAATGATTGTGACGAGCTCACAATGAACAAATATGAGAATTTTGATCAATCACGACTGCTGTTTTCTTCTGTCTCTTTCCTCATCCATCTTAGCTTACTTTCACCCAGACATCTAACGGTGCATCTAGAAGAATTCATATGCCCCATAATTGGAAGATAGTTTTAGGGGTGGATTGTGACGAAGTTGGAGATCTTATTTGAAGAGATGGTGCCTTTTATGAGGCCACTTTGTCTCTAAGGTGGTCAGGAGATTTGAATGTCTTTGAGATGATATCCCGACCAGGAGGCCTTTCTTCATCACCATACAGTTATTACCATGTTGTTGTTTGTCCGTACAATGATGACGTCTTTAGAATGACGTGAAGATGAGGTGCAAGGTGGGAAATGGTGTCTGAAATATTGAATAAGGTCAATCCATACCAAAATATTGACGTGGTTAAAATATTTTTGAAAAAAAAAACAAAAAACAACAAACACGTCATTTATTTATAAAATGAGGATGCTGTTAAACAGTATCATTTTAAAGTGAGTTTCCACCCTCAACATTTATGCCAACTTCACATGTTCAAATTCATCCCAAATATTGATATGCATGGTTGAAACATTGTTGTGGAAAGACTGCATTATCAACTCATAACATTGAAGCTCTTTAAAATTACCATTTTCAATGGACTTACAAACATTTAGCTCTGACATAGAAGACAATATTCTACAGTCTTAAGCAAAATTGTCTTCTAAACTTACAAGCAGATGGAGAAACATTGCAAAATTTCAGTCTTCAACATGGGATCCTAATAATTTAGGATAATTGTGTACTATTAAAGAAATGTTACATAGTCCCTTTTGTATCTGAAATGAAGTGATGATTTGAGTAAACCATAGCTAATTTTGTAATCAAATCTGAATAAAAACTGTGGGTAAACTGTGCCTTTGTTAACATCCATAAACTCTTTAAATACCATTTCAATACCCCCCACCCGTGCAATTTCCAGCAAAAAAAGAAAAAGAAAAAAGAATAAAGCGTGTCTTTTATTCATCAAACAAATGTGGTTTGCACACATTAACCACAAAAGCTTTTCACTCTTTCTCACTCTCAACATTATTCTTGTCTCTCTTTCCCTTTTTTCTTCTTCTTTTATTCGCGTCAGCAAGCCGGCCGTGAGAATGGTAAATAGATTTAGGCAGTCAGGCATTATTGCAACATTCAAGTAGCTATATTTAAGAGTTGGATCACGGACCATCGACCGCCTTACTAATTTTCCCGCTTTTTTCTGCGTCCATGATTGACGCATAGAGGGAGTCCTGTGGGTTAAATGTGCCCACGTGCTTGATGAGATTATAATTGTATGAATGATTGAGTAATGTTTCATAACTAGAGCATACATAGTATTAAGTCATGTATGCTTATTAATTATTAGCCTGTCAGAACAATTTGGTTAACTTCTTTCTACTTTCAAAGTTATTAAATTTTAAATGTTCTGAATAGACAAATTAGCTTAAGGATAATTACAGACCTTTTATTCTTTAAAGAGAACAATGGAAGAGAGAAGGGGAAATGCTTTACCCTAATTTTCTCTTTTTAACATCATTTTATCACCAATTAATTCATGAATAATTTGTGGAGAAGAAAGAGAGGGGGGGGGTATGGATAAATGAAACAATAAGCTCAAGACCAAAATGCAAATGTATAGCAAGACAAAGCTTTGATATCATAATAATGGTGTGCTGACTGACTGGGCTTGTCCCTTAAACTGGGCTTGTCCCTTAAACTGTCGGTGAACGGAGCAGCAAGCAATGAGGCGGCTGGGCCTCATCTGGTTGGGTAGCCTATCCGATATGCGTCGGGCTTGTAGTGGGCAAACTACTGACGGGCGAGGGCGAAGCCCGAGTCCGTCAGGCGAGGGTGTAGCCCGAGCGCCTATCATCACTGGTGAAGACGAAAAATGAATTTTCTTTTATTTACATTGTTTCGTTCGTAGAAAATCTACGAAACCCAGCTACGCTTTAATATGAATATTTATACCTGATTGCGAACACGGACCAATAAGCGATGAGAATTGAAACATGACGTAGTCATGAATATCAATGAGCTCAATTCGAATTGAGGAAAGATGGCGTTCGCGAGAGATTTCCAACCCGACAAAATTGCAGATAGATTGAATTATGCAGCTGAAAGTCTCAAAATAGATGATTTTAAGGATATGCAGGCTTCTGCAATATATTCAGTGGTACTTAGTGGAGAGGATGTTTTTGATAGTTTGCCTAATGGATTCTGAAAGAGTGCGATCTATCAGGCTTTACCATTGTCTTTTGACTTCCTTCGTTCTCCGACCGAAGCATGCAAGCAGCCAGCGCAAGCAATGGACGTGGAGCCGCCGCAGCCGAAGCTTCGGCATAGGTAGCTAGCTAAGCTCGGGCGCGGAAGGCCCTCGATCCACACAGTATTTATCCATGGTATACTAGTGCTACTTCTCACTACTTCGAAGCGGGTACCAGATGTGAGAGAAAACAAATAATTGTTCAATTAAACTCCAAATAAAGTAGAATGTTTGACACAAGAGCTTATTTATTGTCACAAAAAATCAAATACATCAAAAATTGAAAGAAATATTAGGAAATTAAAGAGTTAGTTATATATCGATCTTCTAAATATACCCATGTATGAATGAACTCGACCAAAAAATCGGAGCTTTGTGATGATATATGATTGGTTGAATAAATACGGTCGATCGCCATATACGGGTCGTCTCATGAATGATGCATAAAAAGAAGTACGTCACGCATATATGCATAATAATGACTTTACCAGTGATGATAGGCGCTCGGGCTAACGCCCTCGACTGACGATCTCGGGCTTCGCCCTCGACCGTCAGTCAGTCTCCTTCGCGCGACCAGTAACTTGCCCACTAGCCCGGCGCATATCAGATAGGCTACTGGTTGGGCTGAGTATGCTGATCGGCGATGCAAATATGGCATTTGATTTCGGTTTTTATTAGTATTAGTATGTAATATCAATTTTTAGCATATGCTTTCTAGAGAACTGTTGCTGACCTAGCGCCATGAGCGTCCTTGGACGGTGTGTGCGCTCTAGAAGTTTACAATATTATTATTATTATTATAATCTGGTCATTAAACATGTTTTTGGGCAGATCACTAACGATTGTGATCTGTAATATTTTCAAGTAATATTAAACCTGAGGAGTTCCTAACAGCTGTTACGTTTTTAATCTAAATGATTTTGCGCACTTGCTTTTTCCGTCTCAGTCTGATACCATTTTCAACTGTGTTTTCTCATGATCATAAGTGTCAAATGTTTTTGTTGTATGCTTTAGTCTGGATATGTATAGATATCAAAAAAGCACTAGCATGGTGTAAAATCTTACATTTATCTTCTCTCAGCGATCAATCTCATTGTGAATGTGAGGCGCTTATAATACGCGATCTCACGTGTAACCCAATCTCTTCGTTCCACGGCTCGCCTCGTCCAACTGTGACACCTGAATACCGTTATCCAATCCTGCTCTCGCAGAATACGGCGCATACTTCTCACCATCGTCAAGTGCTCACAAGTGCTCACAAGTGCTTATCAAAAGCCGTTGAGCTAAATTAGGTCGTTTTGTATTTAACCGTTCCTTTATTTCCTCAGCCCTACTGACATTGGGTATTGTGTGCCGTAGACCTAGGCACATTCTGTTGTTAAACCGCTAAAGACCCTTGCTATTCAAATTCTCCCTCGATCTGCATTGGATGTTGCTGTAGAGCTATGAATCTAATAACAATAGGTGAAAGAGATTGAAGCATGGCAGAAATCGGTATTGTTGTATTGGAAATAACTTGCGACCATATGCTGCGTGTCTAGACACTTTTTATCTTCCACCTTCTCTCTCTCTATGCAAAAGGCTCTGAGACCTTTTTAAAAACCATTTCTTGCCTTTACCTTTGTAAAAGTGCATTCATTTTGTTTTATCCTGAAAAAAAATAATACCTGGAATGACTCAAGCATCAAGTATATAGCTAGATGAAGATGACTATCCAAAACATGACATTTTTGCAATTGTCATTATTATCATCACCATCTTTATCTTTACCATCCTCAGTTTCGTTTGGTTTTGATTCGCTGTCTTCCTTTCCTCCATCGGAACTCTCTAGACTCTTCTGCTCTTATTATGTTAAATCAGTTGGTCCAGGGCAAGCCAAGACGAAGCCAAGACGAAGCCAAGACAGAAGAGAAGAGACGAAGATGCAAAGAAGTTGTTTGCTGGGGTGCCACCTGGGAGGCCTGTGAATATTCCTTGCCCCGTCGTCAAGGATTGTTTCTCACCGTTACCATGACGACACGGCGAATCCAACCCCCGCATCCCTTTGCAGGAGTGTGCTGGATGGATGGTGGTGCAGGGCTGATTTGCATGTCACCTTAGAAAGCCAATGACCAGATACAGAATAAAAGAGGTTGTTTTCTCCTGCGGGGGTGAGAGAAAGAGAGAGAAAGAGGAGAGATATTCTACCTGTCTCAGATTAAAGTGATTAAAAGATGCATCTCTAGATGGATAAGTGATCACATTGCTGGAATAATTTGTTTGTTATAAAAGATTTTAAAAGAAACTTGGGAATAGGTGTGGCATTCTGTAAATACAAAGAAAACATGCCAGAGTACGAAGTCTGGCAAGAACTGACAGAGAAAATTAAATTTGTTCAGGTTTCTACATCTCTCATTATTTTTTTGTCGAATTTTTTGCAATTACATATATCAACGACATAGTTGAATAGAAAACTAAAGGAAAGCAATATTCAGTATTTGCAACTCATTAGTATTATATTAATACATTTTCCTTTGCTTCTGGTGGTGAATTCAGCAAGATATCTAGAACTAGAACTAGAAGCAAATGACATAGGGGGATTGGAGGGATATAAGACTGTTTGATATGGACAAATAAGAGTGAAATTAATGATGTGAGAGGAATAGAGTTAAAGAAAGAAGGTAAGACAGAAATAAAGATTTGAGAGACAAGATATGAGAGAGAGAGAGAGAGAGAGAGAGAGAGAGAGAGCATGATGGAAGATGAAGATATTCACATGGATGCCTAATTTGGGGACAAAGAAGAAAGGAATGAAACATATTGAGAGAACATACAGCCTGACTGTGAATGCATGATATTGAATTATAAGTAGGATTACCTCGTACAAGGTTCCAATGGACCGCCGGCGTAAGATGCCCTGATTTACACATTTCTCATGAATAATTAAGATTAAGAATCTCAGATATTAATATAAAAATTCATTCCCTGGATGACAGGAGCAATATATATCAATCATCTTTGTTGTACCTGTACCTGAGAGGTATTATGAATGAGACTTTTTATGTCTTGCCTGTAAATGAGAGAGAATGTAAGGTATGGATATAGAAATTGTGGTCATAGGGTTATCTTTCTTGATACAGCCAACCTTTTGCACGGTTGCATAATCAATGAGACTATCATAATTGTACCACTTTTCCATAGATGACTACAATCTTATATATTTCTTTTAAAGTGATAAAAGTCGATTTTTGGCCGGTTTGCAAGCAAACTATACACAAATACTGATTACACAGTAGTTTACAGTGATGTTATAATATCATCAAAAATGGTGTAACTTTTTCTGATATTTAATGGCATATTAATCCTGGGTTACAATTCATGAGTGATTTATCAAGTGATTTATCGAGCATGACTTGAGAAACATTTTCGCCTTGTGCTTGGTATATCGCCTCGAGGTTTACGAGCAGGGGGTTAACACTTAACAATTATTCTATTAAAGAAGGACCCATTATGTAGTCCCATATAAAGAAGATCATGCAGGATTTTCCCACCGGTTTTGTTGGACTCTTGCATAAAGCACAGCTGAAGTGCCAATGAATTCAAAGAAAATTTGGCGTCTGGGGTTGGGTGTGATAAAAGAAGTTCACTTTGAATAGGACATTAGGACCTGAAGCAATTTTGTTCCTTTGTACTCCGACGCTTGGAATAAAAGGAACCTTTGAATTTTATTTCATGCTATGGAGAACGTTATGAGTCATAGTTTGTAATTTCATGATGTAAATGTAAGATGCATTAGTTTGATTGCTTATTTGATACCTTTCACAAAGTTTCCTTAAGGTTTAACCCTTTCACACTCAGGAGGCTATGTAAAAAAAATATTAGCACACTTCAGTGTTACCTGGCAAAATGATGTATTTCAGACTGTCAAACAAAGGGATCTTATGATCTTCTTGTTGTATGTTGATATTTCTTTTGGACATGGGCATTGCACTTGATATTAAAAGGATTTAGCACATTATAAGTCTCATATATTAAATGTTTGAAAGTAGATTTGTTGTGACACACTTCAGGAGTGAGCTGAAATATGGTAACGGGTGGATCAAGGGCTTAAGGGTTAAAGAAATAATTTATAAATGTTGATGATTTCTCCTCCCACACCCCAGAGATTAAGTTAATGTTCAATATCATCTTGATATAATGACTAGAGGACCTAATGGGGTAGGCTGTGCATCATTTCATTTTGATGGGTATTTCAAGGTTGAATCTTCTTGTATATATCTCATCACTCCTTGGTTTCATAAGAATATTCTATTTAGCAATTCTTGTAAACAAGAATATTTCAGTGTCTGTAACGCTTGGCACATCTCATGTTGACTCTTTTATTTCCCCTTTATTACCTTGTTTACACGGTGACTCGGGTCGTGGGTTCAACACGGCAATCGTTCTCGACACGGCAATTTTATGCCATGTAAACGGGATCAGTGAGGTCCGCGACGCGGGTCCGACACGCCTTTTTTGCTCCGCCAAAATCATAGGTTTCGATCCAGGGGGTGGGTTTGACACAGCAATTTTTATGTGTGTAAACAAAAAGCCGTGTCGAAGTTGATGACCTTGAGGTCAGATTTGGAACTTGACTATACATCACAACACACATTAATGACATCCCTTTACTTCCGGTCATGATCTGGGAGCCATGTTGAACTCGCCCTTTTTGTTGTGTATAAACACGATCACAGGTTCATTCTTTGCAGTGTCGTACCCTTCCTGAGGATTCGACAAGGAAGCCGAGTCACAATGTAAATGCAGCATATATATCTGCGTGTGCACCTCAGAACAGAATTACTAGGTACATGGCACTTTGTAAATAGAATACTGTAATTTGTCAATTATTCTCAATTTACCTAACTGCTTTTTAATTATGAGATTGTAAAATGTTTTCATTTCTGTCATTAGCCTTACATGGAATGCTAAATAATCACGAGGACTGACTTGCAAAATTTTAGAAAATTCCTACTTTTTTATGAATATATCTCCAACATAATTAAGTATCATTCCTTGTAAGTTTGGTTACTATATCGTTTCCATTATCAGAATGGAAAAGGTGCGGAGATAGGAGTTTTAATTGGATCTCAAACTCCAGCCCTCTTCCTCCCAAACCCATGTTGATGGTTTCACCGCATGATGCCATCATCATTAGATGCTCCTCAGCTATTCTAAACATCCCCTCCTCTACCACGCCCCTTTCTTGTTCCTGTCAATCAATGTCATATCTTAGAATACCAGATATCATTGTAGAGAAGTAGATAGAGTGATAGATAGGATGGAGAAAGAGGAAAGAAAGGAGAGAGAGGGAGAGAGAATGGTGGAGAGAGAGAAAGCGAGAAAGAATAGGGAGTGATAGTTAGGAGAAATGAACAGAGAAAGAAAGAAAGATGGAACGAGAGACCGAAAGTCGAATATCATATCTTAGAATGCCAGGGCTTATCATTTATATGGTGTAGGGTAAGAGAGAGGGAGAGAAAGAGAGAAAGAGAGAGAGAGAGAGAGAGAGGAGAGAGATAGAAGAAGGAGAAGAGAAGACAAGATGATACAAGAATAGACAAAATGGATAAGGAGAGGAAGAGGAAACTGTTTTAACAGGAGTAAACTGTATAAAACAAAATATTTTAATTTATGATAAAAGATGGAATGAAAACATTGGATCTACAAAGTTGGCCCTTTTTACTAGCTTGCTCTATATCCAGATTATCATTTTCTCCCAGTGATAACATATCATACAGTGCTCTTGGAGAATTCTGTAAACAGGAGATAATCATAGCACCGAACAGCCACAAGCTCTCTCCAATTCTACATCCCAAGATTCCCATTTTTATTTCTATCCCTTTTTTTTGTGATTATTTCTCATCCTAGTAACATCCCAATTTCACCTTTCTCCTTTGCTTTCCCTTCATCCTCCTGCCTGATTAAAGCGTTTTGGTAAACAAGAAGATGGAACGAATGGCCACAAGCAATTCCTCTAATAAAAACCCGGGAGTTTCACTCCGGTAACCATCCACCAAGCTTTTTTTTCTCCCAAAAGAGAGGATAATTTTACCGTAGCGTCCTCACCTGTCTCAGATTAGTTTGCTTTCTCCATCGTTTTTTTTTATTTTTTATTCTTGTATTTTTCAGTTTTCTTCTTGTTTTCTTGTCTTTCTTGAATTTGTCTCTGCATCTGGATCGGTACGGTACCTGATATTAGCTCGGTTCGCGCCCGGGGGGCATTTGAAATTCATCATTCGGGAGTGAAAGCGGTCGGAAGAAATGAGGGCTTTCAATGCAAATATGATTATTTCTAAACCAGGTTTATTCAGTAATGCTGGTTCTATTCATTGCTGGGAATTATTTTGGCGCTCACTTTCTACTTATGGAAGTTCACCAAGGACGTAGCAGTGGTCATTTTGAATTCAGGCTACCGGAATCGCTCAATTCATTCTTTATGGGACGATGTAATATATTTCTCATGCAGAGTTAAAGAGTACAATTACATCATTTATTGATCTTGAAAGTTGAACAAAATATGTGCAGTTAAAAAAATTAGATTCAAGGGTTTCAATTAAGATGATTCGATATTGAATAGCCTGCAGAAACAAAAAACAGCATGTAGGCAAAAATCATCGAAACTAATAACAGATTTAACAAAACTTGTCGCATGGGAAATCTAGTAATGGAAAGTGTAAAACAATCTACGTTTCTCACCATTCATCGACTTGTTGCATTATAATCAATAAAGTAGTTTTCAAAACGCCATTGCCTGTTCTTCAAACATCGTAAGTCACAGTATAACTCAAGTATGTTCACACACAGTTTTAAACTATTCAGCAACATTTTCGCATTGTGAATTGCATTCATTTACTTGAAACAGACATGTGATTTGGGCATTTTTTTCTTCAATTTAATGTAATCTATTTGTAATAAAATATTTAGAGATGTATAGATTCATTTATTAATGAATATATCATTTTAAAAAAAATTTCTATTCAAAGGGTACAGTATAATGGAATATGCATCTTATTAGTTGGCTAATAGTTAAACTTGTCTGATTATATCAGTGAAGTTAGTAGATTGTTATTCCTGTGTCTAGACTTGAAAGACTAATTCCAAGTGAGGTATCATTTGGAAAATAATATTTTTCTTACAATGACAGCTTTTTGTTAGTATTTTGAGAAAGAATGTATCTTGTTTTGTTTTGAATGAGTCACATCTCATGATAACATGCTGCACTCATCAATTAAAAACATTTGATTGAGTGATGATTAGACTGTATGTAACGGAACAATAGATGGCAGCATTGAAGAAGATGAGCCATTCCAGGTGTTTCCCTGTTAGGGTTGATGTGAATTCACACTATATTCATGATATTAGAGGTAACATAACGTGATTGTGTTTAGGATAACGTGGGGGCTGGAATATGGTTATTGAGATGTGGGGGAGGGGTAGGGGAGGTCTTTATTAAAATGTGAGTCAGACACTGTCTATTTCTTTTAATATTTGTTATCATATTATTTCTCAGACAGTAGAGTGGGAATTCCAGAGTAGGAATTTCAATTTTTTCAACATATTCTTGGCTGTAGAAAACACTTTCTTGTGTTCAAAATGGCCCATTCTATATGATTTTCGTACTTTTTTTAAAATCACTTTAGTGGCATCTTTGAATACATACTATCAGATTGTTCAACATGAACAATCATACCTTTAAAATGTTCATGTTGAACAATCACTAAGCACATACAGAGGAGGCAACATTTGTTTTTAAAAAAATCCTCTAGTTTTTTTGTTTTTTTTATGTTGTTGATTATTACCTTCTGTAAAATATGAATTTTCAATTGTCTATTTTGTTGGTATCAAATATCCACTTTTCCTCTTAAATCTCTTTGTTAATTCGTCTCTCCTTGTCACATATCAACGACCTATTCTCAGAAAAAGATTGATGATTTTGATAAAGAGTTGATGTTCACATAGTGATTACTAATGCCGTGAGTCAGGTCTACAACAGATGACTAATGTGACAATTTCTAGACAAAAAATGTGTGAATATTTAAAAGAAAAGAACATTTTGACTGTACGTTGTCTTACTCTTTCTGTGAGCCAGTAAGGTGAATAGACAATATGTCAAGCTAGGATAGATCTTTGGACTGTCTGTCAATCACAGACACTTTCTATACCCACACCACCCCTTCTATGACATTTGGCAATACATGATCTTTATTTGAAAAATAGATATAAAATATAGATTTAGACAGTGTAATACATTGAGAAATGAAAATTTTAGGCATCATTTATGTCTTCTCGTAATGATTTCAAGAAAAAATGCCAGGGAATGGATAAAATGATGTCATGAGAACAAGTCATTTGAAGTTGGATGACAGAGAAGTTGATGTGAGATGATGATGGTTAGTTAGGTGGTTAGTGGACCTGTTAATGAGTAGTGTGTTAACATCCCATCCTCCTCCTCCAATCATCTCCAATCTCACACAGGTCACGCATGAATGACCCTTGACATATGGACTAGACTTCGTAACCAGACTCTATATGCAAAATGATAATAATAACCCGGATTTACATAATGCTTGATGTAGGCTTTTAGGTATATTACTAGCCTGGATTGAGGCTTGCTCACACATAATGGATGGATCTCCCCCACTCCCATGGATGACATCTAGTTGTCATGGCAACGAGATGGAGGATGAGAAGTAGGGCTGAAGTTGGAGGAGATTTAAGATGCCTTTAATTCTCTTTTTCTTCTCCCTGTGGTTCACCAGTAGTACATGGGTTCATATGAAATGATTCTTGGTGCAATGGGGAAGGTTTTGTGGAGTAAAGATGTTGTGTTCTAGTGGGGAAAGAGGATAACCATGAGGTGAGATCTTATGTAGAAAAGAAAATGGACGATAAGCTTAGGTTTTGGTAGTGATTCCGCAAAAATGGCAATAGAAGCTGACTTGTCCACACCAACAATAGCTTGATATAGTCTTTAATTTTTCTCTTGCTATTTTCTGGTAAAAATACAGAAAGGGCAACAAGAAAATACTTTTATGTGCATAATAAGTACTTGATTGAAGGTAAATTATATTATTTGTATTCCCATCTGTAGAAATGTTTGTATTCCTAATCTCCTGTATCTTCCCTCAATACAAATATGAGTATCATGTTGAATGTTATTGAGAGGCCTTGCGTGTACCTCATGGTTTTAACCATATGTAAGCCTATAATGCATCTCACCATGCAAGCTATTTATAATGTCAAATTCATTGAGGAGATGAGGCTGTGGAAGGGCATGGGTGGAAGACACAGAGATCCAGCATAGAGCATGGTGATTTTCGCACCTTAGAAGCCAGATGAAAACAGCTTGAACGACCAGGTGGGATGATGGATGGGGAGATTGAGATGGGGCGGGGATTGGGGTCTGAGAGAGAGGGGAGTCGGGAAGGGGGTAAGGGGGTGCGTTGGAAGAAGGGGCAGGAGATGAGGCATGAAGATGTGAGGAGAGAAAGTTGAAAGGAGAACGGGGATGAGATGGGGGTAAGGGGAGTGGCAGGGTAAAGGGATGAGAGGAGCAAGTTGGAAGGAGGAGGTGGGTGGAAGATGGGGCATGTTAAGAAGAGTTGGGTTAGGGGAGCAAGAATGTTGGCAGAAGGGGGAGGGGAGAGGAGATGGGGCATGGACGGGGGTCTGAGCAAAAGGGGAGTAGGTTAGGGGGTGAATGGAGCAAGTCGGAAGAAGGATACATGTATGTTGTATATCGGGCCTGGGCAAAAGGCAAGTGAATGAGAGGATCAAAATGTTTGAACAATAGGAATAGGAGATGGAGTATGGAGTCAGACAAGAGAGAAAGGTGATGGTTGGGATGGGTGTTGGGATGTGCAGATAGATGAAGAAGTTGGGATTAGGGGGTGTGGAGATGGGCTACATGAAAAGGGGATGGAGCAATTGGTTAAAGGAAGCTGAAATAAGAAAGGAGTAGGCCTATGTAGAGTACAAGATAAGACAGAACGAGAATGGGGCATAAGATGAGTGGATAAGTGATAGGATGTGATGAGGAGTGAAGCAAGTGATCTCCATCTTCATCCTCATGGTAATCTTTTTGAAAGAAGATGAAATCATACACAGCTAGCTATCTCAGGGAAGGATTTTTTTTGTGTTCTCCCATCCATGCCTCCCACTCCACCACCCTAAACCCTGCCTCCAATATCATCATCACCATCTTCATCTCTATGGTAACCCCTCTCTGAGTGAAGATAAAATCATTGACAGCTAGCCTGGTGAGGGGTGTTGGTCTGTGCTCCTAGGGGGTCTAGGGAAGACCCCATCCTACACCCCTCCCCCTCTTAATCTCTTCATTCCTATGGTAACCCCTCCAATTGAAGATGAAATCATTGACAGCTAGCCCGGTGAGGGGTGTTGGTCTGTGCACCTAGGGGGTCTAGAGGGAGCGTAAGGAACCAGGACCCTGTTTCTCGTAACCGTCAATCTAAGTTCGTGGACATCTCATTGAAACGCTTGTTAATTCTACAACACGTGTCCCTATGGGTTGTCCAAGAACTTAGACTTATGATGGTTTCGAGAAACAGGTCCCAGAGGAATGTCTGACTGACAGCTACAAACTTCTTCCAGCCAAAATATGGTATCGTTTGACGAGAGCGATGTTGAGAATATTTGTTGCGTTTGGTCTGGAAAGGAAACGCCCCAAGCAAGTCCTCCATACGATAGTGATTGTGAACTCCAGAGTGTTCGTCAAATATTCATACCCAACATTTACTGTTGTTCCTGTGATTTGACTATTAGGCCTATTTATTTAATATGAAATATTAATATTTTTTAATATGAAAATATTGTTTACTCTATAATTATAAGGTAAGTAAAGTAAATCCTCAGAATATTTGGAACCCTCAATGATATCTAAAATTTCTTTTTTAGAAGTAGACTCTTACTTATTATAAATTGTCAAAGTTTTGAAACATATCTGTAGAAACTTGAAGCAACAGGCAACTATTAGGACCCAATATTTGCCTTGATGCTGAGCTGTATATGTACAGATACACTAAATATTTTTTATTTAGCCATTCAGTCAATCAATAATTTTCATTCAATGACTGTTAATAGCTTTTACACTATATTTGAAAATCCCTTATTTTTTTAACATTCAAGAGGATGATGATTTTATGTGAAATTTGAATCGAAAATAATTTAAAATAATTTATTTTGGTTCACAATGAAAAAAAAAATCACATTATGCAGTATCTTATAAATAAGTTGTTCTTGAAATAGTCTATTAGGGGTATAACTGAAAAACTTTTACAATCTGAGTTGAACTTTTAGCTTAAACTTAATGCTAAACCTTTAACCGCTATTATACCAAACTATAACCATTATATAGGTCAATGTAACTGTTTATAGTCCATTATGCAACCCTCAATAGTAAAGCTGATTACCTGGTAGGCCTAAATCTCACACTAGATTAGCCTTTGAGTGTTGATGGTCAGCTCTAATTGACCACTGTGTGTTGACCAGTCAATCCATTGTTGATTGAATATACAACCAGTGAGATAAGATTATCCTATTATCTGTTTACACTCATTGCTAATCTGATTAGGGCTATTCATGATAGGATTAATATAACTGTCAGCTGTTATTACCAGAAGGTGGAACTTTAATTGTAATCCCAAATCTAGTCTGATATGCAGACTCTCTTTGTAATACTTTCAACAAAGTATTTATCAAGTCTGGACCATAGCCTAGTTCTTTTGATTCGACAGCGCAGCTATGTTGCAGGGCCTATGGGTTGAAATATAGCGTTCATTTCTACTTCTAGACTCTTGTATTTGTCACTGACAGTGATTTGTGCCTTTAAGAGAATAAGATGATATAATTTTGTTATATTTTGTGAAGTGTGTTGCACATTTATAAAAAAATATATATCAAGAATCATATTCTAGTTGCCTTCAGATGAAGACTCACAGTACTCAACCGAAATGTTGCAACTTTCTTTTTATATTTTTTTCAAACCACAATGATCAAAATCTTCTCTTTTAATATTTGAGTTTGTTCTTGTAATGTAACAAAATTTGTGGAAATCAATAAAATCTTGACGTAAAGAAAGAAAAAAAAAATCAAATGTGTCGAGATCAACAAATTTAGAATGACCTAGTGAATTATCAATTAATGATTGAAAAAAAATTCCATATCATTATAGTTCAGCTTTTCCATCCCATAATGGTCCTAATTTTACTAGAAAAGACATCATTTCTTATCTTGAAATAATCAGTTTTATACCTTGAGGTGAGGCTAGTGGTTTGTATGCACAGCCTTAGAACGAGTAAAATGGTGTAGAAGTAATGTGTGTTTAGTGGATGCCGTATTGCATGATGTATGTAGACATTCTTGTATAACAGTAGCGTATACCTACCTACATACTCCATCTTGGCTTTGTACGAAGCAGACGTTGCCTATTTGATGATGAATCAGGATTTTATGTCGAGGATTGTACTCAATCTAGCTCTAGATCACGCCGACCAGTGTAAGGTTAGTTGCAGAAGGTTGTAAGTTGGGTTTAGAAGCAGATGGACGATGCATCACTCAAATCCAGGGCATTGTATGTTTCCTTTGTGTTGCTGCAGATAACAATAGAGTTATGTGACATTGTAGTTTGTTGGATTTTTAACATTTGACCTGCAGGCTCAGGGTTCAAACCTCATGTGAGTCATCTAAATTATTAGAATGGATGGGGTTAATTTAATAATTGTCTATATTCACACTCTATGGATAATTTTCTAACATTCTATGTTTGAACCATATTGAAAGTGGGGAGTAACCATATTGATGGTATTTACAGTACGCTGTGTATTCTACATGAGATATATGATCAGGCTTATATTATTATTGTGTTTTTATACAGTGATACCACTTGTTATATCTCATTACATTTAAAGATTTGATTTTTGAATTTGGTTTTCAGTCAATCGAATTCAGGTTTTCTTTGTATGATGGAGGACTGAATCTAAATGCCAAATTCATAATTTATCCATTCGGTACTGATGTACTTGCGTGTGAAGGGATAAGTAATTTTATAATGAAGCTTTAATTGCTCTGATCATAAGAATGTTGAAAAGGATTTACATGCAAATGGATATTTCATAATCAAGGTGCTATATTTTGCTTTCAATATAATTGTTGTTAGTTTCTATTTTCAATATACGGGGACAAGATATTTTGGTTTCTATACAAGACACTATTCACTGTAAAGAGATCAAAGCGGTTACCAGTATTTTCCTTTGGAACAAGATGGTGCTCTTTACAGGTCATGTTCTTGTATCCTATCCATGACCAATACATACTCGTTGCTCAGAAAATAGGTGACAAAGATTTTTGGTAAAGTATAAAACATTAATTAGGATACAAAACAAGCAATGAACAGAGAACAGTTTGAAGGCAGTAGTAAAACAAATGCATGTACATGCAGGGTACAACCTGACAGCATGACAAGCTGATAGAAGTAGTTCATTCTACGGAACTGTTACAATTAAAGAGTGCAGGAAAAACACTTCCTCGTGTCACGAATTGCACTTTAGCGAGAAGCATCCTCTTACCCCCTCTATTGTTGACGTTGAATTTAAATCACGTACACACAAGCATGCTTTCCTCTGAGGCAAGGGGGCTGTCAAACCACTAAAAGTGAATTATCCTTACCAAAATAAAGAGCACAAAAAGCTCCGAGGTGCGGCAATTGAATTCAGAGTGAGTAACTTTGGAAATATTTGACAGCCGGGTCTTGCGCCTTTTCTCTTTCTCCGTCTTCTGAAATTTGGGGCTAAAAGCGAGGAGTAAGCCTTGGCCTTGTTTTGATAGTCTGTGATAGAGCACACAGTAATAACATCAGGGGGGCTGAGGAATGAGAAGTAGGAACGTGTCTCACATGCGTTTTCCCATGGTTTGGAAAATCTAGATGTGTCCATTGTGGGTTGAAGACCTTTTTGTGATGCCAGAAATATTTAGGTGAGTGGGATGGTTTAGGGTGTAGGTTGTCTTGGAGAAGGGGGGGGGGGGTGGGTATTAGTAAGATTCAAGTTCAACGTAAACATGGGAATTTCCAGATTTTTACAGAAGTGTAAACAAAAATAATCACTTGGGAAGGGGACTGCTTGAAGTTTCTCCTCAAGCAACATTAATGCAATAATATTACTTTTTACAATGAGTTTTGTTTTTTTAAAAACTTTATGAGAGCTTTATCAAGAATTGAGTTGGTCAATCGCCATTAGCCGCTACCTATTCTTCTGCTCATTTACAGATAATATTTCTTATTTTAAGAATGGTCTTTAATGGAGAAGGATTGAGGATACTTAATTATAAATGCTTAACCAGAAAGGAGGAAGCTGTTGCTATTTCCAATTAAATTCCTTTTATGTCATCTCATCTAGGAGTTATGAGCGCTTGATTATATGTAGAAGGGGGCGTAAATACTGGGGGAGGAAGAGTAGGACTGTAATTCAAGTTTAATAGGAATATAAAAGTTGTCATGTCACTGCAAAACCTTCTGTGTATCCATTTTCCATAATTTCACAGTGGGGGCAGAGGAATATTCAAGGGGAGGGGGCGGAGGATCAAATTCTCATATCTATAGGCTCCTGTCTGTTGGATCGTGGATGGGCGACAGCTGGATTATTTGACTTTATTTCTGTATTATTTCGAAACTCTTCTTTTCAATGTATATCCATTTGCCATTTTTTTTTTTTTTTTTGCATTGGCAGAGGAATATTCAAGGAGATGGGGTGGGATCCATTAATATTGAAATTCTCATGACATTTCCAAATACATTCCTTTTATTTTCCACTTCACTCTCCTACCCGTGGTTGTTTTTCTCTTGCTTCTACTGCCGTAAACTGTGACATATGTACACATTTTATGTGTATTCCCAATTGAGATTTGTAATGTGAGCAACCAGTCAAATGAACATTTCCATTTCATGACCTTTCCCTAGCTCTGAGCCTGTCTTCAATTTCAAGACATGATCAACAAGAAAAAAATTAAAATACATGTACCAGTATTGGTGAGATAGATACTTATAGATTTATAGACTGTCATTATAAGTGAATATATGCTGTAAATGTCATGATCACTTGTATATTGGAACATTTAAGAATTATTACATAAAATATTTTTATTCATTTTCTCAATGACTTATTAGTATTAATCCTGCCATTTAAACTTGCTTTGATAAATATGTCTTCAAACTATGGGGGAAAACATCAAGATGAGCCCATTTTCTGGTCTTGGATAATAGGTGATTGCTTAGGCATGTTAACTTACATTATAAATTCCTGCGTGAGTGAAGTGAGTATATTTCACTTCATTCACATAAATATTCATGTGAAATACAACTAAAAGCTACAAGATTGAGTATGTTTGCAAGTGCACTCCTTAAACTTGAAATTGCTAGTGCATGGAAGAATTTGAAATTGGTTTGTTTTTCAGCGTTTCACAACTAGGGTCAATTTGCAGTTAATCTGGACCAGTTTGTTCCCAACAGTTGGTTTTGTATTTGTTATTCCTGCACTTTGGATTGTTTTATAAGATTAAGGGTGACAAGAAAGTGGTTGATTTGATAAGAAAGATGGAGGGGGAGGCAGGAACCATGTAACATTTTTAAAAGTAGAGAGACTGAGCCGAAGGGGGGGGGGAGGCTAAAAATTACAAATCTATGGCCACTTTCGCGTTTTTGTACAGGTTTGCTGAAAAAAAATTGAGGAATGTATCCCAAAGTCCCCCACCGCCCCCTTTTGCGTCGCGGCCCCTGGGAGGGGTGGTCCATGTGAAGTCAGAATGTAACAGAGATACCAACATTAATATAGAGGGAGGCAGACAAGGCGTGGGAGTGGTCTAGTTATCAAGGATAATGAACTCTAAAAATATGATATGACTATAAACATTGAACATGAAATAAAGACAAATATTCAGGAAGCAGATAAAAGGTATGTTCACACAGCATCTCAAATCTGAAGTTTTATAATGGTGTCAAACCTGGATGGTGTCCTTAAATTAATTTATGGTTTAGCCTGTGGGGATACACATGTCGTTCACTTTCATCAAAAGTTTATACTACTTACGATCTTAAAGTTCAAGAACTAACTTTGAGCTGTGGATCATGGCTTCTTGCTGATTGTGAATATAAAAAACTCACACTACGGATACTTAGTTTCCCCTGGAATAATCACAAGTGCAACCTCCTTGGGTTGTCATTTCAAACTGTGAGGTTTTGTTAGCTTTAATTTTTGTACTACAACTGTTCTGTGTGAACGTAGCTACAGTGAGGCTGAGACATATAATGTAGTGGGAGCGTAGGTTGAGGAAGAGGCTGGAAGCACTGTAATGTATTAGGAGTGTTCGTTGATCCTGATGGCTAGTGAACTTGGCTTGGCCTTGGTAGGGTAGTAATGTGAGGAGAGGCGGTAATGAGGCCAGTCTCAAGGTCACTACTCTCTTATCCCGTGGGAAAATACACCAAGAAACCCTCAAGGAATCTAGTCTGGAAGAAAGATGGAAAGAGAAGGAGAGAACAAGAGAGTAAAGATAGTAAGATTGAAGGGAGGGGAGAGAAACCATGAGGGAAAGAGAGAGACAAACATAGGAGATTGAGAGAAATACACCCCTCCCAAATAAAAAAATTAAATAAAAAAATGTGGGAAAGAGATGGACATGAAAAGATGAGGAGAGAGATTGAGAAAGAGAGGAGGGGAAAATTAAACATTTAAAAAAAGTGAGAGGGATAGTCAAATAGTTTTGGTACTTCAATAGATCAAGGATCAAGGTGTGTTTGAAGCTCCTTGAATCTATAGACCATAGGTAGTGATCATAGGCAGAAGATTAACAGATAGAAGGGATGGGGGGGGGGGGTTGGGCTGAGAAAATAAATGGTACAGGAGATATCTGATATTGTCAAAAGAGCTAAATATTGATTGAAAATAATGTGATAGAGATAATAAAGGGGAATGACATCAGGTAGTGTAGGGCCTTTAATACACAGCTGGATTTTGAAACTGAAAGTTACAAAAATTGACAGCTCAAGTTTAAAAGTTACAGTTGAAATCAAACAAAAATGAAATAGGGTAGATATCAAACACTTTTTCTTGAGATGTTGCTACATGAAAATAATGCCGACGTATGTCGTGCTGCTTGCATGCAGAAGGGCACCCTTGTGCTTGACTCTTTGGAGCGTACGCCTCATATACGCCCTTCTTCCATCCACAGTACACTATAAATCTTCTTTATCATCATATTTCTTCTCAACTAGAATTATAAAAAGTAATAGGGTGTCTTCAGTAGGTGTTTGACGCCATGATGATGTTATTTAGATAACAAGGCAGTTAAGAATTGATGTGGGAGGAGTTACAGACCTGTTTTTCTTTCTCCATTGTGTCTAGTGTTGATAGTTTGATTGATCTTCATACAGGGGGAAGAAAGGGGGCTGAAATGGTCTTGTTTTTTAAAGGTCTGCACATCACTGTTCACACACTTGTTATCCGAACTTGACTTCTGTATCCGTTGCTAGGCAACAGGCATCAATGGTGATTTGATTGTAATAACACAGCAGCGACGACGACATTCAATGCTTTCAAAATAGATTGACAGGAAGCGTTTGAGAAGAGAAATTGTATGCGACGTTTGTCGGTATTGTTCCTGGGATTCTCTTTTGAGAATTCATCGTTAGAATTTGATGAAAGGATTTCAACGTCTGATTTGTATAGTGCAGTTTGTTATTATAAGCTATTTTAAGATTCCATTGACTGCAATACAAAAGGAAATGGAAGTTACATTATGTATGTATCTGTCTAATTCATGCATTGTATATTTACCCCAATTTGTTTGTTTCAATGAGGATGAAAAATGTTAAAATAGAGCAAAAAACTGTGTCGTTTTTAAAAATTATAGACAAGACTCTCAATCATGAATTTTTCCCCCCACAGTTGAAAGTTTAATGTAACACCATGTAGTAAGCCTTAGAGAAAATAATCAGTCACCTTGGAAACCTATAGAGAACATTTTTTTTTCATGTTCATTTGTTGTTTGTGGAGTCCTTATTTTATATAAGCCTACAATATTATATTTTTATAGGCGTACAATATAGTCCAGGTCCTGCTTTGTTCCTAATATCTTCACAATCACATGATGTTTGTAGTTGATAGGAACCATGGTAGCGGCATGCATTCATAATACTCAGAGGAGATCAATTCAACGCATGCTAGAATGTATGCTACGTGACCATCCGCCCCCAACCAGACAAAAACATAATTCATGTTTCAAATTTATTTCAAAATGGAAAAATGAGAACCTGTGGCCGTGCTTTTGTTTTCAAATTTCTTGACAGATTTGAGCAGCTGTTTTCAATTAATTTCTAGAGCTTACCCCTCCCTGCCTACACGTCTATTCAAAAGATTGAGATATGGCTCTTTCTGGGCCACCCTTCATCAGCTTGAGTTTTCAAATAATCCGACTATTTCTGATCCGGAAAACTCCCTTAACCAGAACCAGCTTGAGATTATGTAAGGGGGTTCAATTATTTTGAGGGGTTTCTCCAAGCATGATTGCAATCCCAAGTTAACTTTGGATAGGAGACACACTTTTGCTAATTTATTCATGAAGTCAGACATTGATGCAAAATTCTAGGCTGTTAGTGTTTGAAACTCAGCATTCAAATTGTGCATGTTCTGCAAGCAGTAGTCTGAGCTGATTCCATGCTTGTTCAATTTGGCCTAATGGGTTGGGGATTCAAGAATATAAAGCTTTTTTTCAGGACGAGGAGGATGGCTGATGGACTATAATCTCAAGAGAGAGCAAACTGAGGCTGATGTTGAACCACCGATATAGTTCCCAACAACTTGGTTACCAAGATACTGCTGAAGATCTTTGCAATAGGATGCAAGAGCCAGCTCAGGATTGATTGGAGTAGAATGTTGCACTTTGTTTGTTGCGTGAGATCTTCCAGATGGATTAGACCTTGCTGATGTTGCAGACAAACCAGCAAGGTGGACAAATCTAGAGCAGCTTATTGCTGTAAAAAAAAGATGCAGTGACGGTGACTCATTATTGAGTGAAACATCATTACATATCAATGAAGTTTTCTCTCATCATTTCCCTCTCTTTTTACTTGTATTTCTCCCCAAGTAAGCCAGGGGTAAATGAGTAAAAAGCATGTTTAATGGAAGCCTGTTGAATAGGCAATTGATGAAATCTCACACTAATAGAATCTGATTTCAATGCACTAGACAACCCATGTATTCTCTCTTTTGTCAGTCATTGATTTATTGAAGCTTTTTTTTTGGTGAGGGATGTATTTCTTGTGATTCTCATCTTATGTTAAAGGTAATCTAGAGTAGTAGTCATGATGACATAAATCAAAACATTCTTGTTCATACCAGAATCTCAAGCATAGGAAATAAATACTACACACCAAAGGAATTTACAGAAAATTGCGTATTTGCTGAGAAAAGAGCAAAATTACAATGTAGCATAATTTCTGTATCTGGACGGCCCGTCCAAGCACATACGTGATTAACACGGCCACGTTGAAAAGTTTACGGGTATATCATGTGCACGCGATTCGCACCGGATCTGTGTGTGTATGTTGTGCCGTGACTTGTGGCGATATAGCAGTCTACTCCAAGTCTCAATTTGACGGACTGTTTCGATATTTTTTCAATATTTCTTCTGAAATCATTATCGAAATGTGAATATAATCTTGTGTAGGCATATGTATATGTTAATGGAACAATGTGAGGACATATCTTAGAGATTTGTCTCAAATTGTTTTGGCTGTAAGAACTCAAGCTTGGCTTTAAGCTGTAATTTACTTTGATTTAACATACAATTTAACATATTTAGTAAAGCCTATTGGTGTTATCCTTATATTCCCTATACACCATTGACACATTAAAACTTTTTGGGGCCTATTGCGTGTGTATTTATGTTCACCTCTAATTTTTATCATGTTTTTTTTTTTTTTTATATCAGTTTTAAAAGTGTATTGGGGTAATCCTGACAACATACTCCACCTTAAAGGGGAAGTTCACCCTGGAATTTTATTGGTCTTAAAAAATGAAGAAAAATAAAATAAAAATATGAGTGAAGGTTTGGAGAAAATCGACCAAAAAATTATGAAGTTATGAATATTCAAAGTTTTGATTCTGTGACGTCACATGCGAGCAGATCTCCTATGTGTTACATGTATGTAGTGTAAATTCCATAAAATGTCATTTTTTTCAAAAGAAATTAATTATGTCACCTATGCGGGCGATATATCATCAAACATACATGTATGTTCATATACATGACTAAATCAAATTGACCCATTCCTTTATCAAGAACCATGACAAAAAGACAAATTTATGGAATTTACATACACAACCAATGGGAGAGCTGCTCGCACGTGACGTCACACAATCAAAACTTTAAATGTTCATAACTTCGCTATTTTTTGGTCGATTTTCTTCAAACTTTCACTAATATTTTTTTATTATTTTTCTTCCTTTTTTAAGACTAATAAAATTCCAGGGTGAACTTCCCCTTTAAAGGGGAAGTTCACCCTGGAATTTTATTGGTGTTAAAAAGTGCAGAAAAACAAAAGAAAAATATGAGTGAAGGTTTGAATAAAATTGACCCCAAAATAAGAAGTTATGAATATTTAAACTTTTGATTCTGTGACGTCACGTGCGAGCTGCTCTCCTATGTGTTATGTAATGTAAATTCCATAAAATGTCATTTTTTTTCAGAAGAATATTAATCATATCACCTGTGCAGTCAAAATATCATCAAAACTATGTTCATATACACGCCTCTAACAAATTGACCCATTCCTTTATCAAGAACCATGAAAAAAGACGATTTTATGGAATTTACATACACAGTACATGGGAGAGCTGCTCGTACGTGACGTCAAAGAATCAAAACTTTAAATATTCATAACTTTGCTATTTTTAGGTGGATTTTCTTTAAACTTTCACTCATATTTTTCTTTTATTTTTCTTTATTTTTTAAAACCAATAAAATTCCAGAGTGAACTTCCCCTTTAACAGCATCACTCGTCTGTGTCCCCTCTCTCTCTCTTTCCATCTTCTTGTATGTCTGTCTGTCTCTCTCTCTCCCTCTCCCTCTCTCTTTTTCTCTCTCTCTCTCACTATCTCTGTCTGTCTTTCTATCCCTCTCTCTGTCTCTCACTCTTTCTCCATCTCTATCTTTTATATATGCTCATTTTTCCAACCTTTGTCTTTTTTTTCTTTTATCACTCTCTCCACAAGGCGGTTGCAATCTGATAATCTGAAAGTAAACAGTGTGTCTGGCCTCTGTTTTGTTTTCTCTTTCTTTGTCCGGTCTCTATTCTTTACCAATCTCTATTGTATACCTAGCGATAGGGTAATAACAACCACTAGCAATGCTTGAATTACGCACTTCAGATTCTGAATCGTTCGCATTACATGGCAGATATTTACATCGTGTGTGTGTGAAGATGTGTGAGATAGATAGATGCCTGGTTTGAAATATCATTCATTCAGCATTTGTCATTGTTGTGTCAATGAAGAAAAAACTAAACCTAACAGATACCTCTATCATATTTACCAAAACATCTATGCTAGCTTTGAGTTTAAAGGCTGAGACATAAAACTATACATGTAAAGGTAATCATGATTGCCAGATCTCCTTCCACCAAATGTACAAGTTTATATGAAACCCATAGGCATAAAGCAGTTAATGTGCTGCAGAACAGCCTCATAATTTAGATTTGCCTAACATAGCATCATCAATGATATAAGCCTACACATATAGTGTAATGAAAATAAGGGGGTTGTTCTGCCTTGTGAAACCCTAATGCATAATGTGGCTAATGTGTAGTAGTTTGCTTTGCAAGAACCAGCTGGTGATTTATATTTGCCTGACCTAGCATCAGCAATGATGTATGGACTAGTACTCACTGGTAGACGGTAAGGAATGTATTTTTCTGCCTTTATTTCCAGAGACCAGGGCATTTGGATCAATAATTTAGCATCTGGGTTGACGATAAAACCGGTGTATGACTTTAATGGAAATACAGTCGCAAGAAATCAGCAACAGAAATAGGCCAACATAAGAGAGCGCCCATCAATTGCGGTTACATTAATAGGAAAACCCGTTATATATCACTGGAAAGAGATTAATAATTTACGATCAAAGCTGAGCGTGCTTTGCACGCCTACTACATACCAGTTATACTACATGAGACAGGTTATTATTTCATTGACAACATGAATTGTGGGTTGTGGCTTGGGGTTAAAGGTCATCGTTGTCTGAAAGCATTATATGGAAGGGGGGTGTTTACTTTGGAGTCTCAGCCCTCTGGAGGGGAGAATGTTTGTTCCACATTTCGGTTGCGGCTCACCTTAGCATATAAAGTAGTCTTACAAACTGGGAGGTTTTTTTTTTTTAACTTGAAAATTAAAAATAAAGGGGGGGGGGGGTCTAATGAAACTTGGCCTACACTTGTTGAGCATCCCTTGCTTTGCTTCATTGCATTTACTTGTTGGTGTTTTTGTAACGCTTAGCCCTAAATGTTTTCTTAGAGTTAGTGATCTCATATATAATTATTATCTTCATAGTATTTTGTATGATATAATAGTGTCTGTGACTAGCCCATGAAATATTTATTCTGAATGAATTTTTTTCAGAAAGAAATTTAAGGCCTTAAGTGCGTTTACTTCTATTAGAAATATAGTAAAATTACATACCTCATGTAGGTTTACATGTAGGCCTATGCCCAGCTGTACACCCTAAAATGTCTGTTTAGAGTTTTGTGTGGTCACACTAATATTGACAGTCATTCCTTGTAGGATGAGCTCATAGAATTGGAATGGAATATTATAAGTATCTTTCACCGCAGCCCGAGGTAGGGTCTCTTGGCGTAGACTAATCCCATGAGCAACTGATTGAGCAGTGCATACATGAATGAGCTCTAGTATGTGTACAGTGTGTCTGGTACATAGCATTGTCTACCTACCTACCTAGCTAGCCACCAGGTAGAACATCACCAACCCAGCTAGCTAGTCAGCCTTCATCAACCATCAGACTGGTAAACGCAGACTGGTGAATGTTCTATGTTCAGAAACCATCTATTGTCATCATGCATGATAGAGCAAACCACTAGTCAGACGTATAACTCATGCAAGCATAGGCTGATATCTCACTCTGTCTAGCTTTATCACAGTTGATCATTATTGTGTATGTACATGGACTGTTACAATCACCTATGAGGAAGTGCCGTTCAATATTTTTTGGGGTTGATCTGTGACGGACGCAGCGAGCCAGTCAGCCAGCGAGCTTTCACGTGGGCACCTTGCATGCAGCAGCACATAGTCTGGGTAAGCGTTGCATTCTTTGTGCGTTAAATCGAGTACATGAGCAAACGCTGCCACCAAAGCGCATGGTTTTTTACTGTCGCTTTATTCAAATTTCAACCATTAACCTGTCTGCGTCGTCATCAGCCAGCCCACGTTCACAAATATGAGAATCAGCGGACGACTTTAAAACCAACGAAGCTTCTTTTTTGAAGGATTTGATTATTATTTGCGTGATTCGCTTTCCGAGGATTGTCAATACAGACTCTACATAGAGGAGAACTAAAGGAGAGAGAGACTACCTCGGCCCCATGCAGGTAATGATAAAAAAAGTCATAAAGTGTTATAAAGTGTGAGGGTTCTTTAAGGTGTATTTGTATGTCTACAGTGTGCGTGTTTGTCTTTGACTTATCCATGGGAGGAATAGGTCAAAAGGGGAGTTTGGTTAAAACTCAGCTCATGAGCCATTCCTTCTTGGAAATGAAAATGTATTATAAGAATATTTTCCCTCGCTTCCGTGGCTTAATATACATAATGAAGGAGATCTTCAAGGAGATATTTGTACTTGGTACTTGGTAGTTAATGATCCAAAATACTCCTGCTGGAATTTTGTCTGGAGGAAATAGGCCTATCATTACAGTACTTTATTCTTTGATAAATACCTGAGCCAGATGTGAATATCATGGGCCGCACAATGTTGTACGCATGAGATATGCAATATCAGTTTCATTTTCATTATCACCTTTGATTGGAAAACTGTCCAATATAAATGATTATATTGGATGGTACATTGCATACCTTATGGGATTCTCTTTTGAAGCTATATACAATGTATTTATATCTCACACAAATATCCTTACTTTGGCATTTCATTCGTGAATATATTGTGTAGAGACCACTTGATGAACACATTTCATGTTATATGAAAATCATCATTTAAGAAATGATGACACACCTCTTTCTACGTAAAAGTTCTATTGATTAATTTGCATACCAATTTAATCAATTAACCCTTCATACCAAGGATTAGATAAAAGAGCACGACAGCATCCCAAATGCGAGATTAAATAGGAAAACCATGACTGTGAAGGTTTCATCTAGCCATCAAGGTGAAAGGAAATTAACATGGACTCTACTCAAATTAATTAACAGAGACGAATTCCAAATTAACCCATTGCATACATGGAGCAGGTGGTTCCTATACAAAGCATATGGGTTAAAGTTTTCAGTAGTCAATTGGTTACCAGTAAATATTTGCAACATAATAAACTTGAATATAGCAGGTCCAAACCTTGTATCTAATTTGCGCTCATATCATCAACAATTTACTATTTGTGAGAGCATAATACACAAAGGATATATTTGGCTGACTGCTCCCAAAAAATAATTCAAGACAAAAGACATAAACTGCATGCTACAACCACTATTTAACATTAATTCAGAAAATAATAAAAAACCTACAAAGGAACAAATATGAGTGGTAAACATTCTAATCAGAATTTATTTGGTCATCTTTCTTCTGTAATTTAGGTCACAATATGAAATAAAGATTGGTGACTGGCTTATCATTTAATGAAATTAATCACATTTTCGTACATAGTTTGTTGAAGCAAATAAATGTAATATAATCTTCACCCTAGCATTTCTTTATCCTATCTAAGTACTTCCTTATTCAATAAATTGTAAAAGAATAACAAGTTATTTCAGTCAACATGTTGATTTTGATCGAGTAGTTTCCTTCAAGTGTTTGCGGCTGGTTTTCATACTCAATTATTTCAGAAGACTTTTATTTGTCTCGGCAACAGCCATTTGAAATGTTATTCTCCTACAATTCAAATCATCATCCTGTTATAAATCGTTATTGCTGGCATGATGCTTTTCCTATATTAATAATTATTCATATTCATAACATTGAAGCTAATTGTTAATTGAAACAACTATTCTGATTTGTTGAGAGTGAGACTTTTATGAAAAAGTGCATACTTTACTTTGAATAAACTCCCAGTTGAAAAACCTAAAATATCATGTACTTGTGCATATTAGCCCTATGCAAAGCAAGATATCATATTATATAAATAGTGCATGCTTTACCATGCAACATGCTAGATTATGTGCAGGACAAATACTAAATTATCCCAAGGGCACATACAGATGTGCACGAGGGATATTTAGTATTTGGAGTTCACATAGTCAATAATGTTACATCAATAGAGCATGCACTATTTATTATAATAAATAGACCCCTAGATCTTTGACCTTGCCTATTCTGGTTTTATCTTTGCCAATGTTTACCAAACTTTTGGTGCTAATTAAGCTATTGTGACGTATATTGTTGCTCCGCGTATCTATTGTTGTGCGCACCATTTTGCTGTTATTAGGCTCTAGCGCAACAAGGCAATCGATTTCACAATTCTTTTTAACAGAGGATTTAAACCGTGCAACATAACAAAAAACCGTTCAACATAACAGACAACCGTTCAACATAACAAACAATTGTTCGACATACCAGAATGTTGCACAACGCGTGACACCCTTTCAACCAATCACAGCTCGTAAAATACGACCATAATTTACTATAACAAATTATGAGTGGTACTAGGGAAAATCAGACATCATTTTCTCAGGTTAATTTCAGATGAACTATTATCCAGAGAGATTTTATTATTTTCCAATCCCCCCCCCCTCTTTCCTTCCAGATTTGCACCGTTTCTCCAAACTCTTCACAATCATTTTCCAATATGACTACCAACTTCCCTCCCCCCCTCCTCCTCCCCCCCCCCCCCCCCCCCCCCCCCCCGAAGAGAAGGGAAAAGAACCTATAAAAAGAACCAATGAGAAGTCAAGCTCAATCTGTCCCAATTCCACTGATCAACTTAACCCTTCAATTACTAACGAAATCAGCCTTGCAGACTAAGTATGTTATGATAAGTCTTGTGGGAGTATAAGGCTTAATATCATGTTCCCCAATGACTGATAGACAAGCTCTGATGCATACATGCGGGACCTGAACATTCATATTTACAATGCAGATTAGCCAGACAACGCTAACCAATTTCAAAAGCAGATCTTTTTTTTCTTTCTTTCCGTGTTGTGAGAAGCTTTGTGCTTGATTGAACATTAGCTAACCCCTCGGAAATAAATATCCATATTTTGGAAGGGACTTTTTTTTATTGGATTACAAAAAAAGGAGCATTGTTGGATGTTGCAATGTGAATCTAAATGCACGTGGGAAGGAGTGGAAAGGGAGTGGTATTGAAATGATTCAGGTATTTTACTCATTGTCATCTATTGGTAAATTAAATTTGTTGGAGTATTATTTCTATGGGAATATGTTTTGCATGAGTTTGCATCAATTGTCATAAAGTATTCTGAATCATATGTTGATCTGACACGATTCTTTTACATTTCAAGGCAAAGATATAGTTTTAAATTGGTAAAAACTAAGATTCAATGATATAAATTCGTTTGGTACCTTGTGAAACAATCCAACTATAAAAGGAGCAATCTTACCATTACACCAATTTTTATGTAGAATCTTTGTGAAAATTAGAATTTGACTGTTGGAGCAGATTTGTTTCAGACATGTTTCTGAAAAACGGACCGCAACGTTATCTTGTAAGTGGTTCTGTCTAGCTCCAGTATAATTAGTTTATGGGTGATATCATGGTGGTTTGTAAGACATTTTCTTTGGTTTCATATTCTTAATCCCATCAATCTTTTGGGGCATTTGCTTCCCTTAATTATTGTGATGTAGCATTGCCTTAGGAAACAGTTGTTGCGGTCTTTTGAGTCAGAAGGATTTGTCTGTTGGTTGTCTTCATTTCTTGGTCGGGAAGTGGTCGCTAAGAATCAAAGATGGAAAAAAAAGGGGTGCTCTACATAGCTTAAAGATGCTTGAGAATTCTGCAATGGGAGGTAGCATATTTGTGAGAATGTAGTCCAAAATGTGGAGACATTTAAAGAGATCAAAGATTATTTCAAAGAGATGGATACCAGGAATACAAGAGGAGGAGCAACATATTCAAGAATTCAGATATTAAGGTGATTACGGAGTGGAAAGCAGTGAGTCTGAAGAAAGATCTAGTTATAGAGAAAGGGAAGATCAAGGGTAGAAATAAGAAAAATTAAAGAAGAAAAGGGGATTGAGGGGGGAAATAGGTAACGAGCGGCAGGTGTAGTGTATTGTGAAGAGACATGAAACATGAAATCTTCAAAATGGGGAACAAGTGCCTTATTACATTCCCTGAAGCTGGCTCACAAACATACAAAGCAGTCCTTTCATCAGATATCATGGGATGGAGCCAAAAACAGAGTGATATGAGAGTGGAAGAAGAGATGCTGTACAACATGAAGAAGCAATGAAGTATGACCAGCCTAGATGGGTCTGTAAAGCCCCTAGAACCACTCTCCCCCAACACCACTCACCCCTATCCCACATGTTCACATACCCAAGGTCACTCAGGCTGCTAATTAAGCGTCTAGACCAAACGTGACCCCACAGAGGTCACCCCCTTCAGTAGCCAGCTGAGCAGAACAAATATACAACCAGGGAATGGTAGAGAGTTCCTTTCTTATGATGAAGTTAACCCACATGTTGCAGGTGAATGGCCTGAGGGAGGTTATGAGATATGATACCAATCTGTTAGGGAACTTTTGGTGTTTGTAGATCTTTCTAAATTTAGTATGGCCTATAAAAGCAAATGATTGCCATATTTAGGACACCAAGATATATATCCTTGTTTGTGTTTCATGTGAAACTTGAAGTTGCTAATTAATTTACAATGCCAAATTTCAAACTCCAGAAAAAAAAAATCATCTTTATTCTTCTTAAACTTTAGGTTTTATAATTTGTAACTATTATAAATACTTACCTGCCTACTCTTATTTCAGTGTTTTTGTTTCGTTTCCTTCTCAAGTGGAGTGACAGAGATACTTGTACTGGCAGAAGTCAAAAGAATTAGATACTAATATTTCATGAACTTCAGATTAGCAGCAGTATTTTCTGCCTAGTAGAAGTTAATGCTCTACTTGCTGTATGAAATAGGTGTGTCTCTGTGAAAATCAGTAAGAACTTGTTGGTCCAAATTTCATTTTGCCACATTTTTCCAGAATTCATAATAGTTGTATCATATGTAGGCCTATAGGCTTTGTGCCTGAAGGTGACCAGTTTCATCTCAAACCGCTCTACGATATACATGTAACCCTGGTCAGTGGATGGAGAGACTCTCAATCAATTTCAAGTGATCACTTTTGCATCATGGCAGCTAATAATGCTCATTCATTGCATTGCTACCTGTTACCCATGCACACCTGGGTAGGTAGAATCAATGTAGAAAATTGCCTTTCTTCCAGGGCTAAGTGTGGTCAAATTCGGGGATCATGGAGATCAAATCCAAGACCTGTGCATCCCCAGTCAAATGAAAGGACCATTCATCCACAACATTTCTACAATGTTCTGCTCTCCAGATTAGGTCACGATGAATAACTGTTTGATCTACATTTCATAATTGAATACAATTGGAAAATACTACAAATGATTTTGACTGTTCTCCTGGACTTCAATGACTTATCAGACTGGCCAATAAGTGTCATCACCTTTTGTAGGTTAATCAACCTCTTCCTCTCATATGCACCTCTACGTACAAAATCAAACTTTTTAAGTCAACTCGGTTAGCAGAAGTTAGTTCTACTAATGGCCAGCTAACAGGCATTTCCTCTTTGCGTTTGCCGTCGAGACGAGGTATGACATTGGGGGCGACATTACCCCAGAAATGTGAATTTCCTCTCCCGTTGGCTCAGCTATTGCCATGTTTATGAAGATTCTTTAATCACAGTATAAACATTGGTGATTATCGCATTAGATGCGCTCATGAATCGTACTGGTAAATTGGGCTATGGTTAACCCTGTTTTCTCTGAACTTGTGCTACCCAGCGTGACCCTAAGTTAAAGGGGATCTATCGCCTTGAAAACTATGATGAAGTAATCCACAAATATTTGAATTGTTAAGGGTTTAGGTGTATGAAAGAAACAAATTTTAAAATGATTGTTTTTCTCTTAAGATTTCAGAATTGAAGGATAATTGATCTCTGAAGCTACTCCTTGAAGACGACAAATGCCAGACAACGTCATAACGCTTTTTGTTAATTGCTTCTTTGTTTGTATAAATAAGTTCATTGAGTGAAAACCTGGAATATTGCAAGTTTGTAAGCTAATTAATCGAGATATTTGTTTCCCTCCAAACAACACAAAATGGAGTCAATTCTAACTTTTTTAAATACAGGATGTGAAAGCATGAAGGTATCCGAATAGGCCTATATATTTTCTGTTTAAAATCCAGCCTTTGAGATGTTTTAGTTTCGGTCATAACCAAAACCAAGTCCATGTTGCATTAACAAGAATCCACCCTTAATTGTTAACTACTACGAGTACAAATTGATTTCTCAGAATATGTAAACAGTTGAGTTATGCAAAAGGAAAGATGAGTTATTTTTAGTGTATTAGGATTACAATAAAAATTGGTATTATTGTGTTTTTTTTGGTGTGTCAAAAATGAATTGGGTAATACAAATTTAAATCTTTGTAACTCATGGGTGTCAAAATTGTAACATAAAAGTTAAATTAACAACACTCGATTATGCAGAAACAGCTGCATGTGACCCCATTGCTGATTTTAATCACAGAACCGTTATGTGAAAAAGCAGGGGCTGACTATATTTAGACCTGATAGTACACCAGTCTTCTCAATGGTGATAACTTCCTAATTTATTGCTGCTTTGATCTGAAGATAGAGGCCTATAAAATCATTATTCATTTTCTAGTCAACATTTGGCTTCCTAAACTGCATCAGAGCTAACATTGATTTTTAAAGACTCCCTGAATTACTGCTCACTGCAAGTTCTCAATTTAGCTTTAAGTCAGGCGGCCGGCAAATTGAGCATCGATGACGAATTTTCACTTTCACTTTGCAGTCGTTTACTCGCCTACCTTTGCTGAGGTATATTGGGATACGAGCTGCGTCTGTATTTATCAAGAGGTTTTTGGTCTCTCTTGTTTTGTCTATGGCGAAACCAAAGACTGTGAGAACCATACTGGTGTAATACTGTAGGCTGTTGACAGTCTGTAGACGGGTTATTGCAACGTGAGACAAGATTGCCAATTTGAAGAGTGCAGGAGATTGTAAGGGTGAGGAGGTCAGATGATCGGAGAAGCAAGAAAATTGGTAGTGAGTGATGTTGTTCCAGAAATGAGTTTAAGATTGGGAGTGGGGAGTTTTGGGGTAACCTACCTCCTCGAGCAATTGGGAAAATTATGTTGGTTTGAAGATGATTGCCTTTTCACTGAACGTAAGAAAAGTAGCTTTTAACGGTAATCAAATGGCTAAATCAGTCAGGATTACTCTTCAGTATTACTGAATTCTGAAATTATAATGAATTCATTGTAAAGAAGGAAATGAAATATTTCAAAATATTTCTTTCTCACAATATATTTGACTACCAAAACAATGATTTATTTCAAATATAAGAGCTGATCTTGAATTATCGGAATGAACTAATGAATTTATTCGGCAGAAATGTGTTGAATTCATGAGAAAGATGCTTATGAATTTGGCTGCATCAATTATACGGATTATATGTTTGCACGTCTGTGGTATACCTTAATTAAACAACTATGAAGAAAAGCTATATGATTAATGATGACTTATAGCATGGTATAGGAGAATAGCGGTCAGTGCCAGTCTTAGATTTCAACCGTTCACTAGAATAAAAAAGGAAGCAATGAAAAATGTGTTTAGATATGGAAAATAAAAATTTTGGGGATTATTTAGCAATAACCATGACCTTTTATGTGCCATCCCTGTATTTAGTTTTGTATATTCTTTGAGAGATGTTTTTTTTTCCCCTGCTGCATGATAAAAGTTATTGCATTTAATGATATAGAATTGAACGTAGCTCTCAAGGAAATATTTGAAATAGGTCAAAAAAATTACAGAAAAAACAAACCTAAGGTATCATATGCCATGTGACCTTCTTTTGTTTCTTCCTCTTTAAGAAGAAATACATTTCATGAACTTACATATTAAGAACTCTACAAGGAAATACTGAATTTAAAAGACTGTTCATGTAATGTTACAGTCACATAATTGCATTATGGCATTCACCTGCTGAAAAGATTTCAGGATTGGAAAATGAAGAATATTTCTTATAAGTTGCTGGTCCCCTCATAAAAGTGATGTTGTCAGAATCAAATTATAATACTCTTTATTTTATTTTGCTCAAAGGGTTAAGAACTGTAGGTTAAAGCCCCTAATGCATCATACCACTTTATTTGCATTTTTATTAGACTGACTGAAAATGGTTTAATATTCATGGTAACTGCTTTAAATGTGAAGTGAATCTGTGAACCTATTTGGGATTATAAACATGGGAAAACCCTGTTTTGTATAGGCCTACAATCTGAAAAATCCCCTCAGTAAAGTCTTCATCTTTATTTGTTGGAGTTAGTAAGTAGTGTTTTACATCATGCTATTTCTCTAAGTTGGGTATGCCAGTTGATTTGGGCATCATTTGGGCTTGAAAGTAAAGTCAAATTGTGCAAGATATAGAAAAGTAGAAGGCAATGATGATAATATTGTCTGTCCTATTTTGCACGTGTGTATAATGATTATGAATATAATTGGAGATCCAATTTCCATGAGTCTCTGAGAATACTGCCTGTACCTGCACTGCTACAAAGCCCTATAATATTGCATATTCACTTCCTTAAACTAATAAAATATGTTATTATTCTAAAAATAAAATGAAGGATGAACCTGCCGACATGCATAAATGCTCTTCTGAGGGTTATTACATATCAGTGAACATGAATAAAAAGGAGGGACTATGTATTCAACAGCGTTTTCCCATCATACAATACATACATGTATGACTTGTTTGGTGCACTCTAAAATATAAAATAGTGGAAAGGGGTAAATTACCAAGGAGTGACGGCATTTTGGAAAAGGTTTTCCACTCATTTTACCCGTTTCACCCTTTACCCTTTTTGTCTGAACTGAAAAAGTAAAGAGACAAGTTATAATTCTATTTGAAGCCTGACCATTTCTTATCTTAGTTGAATTATAAGTGTCTTTGGAAAAAGTGGGATAATTTTTTTGAGGGTGCTATTTCCATTGCTCCCATACAAGTCCCAGATTTCCAAAGATAGATAGAAAAATCCCTCTTTGTTTTAAACAATTACCTCTGTTATTCTCAAGCTGGTTACCAACTTTGGAAGGAGAAAGTATGTTGATGAACGTTAGTCTTATAAAAATGACATTTCATGATGGGTACAAGGAAGAGACAAAGAATATTAACAGATCAACTTGGCTTATCTAAATGTTATTCTTGAACATTTGCCAGTAAATTATTGGAATTCATGGTCGTATATGAACCCTGTAAAGAATACAGGATGAGCTTTTTATTTCCTTATTGTTTTTTGTGAATATAGGCCTACATGTATGTATCGAATATAGCATGAAATGCTATAAGTGTTACAATAGGACATAGGTCTAGTATTTGTGACTTTCTAAAGCCAAAGGTGTTTGATTCTTGCTATATGTATATGGTGTGTTCACAACCTGTTTGCCTTCTATAGCCTATATTATTATTAAAATAGACGGAATGAAATCTTCTTCAGACATTTACTTCCTGAAATCTGATGGCATATTGTCGTTGTAACATTAAACATTTTAAAAGATGCAACATTTAAGATTGCCTCATTATTCCTGGACTTTTAGCAAACCCAACACAGTGTAAATAGCACCTCAATTTGCTTTCTCTCTCGAAAAAAAAACCCCACGTCATAATATGTCTGCCCACCACGATGCATAAGAGTGTGCGGTACCTTGCAAAAAGAAAATGGCATTGCCAATTTAGTTCCCTTTTCACGTTCATAGTTTTTGTTGACTCGACTATGTAGGGGTAAGGTTCCAGTACGTGCCGCTTTGTGTTCATGTTCTATACTGAATGCTTCACTAGTAGTTGTTCAGTACCCAGATACCGCACCTTCTTTCTCTTTCGTTCTTCTGTCATTCAAACTATCTCTCTCTCTCTCTGTCTAATGTTCTCGTCTTGATTTTGTTTGTGATGTCTTTTATTTTCTTCCCCTATTTGCCTCTGTCAATGTATCTCTCCTGTTTTAACCTTTTCCTTCTTTCCATAGCCTTTTCTTTTTTGTCTCCATTTCTGATTATCTCCCTTATCTCTCATGAGGTGGATTCACACCTGCCCGATCTGAAAAAGTTCCCGTAATCTCTGATCGGATATTTTTACCCCGATCACAAACTACGCGTAATTTTGCAAGTGTGAAACCAAACTACGCGTAATATTCCCGAAGATAAATTCCCGTAAATTAGTAGGTACTTCGTCAAAACTACGCGTAGTTTCGCCAAGGTCGTGGGAACTTTTGTAGTGTGAACATAAATTACGGGAACTTTCTATTTCCCCTTTCTTTTTCTTATGTATTTCTTTGTTTTTCCTTCTTTCTGTTGTTCCTTATGTATTTCTTTGTTTTTCCTTCTTTCCCCGCTTTTCTTATGTATTTATTTGTTTATTCTTCGTTCTTCTCTTTCCTTATGTATTTCTTTGTTTACCTTCTTTCTTCTCTTTCCTTATGTATTTCTTTGTTTTTCCTCTTTCTTTCTCTTTCCTTATGTATTTTTTATTCTTTCCCCTCTTTTCTTATGTATTTCTTTGTTTTCCTTGTCTTCGCTTTTCTTATGTATTTCTTTGTTTTCCTTTTTTGTTCTCTTTCCTTATGTTTTTCTTTGTTTTTCCTTTTTTTATTCTCGTTCCTTATGTATTTCTTTGTTGTTCCTTCTTTCTTTTCATTCCTTATGTATTTCTCTGTTTTTCCTTCTTTCCCCGCTTTTCTTATGTATTTCTTTGTTTTTCCTATTTCTTCCCTTGTTTATAACTTCGGGTATTTTCACTGGAAAAGACGGTTCGGGCAGGTGTGAACACAAAACAAAATTTACGGGTATTTTGGTGATTGAAACAGTTCTCGTAAGTTAGGGGAATTTTTCCTGATCGGGTAGGTGTGAATCCACCTATTATCTGATTCTGTATTTCCTCTCTACATATCTACAATTGCACGATATGTTCTAACATACAAGCATGTAAGTCATCTTCTCTGCTTTACCCTCTCTCTGTGTCTTCGTCTTTCTTTTACTATCTTTTTTTTCCTCTCTAGATTCTCTCGTTTTCATTATTTACTCTCTTTGCCTTCATTCACATCGGTTTCTCATTCAAACAATAAAGATTCACAAACCAACCACAAGATAAATGTTAAGAGCTGTAAGGACATTGACTTTAACCTATTGCCTACCAAAGTCCTTTTCTCCCATAGGCTTAGTATATAAACCATTCAGTTCCAGTAGGCTAAGTGTTAACACATTTCTGATGCTCAGCAAACGTTATATGACTGTATGTATGCAGTATGTGTGCATGCACCTGCGTTAAACATTTAACGAGATCATTATTGGTTCTTGCTAATAAAGTCCAAAGTACCAAACCTTTTTGAGCGTTGATCATCAATTGTGATCGTGTCTGGCGCTGTTATTTATAGCTTCATACCAGACAGAAGTAGTAGGAAAGATTTGGTAAAATACAACCCTATTTCAGTGATATGTAAATTTTATTCCAGAGAAAGAGCCCCCATTTGTCTTTTATGATAACTTATTGGTGTACAGAACAAAAGAACATGTTCACGGGGTCCCCGGAGAAGTTCAGAAAGCATGATTATGCAGCGTGGCAAAGTAGCTCCGATATATTCATATATATGTATTTCTTCTTGGATGAACAATTTATTTGTTTAAAATCTTTAAGAGCCCCTAGAACAAACACAATTGTAAAGGTTAACATTTCAAATTCTGCACATTCACGGTGAATGTGTGCATTAAACGCTGCTAATTTCCTTCATAATTGCTTGTGCAGGTCTCTACTTATAACGTTTCATTGAGTCTTAAAAATGAATGTGAAATTTTTTTCAGAATAAAATTATCATTTTTTTCTTTATTGCCCTGCTAAGATTTGAATTTGATACTGAATATTTTCAAAGCTACATGTAATCATGGGGATACGATGAATTGTTCAAAGGTCTATATAATTTTGTTTAATATTTGTTCATTGAAGAGATGCTTTCCAAATTTTCATGCTGGATGTCAAGCAATAACTATTTAGAAGCTGTTAACATCTAAAAGAAATGGAAGGATTACACTGACATTTTTGACATATTGACTGCATTTTCTGATGAGTGTGCCATACTCTGCAATTACATCAAAAGTTTGGCAAGTAAGATGGTTGCTGGCATGCAAGCCTCCCCTGAATCCCTTTAAAATAAAATCACATCCCTTTCGACTTTCAGCAGATGGTTTGCTGGATTGTAGATGACAGGTAGTGTGTGTATTCACATGTTGGGCAGTTGATAGAAGAAAGGAGATTCATAGAGGCAAATGGGAGACTGGCACAAAGTCTGCTGGTATTATCGGAGCAAACAACTCCAGCATCGCGCCAAAATGGAAGAATACCTGAAAATAACTGAAGCGAGCGACCAAGATGTGTTATGGATACTAGTTCCCAGTTACATCGTGTAGAACAACTACAGACCAAAAGACACATTGTATTACAGCTACAGCTAATACTTCATCACTTGGGGGTTGGCGGGGGTTGGTTTAGAGCAGTGTAACTGGAGATTTAGAGTAGATGCTTCCAAGATGGTTGTGTGATGCATTGAGTTTGGAGCATCTATCTCCAAGATGCCCATCATAAAAATCTTCTGGTCATATTATTCTCTAATTCTGGATGGAAATTCACGGTTTATGGATTCCAATTTCATAAATCACCATGGCAACAATGGTGAAGTTTCACACTCACCTGCATACTACTCAAAAATTAAGACTGGTACATTGTCATATTTCAGTAGATAATTCAGTATATTAGAATAGAGGGATTGTAGAAGATGTTACCCCCGGACAATAACCCCCGGATAATTACCCCGAGGACATTTACCCCCCCCCCCCCCCCTCCGGCATCGATGTTTGAATCAAGTGGCGCCCATGTGAGTCTCCCCCGGTGTTGCATGTTTTTGAATTATTTTCTACTTTCTATTTTATATTCTCCTTCTCCTTTTCTCTCTCTCTCACTTTCTTCTTTTTTTCCTTGCTTTTCCCTCTTTTTTCCTTCCTTTTTTCCCTTTTCCTTCCTTTTTTTCCCTTTTCCTTCCAATATTCCAGATTAAGATGTGGCCTTATAACTTATACTTTAAAACAAAGATAATACACACTAATAAGACATTGTAATTTTACCATTTAGGGTGATAGCAATCAAACGTCAAAGAAGGAAATTAAGTACCCAAATTCCTAAATTGTAAACGATATGACATAATCAAATACAGTATTTTTCCATACTCCTAAATTAGCAAGAAAATATAAACTAAAGCCCAATGTCAATTTAAGCAAAAATAAGGTTAATCGTAAAATCAAATGTCATAAATTACTTATTTTTCATTTATTGTATATTTATAGAGTCATTAATTATGGCCTTTATGACCGTCCATAGAAACCATGGTTTCAGACCATTCAATTTTATTTGATTTACACCACCTTATTCATGTGGTTACTGTATAAAACTATCAAGAAATTGATTATTGTTAAAGAAAAAAAACAAAAAAACGTAGTATTCTCCAAACAAATTTATTGATTTTTATCGATAATTATTATTGTATCACAAAAATGAAATCAATTAATTAGGCCTGACCAGATATGAATAAACATGATGGAATTGGGAAGAAATGAAGTATAAAGATAATTTGCAACTTGTACAAGACCGTTTAGTCTGATGTTGTTGTTGCTCTCCTTACAGCGTTCTTCGTATAACATTTTACTAAGCACTTCATGCTTCAATATTGCCATTGGCCATATTAAATATACAAATATCTTACTTGGGCCTCGGGTAATTGTCCTTGGGTAATTATCCAGGGGGGGGTTAATTGTCTGAGTAGTTGTCGCGGGGTAATAGACCGGGTAATTGTCCTCCGGGGTAATGTCCGGGGTAATTGTCCGGGGTAATTGTCGGTGTATTGTCCGTGGGGTAATTGTCCGGGGGGTTATTGTCCGGGGGGTAATTGTCCGGGGGTTATTGTCCCGGGGGGGTTATTGTTCTCGGGGGTATTGTCCTCAGGGGTAATGTCTGGGGTGGGCTGGGGTAATTGTCCGGGGGTAATTGTCTTGGGGGTAGTTGTCCTGATACGACCAAATTGAGGAAGTAAAGTTCTCATATTTGAGCTCCGTTCATCACTCATTTGCATCACACAAATTCATATCAACTATATAATGAAGAGATACTGTAACATATAGCAAGTGGGAGTCTGTTAGTGATTCGTTTTGCTCTATTTGTTTTCTTTTTTCAGTTTCATTTCATAATTTCCCACCTTCGTCAGTTATTTTTATCCATCGTATTGAAGACCGCAGAGCAGCATTCAGGAGCAGGTTTTTGTTTCTAGTTCAAACAACCATATTCTATTCCAATGCAGTTTGTTGCTTCATTATGATGAACATGTATTAATGATCATAGTCATTGTTTAATCGTAATTCTCTGGCTTTTATTGTCTCCACTTCTTTCCAGGTCCGGCCCAAAGTGATGATTTGCCAGATTGTTTGTGAAAAAGCTAAAAGTATTGCAATTAACAAAGGGCATTGTGTCTGCTCTGCGAACCAGAAAAGTGTTAACACTTTTTTTATATGAGTGAATACAATTCTGACTGAAACAGACAATATCCAGATGCTGGAAACACTGTGTTAACTCTCTCTTTTGTTGATCACGTACGCCTTGTTTACTGAACATTTCCCATTCTTTCCTTTCCCGCCACAGGGTCGCTGCACTAGGAGAACTGCAAGTACCTGCACCCGCCCCCGCACCTCAAGACCCAGCTGGAGATCAACGCGACGTAACACCCTCGCTACCCAGAAGATGCTGCAGAATCTTCAAAGCTCGCAGCGAGCTTCAGCAGGTTGTAGGAATGACCAAACCTTTCATTCAGCTCCAGCCCACACCTAGCTCAACCCAGCTGCTTGCTGGTGGCCAAGGACTTCCTGCAGGACCAGGGGTGAGTTGGTAGCGCAGCCATTGATTCCTCAAGCCTTCAAAGAACAGTATCATGCTCTGCTTGTTGAAGTGTTCAGTGTTCTTGTTTGCTGTCCCTTTCACCTTCAAAGTAGTTCCTCTTTACTGAAAATTCCCTGGTTACACCAAGACAGTGCCATCAATAAACAGAGTTTGGCCAACCTGGTTCAAGTAGGTTACAACATGGCGCGTGTTGCTGTGTTAGGCAAGCACCGTACAAAAGAAAATGTGCCATGTTGTTACCCAGCTGTAACCGAGTTGGCCCAACTCTGTTTATTGATGGCTCTGTACATAGACACCACACCTTGACTGACCACAGACCAAATAAAATATTTGATTATCGAGGGTGTCAAATTATGGAGTCATTTTTGAGATGGGTTTTTCTCTTCTTCCTTTTGCACAAAAGATAAATTATGAAATTCCCTCCAATCTGTGCTGCACATAATTTTAAAAAAATTCACATGTGTAGATTCAGTTTGAAATAAAGCTTAGAATTTTGTACAAGTAAATTACGTTCTGAATAACTCTGTGCAGCAAATTAATTTTTTAAATGAGATACACCCGTTTCAATAGATTCACATGTTTTCTTTGGAATAGAAAATCTGAAAATCTGAAGAAAACATTATTCTGTTAGAATGGATTTTGGTCCAAATATGACCTTTCAAGATTAGATTTTTAAATTGTAAATATATATAAACATAGTTAAATTTATTAAAGTATTCGATTTGTAAAATCTTTCCGTGATATATTCACCTCATATTTGAGCATCCTCTTGTATCAAAAGTAAATCTTTGTTTATTGTGTTTATTCAAATGTCTAGTAGTGCTGTAGCCTATAACAATATTAAATATGCATTTTCTCTTGCACTGTTAAATATTGAACCATACATTGATGCATTGTCCGATATTATATGCATTGTCCAAACATTATATGCATTTCTTCATTGCATTGTTCAATTTGATAATATGCATGCTGCAATTTGCAAGCATAGCTGTGCTGAATTATCCCTAAAAGTGCTCTCTTCTTCATAATGCAGTTTGCTGCAAACTTAGAAAGTTGCATTTTGGAAAGTTAACCCATTGAATACTGAATTTTCTATCTCCCATAGACTTTATACAAGGAGTATGAGATTCCTGTTGACAGTGGGTTAATACATGTAAATGGTTGAGGCACATTGGAGAAATATGTTTTTTTTATATGCATCTCCCTCCCAAATAACTAACCCATTTGCCGTGTCATTGTAAAAGCTTTTACTCAATGCCAAAAATATTATCCCAAATATTTTCTATCATAACTAAACAAAAAAGCACACAAAATCAAATGAACACCATTCAATATGCTCTTTACTATCTTGCATACTATTACATTGCAGACACTGGGAAATAGTTGCTCAGAATATCACTTTAAAGAACTGTTTGCATGAACACAATCATTAGTTTAATACAAACTAATTTATGAACAATTTAAATTGTGGACACCAGTTTCACCATTCAATATTATGCTATATACTATCTTGCAAACTATTACACTGTAGGCACTGGGAAATGGAGCTCTAAATATCATCATCAAAAGATCATATGCATGGACAGTGTCACTATAGGAAATAAAAATTAATTCCTTTTTTGTTTAAAAAACATTATTATTTTTTTACTGGTCACTCAATCACTTAGCATGTTTTCCTCTCCTATTTTTATACATATGTCATGTTGTTTCCTTTTTCCTTATCATCCTAATCAGGCCTCTACAAAAAATTTATTTTCCACTTGCCCTATTGGGCAAGTGAAATTTTGTTTTGCTTGCCCAAGAGAAAAAAACACTTACCCGTATTTTCCTGGTTTCGATATCAGTAAAAGGATCAATTTTTGTAACTGTCCCCTTATCGTTTTTGCTCCGTTTTTTTAGCACAAATGATCATCAAAATATATTTCCCTCCAAATCTTACTCTTCTTTACACATAAAAATTGTTGTGTAATATTTTTGTCTAATTCGTGTTTAAAAACATAAATTTTATTGTGTTTTTTAGGTGAAATGTCAAACTTAAATCTCAAATCATCGCTTGCCCGATCGGGCAAGTGACTTTGAACTTTGCTTGCCCACCTGTTGTTTTCACTTGCCCTGGGCAAGCGGGCAAGTGGGTTTGTAGCGCCCTGTCCTAATAATAATAATAATGTCATCTGTTTTCATCATCATCATTTTCTTCTTCTTTTCCTTAGTTATCATCATTTTTTAAGATTTAGAATTAAGAATTTTTTTTAAATTTCATATTTTCTTATTTCATCAATCTCTGAAATAAATGCTTGTTTGGGAAGGGAAAAAAAATATCCCCCTTTTTTTTATGAGAAAAAGCATATAACATAAAAGCCTATATTTTCTTGAAATGATAAGTGTACAGGCTCTCATTTATTTATTGGATAGTGATTTACCAAATCATAAACTTTAAGAAATACTTTTTTTTTGTATGAGGTATATCTTTAATGCTTGAAAATCACATACTTCATGAAGGTATAATGGCTATTATCATGATTAAAGATGAACAGTAGCTTTATGAAAACAAGCAATTCAATGTTTTACTTTTGACCTTTGTTCAGCCCTCCTATTGTTTAGAATGTAAATGCTTTGATTTGATCTTGATATCATTCTCACATTTTAACATTTGCTTAAGAGATTAGTCTTTGTTTGAGAACTGGGAGAACATTCTATTTATCTAACCTTTCATCATAAAAGTTTTGTGATTAGATTAAAAAGTTCTTCTCTGAATAGCACCCCTTTTGTACAGGCTTGGATTTTTATTGGATTTGAGGCAGGTGAAACATTGATATTGAGAGATGTAATTGTAGACAAAATACGTAAGATTTAATAAAAGGGATTGTAAGTATGACCTCATTTTCTTGTTACTTTTCTGTAATTTTTTTTTCAATCTAAGTAGTCTTTAACATTTCAGCATTCCATTTCTTTCCTACACATTATCTTACACTTTCATTTTATTTTGTGAATTCTGTTTTCAACTGCCTTTTATTCTATTCATTTTTCTTAATTAAGTGAGTTACTTGATATTTCACAATTAATATCTCATGGACAATAAACTTGTATATAAACAACATGGTGACTTGATAAGAAATATAAACATTGATAAGACAAAATATAGAAATGGTGAAAATATGAAAGAGCCATTATTTGGTGAACAATAAAGAGGGAAATAAAATATTAACATGAAAAGAAAGTAAAAGGAGGGCCTAGTTAGAGAGAGAAAAACAGAGCGATAGAGTAGAGGCAAAAAGAGAGAGATAAGTTGTAAAAAGAGATCACCAGGAAGAAGAGAGAAAATATTAGTAAACACATTGTTCCAGGAACAGATATGTTACAGGATGTAATGTAATAAAGCAACAATTGCAAGAGAGTAGGACATTTAAGAAGACTATATCATCAAATAGGAATATATAAATTAAAAAAAAACAACTTTTATTATGCAGACCTGTCTTAAAGGGACTCGTAATTGATAAAACATGGGGAAATCACCTTATCTCGGATGAAATAATAACATTCCAATCAGAGCCTGAGGCGTGTTGCGTAATCTTCAGCGCCAACCCGTCTGGAGCTAATCCGGTAAATCCTTCATTGCTAGACTAACTAACCAGAAGTCCGAAGTAAATCTAATCTATGTTTTGTTTTTGAAATGGAGTATTATACAAGTCCTCTCTTTGAATTAATATACGAAGAGACCCGTTGAGAGTCTATAAACCAATCCGAAGCTATTGGCCCTATTAACTGACTGGATTCGGCCAACTTCGTCATGTTCGTGCTGTCCGAATGTTAATCCCCAGTAGGCCGACCCTTGCGTAAGCCTCACTGTAGATTGTGTATGAGTCAATGGAGCTCAAGAAAAACGCGCATTCCCCACGATCTCCGACTTGCGAGGGGCTTTAATATCAGCAGGGGTCTGGTACAGAAAGGGCCCCAAATTCTATCTTCAGGACCCCCAAGATTAAAAATTTAAACAAGGGTCATATCCAAACAAAAGTTGTGCAGATGTTGAAAACGAAAAAATCAAGAACAAAGATAGTGTGTAAGAGACGTGATGGCCCAAATCACCTATAAGTCGGCAAGAAAATGTAACCGCTGAAGCTCAGTATTTTCATCCATTATACATTATCATAGTTAATGTTGAAGTAATAGGGGCCCTACTCTCCATGATGATGTCATCATGCTGTTAAAAAATCATTTGAAGCAGCCCAGAATTTGGGAGTATCAATCGTTCTTTTATCCAGCAAAAAAAGACAGAAGACAGAAAGCCACGAAAGACAGAAAAGACAGAAAAGCCACGAAAGACAAACATCCGTTTGAGCTTAATAAAACTTCTCACGGGCTTTAAGATGTGCATTTATACATCTTCCCCTTAAAGTAGAATTCATAACATTCTAGGAAATGGGGGCATTGCCAATATAGCAGACAGCTTTACGATGTGGTAGGGAGACACAAACATGAAATATATTGCTTTGAAGGGGTTTGGACACGTAGACGTAGATATTTCGCGGGGCTCCCTCGTCTGTTCCAGACAATGTAATCAAAGGACTCGGGGAGGGCCAGTGGTTAATGAAAGGAAATGTCAAGTTGAATACCGTTTTGACTGCAGGCTCAATTACCTTTTAAAGGTCTGATCTTCAGACCGAATCAAATAAAGATAAAGAAATATATAAGACATTGCTGATTCTGAGTATGTTTGCTAAATTGAATATAAAGAAGTAAATGTACCCATTATGAAGAAATCAAACTGGTTTTAAATATTTATATTCATGCCTCATAGGTGCAGATATATTGAAGGCCCCGAAGTGTCCAATCTATTTAGTGGCTGATTGTAAATAGCATTGTGGTATAAGTTTGTGTATTTGAAAAGATCTAATGCTGGTAAGACTAGGAAGTAATCAGTATTTAATGTGATCTGCAAATAAAACATTTGCATATTGCCTGCATTTAGTACAGTTTATCAGAATACTACTTTTAGCATAAAAATTGTTTTCCTTCCCCGAGCCAGATGATAAATTTATTTTTCCTTACAGATTTTCAGTCTATTAAAGCATTTGAATGATCAACAAAACACATTCTGAAATCATTTTACAAGACTTCATTTTTAGCAGTATTATGTTCACTTTTTTTCTGCAGGCTCTAACAATTTTTAACACCTCCACAAAGTTGCCCAGTAGCTAGAGATAAATGGTGAAGGTTATTACAATGTTACAGTCATTGCTGGATACAAAAATACCTTTAATATGATTGATATGATATCTCACTCTCTTTAGATTGCAATGGGCTTGTCAAATACAAGGTCGATATGAATAGAGCTGAAATGAAAAAAGGCTTTTATATTGACCTTGATCATAATTTAGAGGAGTGAATGTCAGACAGCTTGAAGTAGTGTTGGTGGTAGCTGACAAAGGCAATTAGGATAGTGGGGAATAATATGCTCTCATGGCTTATTATTATCATTAGGAAATGTTAGGAAAATAGAAAAAGAAAGGATGATGGAATGGGTGGCCTGGGGAGGGGTAGAGGCCCTTTATTTAAAAAAAAAATAGTTATTAGAACTTGTGAGATAGTGAATATGAGTGTTTGAGATATTAAAGGGATAGAGTGACACTGTATGTTTAAAAAAGATTAGTAAAAAATGTTTATTGAAGAAAAAAGATAGAAAAATATGACAAAGGGTTTTACAAGTAGGCCCTATATTATAGATAAGAAATGAGTTACGTGTGGGAGAGAGGAGAAAAGATAGAGAAAAGTGAGATGAAGAAATATGAAGTGGAAAGAGGAGTTATAACCATACATGTTACATTTCCATATTACCAATACAATTTAATTTACTTTTCTTTTAAGAGAAATGTAAACAGAGCTCATTTCTCCAGTGCAAATAGTAACATCAATCATACCTTACATCAACAGACATTTACCTTTTTTGAGCTATAATAATCAACATCAAGAACAATCAAAACATTCTACAAATTTTCACCCATAAATCATAAATTACAATCTTTGCTTTTCTCCCAACCCACCCATTAAAAAAAAATTCCCATGGCATGAGTGAATAAGAAATAAAGGAAAAGAAAGAAAAAAAATTATGACAAGTGCTCCACCTTGGTTTAATGTCTTTTTGTCAATAGAAATAAAAGTACATGCTTCAATGGCTACTATAATTATATTTGAATTTGATTGCATTTTCTTTGTATCCTGAATATTAATGGTTGGAAGAACACAAATGTGGCCTCACCCCTAGGATATCCTGGTTTTAAGAAATAAAAGATATCAAACCTTTTTTTTTTTCTCCCCAGTATAAAATGTTATATGTAGGGAAATGATATGCAATGTACAGCAGTTTGTAGCATTTTTATGCCTCCGCCACCGAAGGTGGTGCCGGAGGCATCATGTTTTCGGGTTGTCCGTCCGTCCGTACGTCCGTCCGTCCGTCCGTACGTCCCGTTTGCTCGTTATCGCGATATCTCAAGAACCGCTTGAGATATGAACTTCAAACTGAGGGATAGTATGTATCATCATAGGAAGACGATCTGATTAGATTTTGGAGTATGTAGGTCAAAGGTCAAGGGTCACAGAGGTCAAATTGTGAAATTCCATGTAAATGAGTTCGTTATCGCGATATCTCAAGAACCAGTTGAGATATGAGCTTCAAACGTAGTGGTAATATGTATCATTGTAGGAAGACGATCTGATTAGATTTTGGAGTATGTAGGTCAAAGGTCAAAGGTCACAGAGGTCAAATTGTGAAATTCCATGTAAATTAGTCTGTTATCGCGATATCTCAAGAACCAGTTGAGATATGAGCCTCAAACTTAGTGGTAGTATGTATCATTACTGAAAGATGATCTGTTTAGAGTTTGGAGTATGTAGGTCAAAGGTCAAGGGTCACAGAGGTCAAATTGTGAAATTCCATGTATTGAGTCAATTTCACGATATCTTGAGGACCAGTTGAGATATGAGCTTCAAACTTATAGGTTGTATGTATCACCATAAGAAGATGATCTGTTTAGATTTTGGAGTATGTAGGTCAAAGGTCAAGGGTCACAGAGGTCAAAATGTGAAATTCCATGTACAGACTTGTGCCCTATCCCAATGTGCCATATATTTCTGATCTGGCAATGGCGGAGGCATATATTTCGACCGTGCGCGGTCGAGGATTCATCTTGTTTAAAATCCATTTTTATCATACTTAAGATAAAATGATAACCTACAGAGAACAATTAAAAACAATAATCTGCTTAAATCCTAAATTTATTGCCATAGTTATTGATGATTGTATGTATATTTTTTCATGTTCAAATGTTAAAAATCAAGTCTTTTGCTGTATCATGTCTTACCCATTTATCTTTCTCTCCCAATTGCTTAATAACCGCAACATTGCTAGTATATCACAAGTATGAATATATTTAAAGCCGTTCTATATAGTTTTTGCTGTAAACAGATTTGAATGTATGGTATGCCAGACAAACAAACCAAAAAAGAAAAATCAATTAAAAAACAGCTTTTGATATTGAATGAAGTTTGAGTGTATGCCATCCCAAACAAACAAATAAAAAAAAATAAATAAAAAAAAATCACCAATATTTATTTATTTCGATATTGAAGTTTGAAAGTAATTGTATGCTATCCCATACAAAACAAACTACAAAAAGAAAAAGAAAAATCGCCTGTCTATAAAATGTACATGTACAGATTGAATGTAATGCTATCCCAAACAAACAAATCAAAAAAGAAAAAAAATCACCCTTCTTTATTCATGTATAACTCAAAATTGAATGAAGTTTGAATGTATGCTATCCCAAACAAACAAATCAAAACAGGAAAAAAAGTCGCCCTTTTTATACATGTATAAATCAATATTGAATGAAGTTTGAATGTATGCTATCCCAAACAAACAAATCAAAAAAGAAAAAAATCACCCTTCTATATATATTTATATATATATATATATATATATATCTTGATATTGAATGCTGCCCCCTTTGTTGTTCCTCCAACGCTCTTTCCATTCCAGAGTAACCAGATAGTTCTCCCAAGCTCCTCTCCATATGTGGGAAAGGATACAACCAATGCTGCTGCCACCACAACCTCCCTATTCCACCAGCATGCGTCCCCTTACAACGGCCTCCAAATTATGCCGCAATCGCCATACACCATGCCTGCCACTGGGCAGGTAAGATAGTCACAAATCAAAAATCAAAAAAGAAAAAAGAGGGAGAGAGAGAGAGCGAGAGGAGATAAAATTGACCAGTTTAGTAATATATTCGGATGCTTGCATGCACCTGACTAGATTTCATGGCATATTTGTCGGGAATCAGTATGCTGTCTTATCTATGGATGGTATTCACGGTGTATACATCCATCGTTGATATGTAAGGCAAGCCTCTGGAAAGCTTTCAGGACCTCTCCAGCCAATTTCATTTGAGTGGTGTGCATACAAATCTGAACATGTTAATAAACTGGTCTATTTCACACCCATTTTTCTGGTGTACTCAAAACCAATGCAGTCCCACCTATTCTGTTTCAGTGCATGTTTGTTCAGCTTTAGTTCTCAATAAACAACCAGCGTCATTGCCGTTAAAAGCTGGGATGTTTCAACCAAGCTTTGCATGGGCTACCCTATTCTTCCAACAAAAACAAAAAAAGCATTTTGTTTTAAAGTCATGATGGCTGCCGTTTATGCATAAAAATTCGCTTTGAAACTAATGCCATTCATGTTTATTAGGCTACAGATATAGCAGCGATAGGAGGTTTACTTCATTTTGGTTGTTGAACTAAAACTGCAAGCATGTTCACTGATGAAATATCCAGCCATTTTTTGCATTGGTTTTGCGTATGCAGATAAAAGGGAATCAATTTGCAATCTGCCCATGTTCAATAAAAACATTAGTACCTTTTCTATTGAACTTGGTATCAATTTAAAGGAATAGGCGAATGATGAATTCTTTCTTTGCAAAAAGGTTATTGTTTTGAGTTTGGACAGATTGTAAATGTGTGATGCAACATATATATCATGTCACTTATGATAAAGCATATTATGTTCTTTCGCGTATTATTAGCCCTTGTGTTTATGTTTATTATGCTTTCTTGTTTTCTATTTGCTTTCAAAGTTTGAATTTGCTGTTTTCATCATTGCAATATAATTGCCCCCTTTGAATTGTTGTATTTATTATGTATGCCTGAATACTTTTATGCCATGCCAGTATTGAGTATACTAACCAATATTCTATTTTTGTATCTTCTTGTGCATTTTGCTGAACAATCTGCTATTTTGCTGTGGTTATTTTTGCTCCCAGTTTCATTTTAAATTGTGTGTCTTGTTTTGTTTGTTTCTGTTATAAGATACAGGCAGCCTATTTGCAACATTTTTTTCCCATTTTTAAAGAGAAACAAAGAGGTGGATTATGCTTTGTGGAACAACTTACATCCATCCACTTTTGAGGTTTTTATTAATTAAATTGATAGTGATAGAGGATGGCAAATACACTACAAAGAAATCATACAACTCTTTTTCTAACATCTTACCTTTCTCAAATTTATCCCCATTTAGTTTGTTTTTGTTCTTGTTTCAAAGTAATAAAAAAAAAGTTTTAATCAGAATCCAAGCAAAATGCTTTGTAGTTGATAAATGAAGGAGAAGAAATCTTTTGGGGTTTTCCCTTTGTATCCTTTGGCAAAATTTCAATAGCAATGCTTCCCTGCAAATATAACCCACTATTGTCACTATGCTCGTACGCATACAAAATATTATTAAAAAAAATATGCTTCATTGCTGTTTGCTACAATGTGGTATATCCATTGCCCTTTGCCTGCATTATTATATCTTATTCGCTCTGACTATCATCATAAAATGTTCTTTTTCTCATTTAATATTTCACTGCATTCATATCTATTTTAATATCTAAATTGCATTCTATTTTTACTTGTTCCATTCCATCAAGCATCTTTTGCTAATGAGACCTTCATTTCTTGTGAATAATTAACACTTTAATTTGTAATACTTCAAGAAACAGGTGAATTATCATTTGTTTCTGTTTTAGCTTGCAAAGTTGGACAAACACTATTAGAGTAATTATTTCAACTCTAGATATGTAATATAGTTTCCCTGACAGTTTAGTAATTAGCTCTTTGGAAGTCAAGATCATTCAGAAGTGAATGTAAAAACTAATAAATTATGCATTTAATAATTAGTAAGGGGGAATTAAAAAGTATTTTGAGGGGTATATTTTAAGCCATGGGAGGAAAATGGTTGATTTCAATCATATATGCTTCAGATGGTTATAAAAGTTTATTTTAAAACTAATTATTAACTCTTGCAGAAACACCTCAATTGAACCCAATTCATTAGCGTGATTAATTACCTGAAATGAATGAAAGCCGAAACATGAAATAAAACAACAGGCTGACACAGACTGTGCTGGAAGCTAGGAATAATATTCACATCCTCCTCAATTTAAACCCGTTAATGGCTTCTTGATGATTGGCAAAGAACCGTTATTCTCTTTTCTCTATTGTCTAGAATTGTCCGCAATTTGATCAGAAATTTGAAAGGCAAAGTAGTGTCCAGTTAACAGCGTTGAAGAAAGACGGTGAACAGCAAACCATAACCCAATAGTGTTCATCTCCTTAGGGATTATTTTCTCTATTTCCTCCATTCCAGAAACCAGACATACTTTTCCTTCTCCTTTCCACAATTTCCCCGCGTTTTTGTAAATTCTGTCTACTTACGAAAAAAATTGCTTTTCTTTTGATGGAGCAATGTCCCGAGGCGTTGAGCCTCAATTTTTGCAGCGGTTGTTGAAATTGAGTTAACTCTAGCAAGGGTGTGTTCAATGTCCATTTTCAAATTTTAAACGGCAACATGAATCATGATACAAATGCAATTACAAAACGCTGATTTAAAGAGAAAAAAGTGTGTGTTCATTGTCCCCATTCCCGGTCGTAAAATTTTGGAGGAAAATTTAAACGCCGAAAAAGAAACGTTTTGAATCACGATCAGCTTCAATTTTACGACCTTGACCATCGTGAATGCAACAAAATGCGACACTGAACACAATAGAGTTTTCAAACATCTTTAAATGTGCTCTTGCAGTGGAAGCTTCCGGTGCAAGTGAAAAAAGCGCAGCTGTTTGTTTTTGAGAGTGGGGAATTTAAAGACGATGGAAGAATAATCAGCTTCAAATTTTCGACATTGAACAGTGTACCTCTGACTGCGTTTGTGTTCTGTGTTTTGTAATTGCGTTTTGTATCATGATTCATGTTGACATTTAGATTTGAAAATGAACATTGAACACACCCCAAGATGTTTGGGTGAAGTGGATGATAGGAAACCGTTTGATATAATGGAAGTGGGTGGGAATGGGTTTTATTACAATGTACGTCTTCAGAACAAGAAAGCAATTCTTCATCAGGACACTAATTTTAATAGATGGGACTGTATATCATTCTGTAGTGTTATTGAGATATGAACATGACAATTCTTCCTCTCCATCCACCCTCCCCGTTCCAAGAAAATAGATATTGAAATACTGTTCCAAATCGTTAAATTTCACTTATTTGAAATCGGCACGACCATAATCTGTTGACATCCAGAGTAGATTATATCTGCATACTGCATCAGGAAATAAATAAATTATTTCTAGTCATCTTTTTTTTTTAGATTATGAGAATACAATAACATCTTATTTATGTTTATCATTGAATTGAATTTGATTACAGAACTGAAGTAGCTAGGTATCCCAAATCCAAAATTCCTATCTGGTTTTACATACCGTACACCCCGCTACTCCGTTAATATATTGCTCATGCAATGATAATGTTATAGTCCATATCATGTGGCAATCTTAGCCCACTGAAATCCAAAATTCATGAGAATAATCACTTCTAAATAAAACACTCTTGCCCCTATAACCTTCATTATTTATGCAGGACCTAGCTCTTCCTACGTTTTCTGGACATGTATCTATTTCCAGCTTACATGGTACACTCTGCTGGTATCTTAGCAACGTTTTTAAATATTCAGTAATTTTAGGCGGCAACATTGAGCCCTTTGAATCATATGGGGGGGGGGATAGGTCAATAAAGTGTGGTTGTGAAGCGCTAAACGTATTATTGTATTTATCAATATTTAATGAGGGATCATTAATGTGTAATATTTTCATGCACATGGATGTACTTGTGGCCCTAAGCAGGTGTTTAGAAATGAAAGAACACTCACAAGTTTCCATGATCCCTCAGTTTTTTTTCCCCAATGGGCTTTTTTTTAAAAGATATAACAAATTATTGCATTGTTTTCGATATGATACAGGTGACTTTATAATTCTACATCTATGCAAATTTAACTCTTATGAAATGTTTAGAAATACTGTAATCGCTGACTTATCATATAAAGCTGATGAAAGAATGAAAATAGAATATGTTGAGGTGTCCATATGAAACCATAAATATTTTGTCAAGAAAACTCTAGATTCCCTTTAAGCTTTCAAAATAAGTCAACATGGAAACAATATCAAATGGAACATTAGACTCACAATGTTACCCCATGCAAAGAAATGATTCTTATAGTCTGTATAGACTGGGGAATTGAGGACGGGGCGTGGATGGGGGGGGGGGGGGGGGGGGGGGGGGGGGGGGGAGGTATTGTTAGCTACACTTTTGAACAACACATTTGCAAATATTAATGTTTGGTAAACTAAAAAAAGTCCAAATGTTGTTATTTTTAGGGAATTTTAAAAGATTTCAGTCTTTGGGAATCGCTAGAGCAAAAACTGTTGTTATTTGTAAAGACTTCTAAATCATTGCCCATGTAATTTGTTTGTTACATCATGTTGTTTTGTTTTTTGTTTTACTTTCTTATTGTCTCTCCTCTGCTGTTTGCTCATCTGCAAAACATCTAATCTATCACCAACTTTTTATACTTGCCTGAAATGCTCCACCTTAAAAAAAAAAGAAAAAACACTATTTCAATTGTTTATCGTTGCCTGTGCTAAATTATTATTTATGAATGCATTTTGCCAGTGAAGTGAATGCTAGAATGTGTGTGTGTATGATTAACTTGAATGACTAATTGTCACTAGTTTTAGTTACCACTCCCATTCATAATTTGACCATCGCCATCACAATTATCACCAATGTTTGCTGATAAACAAAGCAATATGAAAGCTCTAATTATTACCAACATACCCTTCAAAATACTCAAATATTCCACTCCCATTCATATTCATATATTGTAAGGTACTTCTTTTACTTTTGTACCCCAATAATACCAAAGTATTACACCTCTCCCACACCAGTAGAACACCTTTCACGCCCTATCCCTTGCCCCAATCTAAACTAATATTACCGAACTAAATCTTATGTCTTGATTTGATAAATGTTTTCATTGTACCCCTACTCCTCCCCTGCTAACTTCATTTCCCAGGCACATTAGCGCAACAAAGTGGTGTGTAAATTAAATACTGGGCATGCAAAGTGTAGAATCTTTGAAAATTATAAATTCTTTAAATGAACATGACACTAAATTAAAATTTAGACTTAGTGAGAACTCCTTTCTCTTTTAGGGCTATTTGATACCTCAAGTATCATCAATATTCAAATATATCTTTTTGTAGATGCCTTGAAATCAGCAAATTTGCATCGAGTGTTCGCCAAACATTTATGCATACCACGCTGTTTGCGCTAAAGTGCCATTACTGTAGATGAAGGTTTGCCGCTTCAAAAATGGATCCTAAAATTTTATAAATTCTAATAAAAGTTTATGAATGAATAACAAAATAAGCTGTCCAAAAAGAAAGTGTACATAGTGAATCAATATTGCACTGTTAACCGCTAACAAAACATGACTATAGCATCAAAACTGTGTGAAACATGGCATCATTTTGCTGTCTTTCTAACCAAAGAAGGCATTTTTGAAAAGGCAAACCATCTCCTATAGTAACACCACCTTAAATCCCCAAACACCCCATTTATATGCATTCAAACACGCTTTTTTATATAGTATGCTTTTTATTATGCTTTTTTTTTTGGTCAACATGAATGTGATTTTGTCTCCCTCGATCCAGGGCCAGGCCCAGGTACATACGAGCCAAGCCGCTACAGACATCAACGCTATGTACAGTCCTTTTTACTTGCCCGTTGCTGTTTCCATGGTGCGTACCATCAACAAACAAACAAAAAGAAAAAAAAAATTGATCAAAAAGTATAATTCTTTTCAAATTTTTGCAAATTTTTTTTCTTTGCTGAATATCAATTATGTCAATATCTAACCTGACTAATTTCAAAACAAACTGAATGAATGCCACACCTCATCAAATTTATGGTATCTTAAAAGATAACTTATTGGTTTCAAAACATTTAGTCCCATATTCTGAAATGACAACTGAATTGTTTGAGTCGCACGTTTGAGCGAAGCTATTGTTTTGCCCTTTTTAGTAGTGTTGACTGATGCTTTAGACAAAAGGATCACACAAAAGCTTTGCATGAACTTGCAACTCATACAAATTCAGTCTTCATTTTGGAATATGGACCAATGAATATTAACCATATATGGATCATTTATGCATTTTAACATTGCGAAATTTATGGTATCACAAAATGAATAGAAAACAAAGTTTCCACTGATTACTGATATATTACTAATATATTCATTATTACCAAAACTGGATTTTGATTTTTTTTTTGGTGCAAATCTTCATTCCAGTTTGATTCATGAGAATATGTAAACTTCTTTTACACTTTGCATTCATTTTGTTTAAAAGAAAATCTTCTGCTTCCTACTCTCTCTGTATTAAAACAAAAGTGCAAAGAGTATGTTAGATATTGTTGGGTTTATTATCTTGCTTTTGTGGGTCTTTTTAATTGAGGGAGGGTTTTTTTTTCCATCTCCGTAATAACAAGGAGATGAAATATTTGCATAAATTTTGCATTGAGCACATTGCCTCCTCTAATACAGGAGCTAGTTTGATATTTTATAAGCAGTTTTGGTATGAAAAAAAAAAAAAAACATTGGAATTTGGCAAGCTGGTGCCGGGCATATTTTTATATCCTTTATTTAATGTTCATGTTTTTTATGCTTTAAAGTAACACTATTATTTCAGCAGTTTCATTGACCACTACACTTAAAAGAACTAAAAATGCGTAGTCCCACTGCATCAATTCTGCGTTGGAACTTTTGAGTGTCTTTATTAAGTTGCATTGTGGGTATAATGAACGCATTATAGGTATGCATGTATGTTTATTCTGACCTTTGTTGCATGAAACCAAACCAAACAATATTCTTTTTTTCCTTTTGTTTACTCCTTGTGAAGGTTTTGCATGGTTAGATTCAGTGCTGGTATATTATTATTATATACCAGTACATAGAAGCTACATGGGTCGTCAATAAATGCACATATCAACTACATAAACAATAGAAGAACATTATATTAAATCACTTCCTCATTGGTATTATTACTATTTCTTCATATATTTATTTATTCTTTTATTTGTATATTTATTCATTAATTGAAGTTTAAAGTTCAAAGTTTTTATTGAGTTATGTTATATTTTTCTGATACAGGTTACATATTTTGGACTTTGATAAATGCTTGATTTATTCACCTGCATTCTTTCTTTTCATATAATTTCTAAATGTTCTAAAATCAGATTGAAGATGTTGCATTGACTTTGTTAAGTAGTTTGAATGTTATTGATCTGAATTATGAATTTTCCTTACTTTTCTTTCCAAGGGACAGTCCGTTGAGATTAAATAACTTGTATCAAGTGCATAATAGCTCTGACTTTGTACAGAACTCTTGGTAGTGGAGATAAAGTTGTTGTGCCGTTTAGATGAAGTTCTCTGAAATACATTGGGATTCTTTTCAGATTCTTAGGTTGCTCACTGCTCAAAATTTCTATCTTTTAGATCACACGATAGATTGAGAGAGATGTTTTTGATAAATATGATTTTCTACTTGTTAGCTTCAAAACCAACCTCTAAAAATGGAAAATATTGGCCCATATCTATCTGGTTGTGAGGATGTATGTTCCCATTTGTAAAGGAGTGTCTGACAGTGGACCTAGAATAATATTCATTTCTGTTATTCCAAAAACATTTTAATGTTAGGCTAGACAGTTTCCTTAGTATCTCTCAGAGGAACAGATATGTAATTTAGGACATGGCTTCAATCTCAATGAAGGACATTCCGTACATTGGATGCAATATTCATATCATGTATTAGATCAAATGAATTCCTCTTAGATTTTGGCTGTAATTTGATTCTCTGTTTACAGAAACAGATCATTTATCAAATTGTATCCAGTATCTTGTCTGTAGAAAATAATCTCTGCCATGAAATATTAAGGAAATTTTGGATGAGCACATAAGCATGGGATATGCAGACATTGCTCATTAGATTCTATGGTCACAACCGTCCCTGCAGTCTCTGCAACTGATCTGCCTCAGAAATTGCAGAAAACCTTGCGTTGGATGCAGTGAGTTGCATTGTCTCTCCATGCACATTAAAGCAAAGTTGTCATACTCTGATCACTGGGTAAATCTGCTCTTTTCTATCGTCAGGGATCCCCCTGACGATTTGGTATCATTAATATATCCCCCCCCCACGATGAATAATAATCTTACAGATTTACACCAGTGCTCTAATAGAGACTTTTTGAGATGCAAGGAATCATGGGAGCTTGTCCACTGCCTGATATAGCAGCAGCTGCATGTGAACACATCCTAAAGATGCATTACCATTTGTGACTATGTTTTTAATAAATTCCCTGCCACTGAGGCCTAGATTCGAAATATAAAAACAAATGGTACATAGTTACTTTCAATGGTCTTGTGCTCACCAACCTCCTCGGCTCTGAGTTATGATTAATCTCTTCATAAAATATTGACAAACATTCCTTTAAGGAAACCACGGCATGAGCTATGCAGACAATGCTTGAACATAAGGACACCCAAGGGAAAAAAACTAAGGGGTAGGATTCCAGAGATTCTCTGTACTCCATTTTCATGTGAGTTTCAACTCATGCACCTACATATTGGTAACCCCACCCCCATCTACTCCATCAAAAATGGACTACTGGTATACATTATCTTGTGGTCATTATTATGTCTTGGATGTAATTCCATAAATGGTGTTATTTGTTGATACCATTAAGGAGTTGGTGTTGATGAATGGATGATAGCCTATATTTCATCTTCTGAGAACAAGCTGGCAACATCCTTCTGCTGAGATGATGGCAAAGTCCCCAACAAATATTTTCTTGGGTCTCATCTCCTGATATATCATCTAGCAGGAGTCTCTTGGTGGTGCATGAGAATGTTTTGTTTGAGAGCAGAGCTGTAAATTGCTCCTGACATAATTGCGAGAGGAAAGGTAGGAGGCATGATGCTTTTGTGACAGAGATGTGCCCCATGATTTTTATGACAATATGAAGATCGTGCTTTCTGATTTTATGCCCGTATCATTAGATGATTGCTCTGTCGAAGGGCAATATTCATTGTTCACACATCTTGATAAAGTTAAACATTATTCAACTTTCTTGACCTTTCAATTTTTCTTTCTAGCAATTGTTGTTCTACAAAATACCCACACAACACACATGTTTAATCACACACCACACACACACACACACACACACAACACACACACACACACACACACACAACACACACACTCAAACAAACACATTTTTATCACCAACACTCACAAAACACAAATGACCTCTCCACCACCTATACCCACAAAAACACATATTTAACTACTCCCACTCCAACATAAATACACACATTTTAGCAACCACACTCACACTTACACACACTCAAACATGCATGTTTAGCCACCCTCACAAACACACATTTAAACACGCACACACTCAAAAGACACACATTAAGGCACCCACACTCACACCCACACACACTCAAACATGCATGTTTAGCCACCCATACAAACACCCACTTAAATGCACATGTTAACCCCACAACCCACACCAAAACACACCCACACACCGACATGTTAAAAATACCCACACCCCCACACACACACACTTAAACTCGAACAAGTTTGCTGATAGCCCAGTCATTTACTTTTTGGGAAGCATGATTCTCCTGGCTCTCAATAGACCCCTGATTCTGTACACATTGGTGTCTCTTATGCACAAGAAGGTGCATAACTTACCAGGGAAGACGGAGGGATAAGACCCGAAAGGGAGCCATGTGTTCCATGGATGTATCGTGTCTTGGCGGAGTAATGGATCTTTCTTTGTCGTCTGTGTCAATAATGTAGCAGACAGAGAAGGTGTCTTGCTCGGTCAAACGGGACATTGTTGGTGAATTAATCATGAGTATACCCTCTACATCTATCATTGGGTTAGACTGGTCCCCAGAATATGCATGGCAGCCCGAACGGATACGCTTATTTTCTTGGAAAACTTTTCAAGCCTAGCCGCTATCTTATCAAAGACACTGAATCTTGATACGCATTATCACACAATAAGAAAGAGGGGCTCATTTTGAATCTTCTAGGAGCAATCGTTTAATTTCATTGGGTAGGATGAAGATAGTTTTAGTTAGGCTGAATGCTGAGACTATATCCTTCATTCCATAGACCCTGTACTGTGGCGCAGATAATCGGAAGATTGGTATGGACCAAGATGTGGTCTCAAGAATCTTCACAGCTAAATTAGTTTGGTTCATCAATTAGTTCCTCCATTGTCGTCTTTATTGATTGTGTCATCCGAATTTTAAAATCTATTTCCGTTATTTTTTGTTAGGAATTCCCTATACAAGAGACCTCCTTTTAACATTTATAAGATGGATGGAGTGTTTTCCGACCCAATTATTATCGCTACTGACAATATCAGTCAGTGAGGCATGTGAACATGTAAACGCTGGTAGTTATATTTGTAAGTCTGTCGTCATGCACGGTACTCAAGCCCACGTATGACATCATACAATCTCCTACGAGGCAGCCGCTTTACCAACTGAAGATGTCATTGTTATGATTTTACCGCAACTACTTTGACTGTCATCACTGATAAAGCGTCATTGGTGTCATAACTGGTATTACAATCATCATCGTTGTCATTAACATTTCTCTCATAACACTCATGACAATTGTCATATGTCATCACAACTATAGCGATCATGATCACAATTCCGATGATCATCTCTCCCATTAATATTGTTTTGTGTTTTTTTTTAGTCAACAATATAATGTTCATTGCATTATCATTTTTGTTATCTTTTATCCCCATCACCATCATCATCACCTTTTTCATCACTGTCATCACCATCATCATTATCAACATCATCATCATAAATCATAAATTATTTTCATGCAAACAATTTCGGTATCAATACTGAAACCTACAAGTAGATAATCAGAACATAATTCCATACCCATGACTTTTTGTGTATACAATGTCTGGATTGCACTCTACAGTTGCCAGCTCAATTATTAAAATCAATAGTCTTTATCTTATTGATGCAGTCAGCAGATCAAGGTCTGTTCATTAAGACTATTCACAGCTTGTTTCTGAATGGAATGATAACTGTCTGATGATGCAAGACAATGGAGTGGGAACTACACCCCCATTGATGATGCGTAACCCATGGTAACCTAATCAAGAAGTGATGATGAGCACATCGTCTGTACCTTCAATGTCAGATAGTCTGTATTCTCAGACTCTTGAAGATATTCAAAGCATCAAGTTTTCCAACCGTTTTAATGATGGAGAAGGCAGACGTCGAAAATTTTAAAAATCTGTGATTAAGGGTGTCCTGCTTTTAACTTGAAAGAGCCATTAGATTGACATCTATTCAACATAACGTTAAACCCCTTATTGTTTTGATTAAAATATTTTGATACATTACATTCATTATAATTATAACAGCTCATTTGCCCAAAAGAAATAGAAATTAATGTCAATTTGTCCTTTCCCCTGAGCAGTTGGTAATTTTCATTTCCTATATATATCTTCTCTTTCATAAAATAGTAACTCAAGGTATTAACGATTTTGTAAATGTTACTTTTTCATATTTTCTGTTCCATCTTTAGAGCATATGCTTTTCAAAATTTGGGTACTATAATTGTTCTTGTAAATTATAAACATGAAATTTCAATGTTGGCTTTTATAGGGTTTATGATCCTTGAAAACAATGAATAAACTGAATTTTCTAGTTTAAAATATTACAGAAAACTGAATTCTACCATGTATAAAACAGTGGTTTCACTATAGGGGCAAGTACTATCCGACAACCCTAGGTGTGATATACATGTAGTCTAGATCGTATCAGGACATCTCCCCCGGAGGAAACTCCCGCGGGGACAATTCCCGGAGGACAGCTCCCCGGAGACATAGGGTTAGGGTTAGGGTTAGGGTTAGGTTGTCCTCCGGGAATTGTCCCCGGGGGAGTTGTCCTCCGGGAATTGTCCCCGGGGGAGTTGTCCTCCGGGGGAGATGTCCTAGAACCAGTCTAGATATATAGAGATGTGCTGCGTGTATGTGGTGAGAAAAGTTGACGGGAGGTGGTAATGTAATTTCAGATTTAGGAAACAGACCCTCTTTCCCAACGAGCGATAAAATGAGCCGAACAGATCCCACCAAATCAATGTAGTGGAGAGCAAATTGGCCATGATTGTTCCGTCTGCGATTCCCTGAGGGGATAGTCTCCATATTGTTTCTTCATTTGTTCTTGCTTATTCGCTGCCCTTTGTACGTACTTGACAATCTTGAGCTACAGACACTGAAGGTGGTGTATCACCAGTCGGAAGATGTGAAATAGCTCAATTTAACATTGATCCAAGGAAACATTCTGGTGAAGCATGAACTTGGTACTTCATGCAAAAGTTTTTACAACCTACTTAGAGTGGATGCCCAATATGTTCACTTGCATGATAGCATCGTGCTTAAGCTTTGAGCTGGGGAAGCTGTGCGAGGTTTAGTGCGCTATTTTACTTTTAGCGATCTAAGCTGTTGGAAGCACTCTATTTTGAAAATAGAATCTAGATGATATTGTCTGACTATTCATGCAATTTAGTGGGCTAATTTAGATGAAAGTTGAATACTCTATTATCTGGCTAATTGATGCCATGAGAAATAGCCCACTATTTGAAAACTTGATCTTTTGAAGGACAACATAAGGAAAATTGTGCAATTGCCAGTACGTTGGTGTGATAGCACGCTGGTTAGATCAATTCATTTCGATGCATGCCCAGTGATAACCTGGACACATCTTGCCCAAAGAGGGGGCTGTTGCAGATTGCTTTTAGGGTACTCGTATGGAACACTTACTTAGAGCAAGGATGATAAACAATTTTTTTTATTTAACTGAATGAAGGAAATGTGCTTTTTCTCATAGATTTGTTTTTCTGAAATTTTGCAAAAATAGAAAAAAATATTATGTGCAATTTTTTTCTTGCTTATTACAATCATTATTTATGTTGTATTTAAACAGGGTCATCTCTTCATCTTGCAATTTATTTTTTGAGAGAGCCCTGTTCAAGTATTATACATAATTGATATATATTGATTCTTCAACACATTTTTTTTTTCCTAACTGTAATCCTTTTCTTGCTGCTCATATTCTTTGTACATATTGTTGTACTCCATTACTTTTTCATAATTCTGGTTCTTTTGTATGTCTCTTTCTCTCCAACACTCTCTTCTGCAACTCATCCATTCTACCACCCCCCCCCACCACAACTCTAACCCCACCCCTCTCTATCCCCAATCTTTCACATACAGGGACAAACGATGTCTGTTGGAACCCATTCCACATCCAACCCGTATGGGTCTTACTTCATGCCTCCCTAGCCCTAATATAGGACAACTCACACCTAGCCAGGCATCGGCCATGGGGCTAGTACCTGACATACAGGGGCTACAAACACAGATGATACCAACAGGGCACACCGGACAGGGATTACCCATAATGCCCTCGATGAAGAAGAATGATAAACTGGAGGTATTTTACCACACATTTCACTCATTTTAGGCTGTTGTTAAATGTTCATTTTCAAATTTAAAAGGCAACATGAATCATGATACAAAACGCAATTCAAAACACAAAACACAAACGCTATCAGCGGTACACTGTTCAGTGTCGAAAATTTAAAGCTGATTATACGTCCATCATCTTTTAAATTCTCCGCTCTCAAAAACAAACATCTGCGCCTTTTTTTCACTTGCACCGGAAGCTCCCATTGCTATAGCACATTTAAACACGTTTGAAAACTTAATTGTATTCAGTGTTGCATTTCGTTGCATTCGCGATGCTCAAGGTCGTAAAATCAAAGCTGATCGTGATTCAAATGCATCTTTTTCTGCGTTTAAATTTTCCTCTGATTGGAGATCTGAAACACGTTTACTTTTATGACTTTGAACGGGGACAATGAACACCCACTTTGTTTCTCTTTATATCAGCGTTTTGTAATTGCGTTTTGTATCATGATTCATGTTGGTTTTTAAAATTTGAAAATGAACATTGAACACACCCTTAGTTTAGCTCAGCCATTAAAGGATAATCAAACTAGAAAATACTTTTATTTGACTGTAAAAGGTCAACATAATGATTCAATCAAATGTTTATAATGTTTCCCATACATTCTTAAACTATCAATTATTTATGAAATAAAAATGAAATGAAAAGATACAGAGAATTTTATCAAAACAAAAAAAAAAATTCTAAATTTTCATTTGATTTATTTGATTAAGAGACTTAGTTTGAAAAAAGAAAAACACCCAAGAAGCAAAAAAGCACCATGATACCACATTGACCTGCAAATTATTCATATTCAATTCTTTATCTTTTTTTATTCTTATTTTGGCACCCATATTAGCAAATCATTATAGAGTTTATTCATATGAAGCGAGCATTGTATTTGTCTATACAATTCACTTTTAAATAAAAAAATTATAGAAATTCAAATACTATGACAAGATGTCACAAAAGTTGAAAGTTTTTATTTTTTGAACATGGAGATGGATATGTTATATCCTAATATATGTTATAAATCTAATCTTTTAGCACAATCATATATTTTTTCATTGTGTCCCATTTTGATATGTTCATAATTCATGATTGGGTGTATAGTGATGTGTTTTTAATTGTTTCATGATTCAAAACTTCTCCTTATTTGGTAAATTGTAGTTTAAAAAATGCTTTCTTTAATAATTGCTGATGCTAACTTTCTCGTGAACATCCAATATATTTATGGAATGATTTATATGCTCGTATGATACACACACAGTGAATGTTCAATCTGTTGATTGTTTTTTTTTTATTTCCTTGAATCATTACTTTCTCCTTTGACATTTAATCTATGATTTCTTTCATCTGGTCTGAGTTTTATCCCTCTGTTTCATTCAATCTTTGTTTCTCTTTATGTAGAAGGTTTCTTCCATTATTCTTTTAATCACTGTCCTGTCAAACTCTCTCCTGTTGACATTGGTGTAATGACATGAGAACTATTATCTCTACTCGATACTCAGATGAAATCATTAATCAAATTTAGATGATGCAAAATTTGGGAACTTTTCTATGCGTTATTAGCATTAACCAAGATTTCTTTTTATTTAGAGACATTTCTGGAGACAATTTTTTTTCTTGTGTAAATATATTTGAGCCCGACTTCCTCCCATGACACAATGCCCAAGTGTACTTGCATCATCATGTATTGCACTAGGATGAGGCCAATTTCTCTTTATATGCTGATTCATTCTTATTCTTCGTTAGGAAAACCATTTATGCCCCTCAAAATAACGGGAAACAATTTAATGATGTAAAGATGCAATTAATTCTACTTGGCATTTAAATGTACATCGATGAATCATTATTCCAAAAAGAGGATTAAAATCACCTACAGATCTGCCATTATATTACCTGACATTTAAAGATAGTGTCGTTCATTTTTCTGTCAGAAATACAAGGTAAACTTACATTGTTTGATCAATAATGATTTATATTCATTGCAAAATTCTAAGCATTACCTGCATGTGGACCTAATTGGGGATTTAGCACTTTGTCATTAGAAGCACTTGGCTCTTTGTGCTTTTCACAAGGTTTTGATCGCAATTTTTAATGTACAGAAAAGTAATGGCTGGATAAAAGCATGGAGGAAGATATTGGAATAGAGAGAGAGAGGAGAGAGAGAAGTTGAAGAAAGTGAGACAGAGTTTAGGCAAGGATTTAGGCAAAGACAGACAGAGAGGGTGAATGAAGCAATTTGGCAGAAAAAAGTGAGGTAGCAAATAGCAAAATGAGTGAGGTAGAAACTAGAAAAAATATACATTCTTTGTAGAAAGATTTTGGGGTGGGTTGAGTATTTATAGGTAGGAGAACATTTCCCAAACAAAATTTCACAGGTCATTTTCTGCCATAATATAAAGAGGAAAAATATAAAATTAACCTTTTGTCTATCAAACCAATGTGGTCCCTGTATTTAGTCAATGGGTAAGAGAGCTTTCAGAAGCTTTCAGAAGAAGGTTAAGATACAATCCTGTCAGATTCTTGTGCTTATCATATGAGCATTGAGATGGTAGAAGATGAGAGACTGCTTGAGGAACTCTGTTACCATAGTAACCATTAAGGTGATGCGATCCTCCCACGCCCTCAGAGGCTTGTACTTTACTCCATTACTCCTGAACCCTCCTGATTGTCTGTGGAGGAATAGAGTGGGCAACGTTCACGAGAGAACATTAATAATGGCTGGCTAGGAGTCTATCCCATTTCAGAGGCTAAACTAGAACATGCATTAGAAGGGATATTAGCAGCGTTTTCATGTATTCTAGAACACTTCTTAGAGAAATTGGAAACAATCATCAGTTTTGATTTGTTTTTTTGTTTGGGATTTTTTTTAAACATTTTTCTTGGCCCGTTTATCTTTGATCTCAAGTAGAGTAGTCTTGTGTAGGCTTTTTCTAGACAACTGTTGCCCATTACAAATGTTAGCATTATAGTTATTTGGCAAGCCCCATGTTATTTATATATTAACGATGATTCTGAATAAATCATCAGGAGATGAAGAAAGTTTTAAAACCTTTCTTGACTC